>CM057225.1:29047235-29493526 GCA_029891385.1 Erythroxylum novogranatense | reverse complement strand
AGGGATAGGATGGCTCGTGATTTGCATCCAGCTCGGTTAATTTGGTGAGGCAATTTCTTGTTTCTCTGGCGAGCCTCACGCCGGTCGACCTTTTCGACAATCTCTTCTCATTGTCGGCCGATGAGTACCCTGCGATCAATCGGTGAGCCAACATTCGCCCTATGTGATTTCGCACATCCGCTTCATGGACTTGGCCATTGCACTTTCGACTTCTTCTTCATTCAAGCATCGAAGCGGTGACGGTCGTATGGACAGCTTATATAGAATTACCGTTGGCGATCGTGTATTATGGCTGCCTTTATCCTTAACTTCTTGGCCTCACGTCGTCCTTCGGTTGCTTTCCTTCTAAAAAATCTTCTGCGATCGGTTACTGTCAACTCGGTGAGCCGATTCTCCGTTGAGAACTTCCTCGACTTTACGAATGCTAAGGCGAGATCAAGTCGTTCGACTAGAACATTGTTTATGGCATCGGTCGGAAGCCATTTTGAGCGCATCCGCTTTAGCATTTCGAGCTCGTTCGATACCTTTGATTGAGTCTTTGAAATTGCTCAATTCACCTTTACTAGCTCGGATACTTGATCATGTTATTCCCTTGGCCTCATCTTGCCCGGTGACTTGGCCTACCACCATGGCATTATCGCTATATATCTTGGTGCTTCACCCCATCTCCACAGCTAGTTAGAGGCGGTTATCGAGCCTCATATTACGCTTTCGTTATTGGAGGCCTTGAATTCTAGCGAAGGGCGTATTCACTTTTCATCCATATGCGGGCTGACCGGCACTACTCCGCTCCGCATCCCTCGGCATTGGATGACCCGTCGACAAACAAGCTCGGCGAGAAGGGCAAATCCTTGAGCTAGGTTGGCTCATCTACGCAATGAAGTCTGCGGCACTGCGCTTTAATGGTGTCGTGCAGGGCTTATCTTGTATGTCGAACTCTCTCGATTCTACCGCCCACTTTATCGGCCGACACGAAGTTTCGAACTTTTGAAGGCCTTTGCTGAGGGTTGATCGGTCCACACCTCAATGGTATGACTTTGGAAGTAAAGCCTCAACTTCTAGCTGCCATTATCAAAGAGAGGCTAGCTTCTCTATGGGCGTATGCTCGCATTTACAGCGGTCAACACTTTCTTGACATAGTAGATGGGATCTTTTCGTTTCCTTCTAATCGAGATAAATCTGCGTGACGATCGACCCCTCCGTGTCGCATGAAGTATAAAATCAGGTTCTCCCCTCTAGGGCTTTGCGGAATAAGCGAAATTTGAACAAATATTGTTTTAAGTGTTGGAAAGCTTTCGCACTCATCAAGCCATTGAGGCGGGTCACGTTAAACTTTTCTCAAGACTTTGAAAAATGGGAGGCACTTGTCTCTAATCGGAAATGAACACCTTTCGGTGAAACTATCCGACCGGTCGATTATCTGAACATCTTTCAAGCATTGCGGCGAAGGCATTTGTATGATGGCCTCGATCTTCTACTGGATTAGCTTGATTCCCGAGTGATCATAAATCCGAGAATTTTTGGATGCCACCCCGAACATACATTTTTGGGTTTAGCTTCATCTGGAATTTATTCAAGATGCGGAAGACTTCCTTGAGATCTTGTACATGCTCCATGCAGACGTCTTACTGACCACCATATCATCCACGTAAGCTTCCACCGTCCGTAATCTGTTTTAAAGACTTACGTGACGAGCCGTTGATAAATTAAGCCGGTGTTTTCAGGCGAAAGGCATTACTTGGTAACAATATGTGCCTTGAGTCGGTTATGAAGCGGTCTTTTCTTCGTCTTCGGGCTCATTTGGATCGATGATGGCAGAAAACATCAGAAGCTGAGCAACTCATGCCACGAGGTGGAGTCTACTAATTGGTCGATCTTAGGCAATGGGAAGGCATCCTTTGGACACGCTTTGTTGGTCGGTGAAATCTATGCACATTCTCCACTTCCGTTCTTCTTTTTACTAAAGCGACATTGGCGAGCCATTCAGGATATTTGACCTCTCGATGAACCGGCCTCCAGACAACCGCTACTTCCTTCTCAATCACCCCTGCGCTCCTTGCATGCCGCCGCTTCTTTTTATGCGATGGGCTTATAGTCATGCGAATACGAGAGAGTGAGATCATTGATCGAAAATTCTGAGCATGTCGCTCGGTACCCAAGCAGCCCGACCTATTTTCTACCAAACAATCATGATTTCTTTAACGAGGTCCCTCTGCATTTCGGAACCTAGGTTTGTGAACTTAGAAAAGTCGACCGTCGATCTGACCCTGCGTTTCTTCCACGGGTTCATCTGTCCGTCTCTTCGTCGGTTCTCCATCAGAAAGCTCGTCGTATTACCGCCCCATCTAATGTTTGATCTACGCTAAGTAACATTCCTGGCGATTTTTCTGCGACCTCTGCAATCCGACTCCGTGGGGTGTCGGGAACTTCATAACGGTAGTAGGTGGACACGGTGACTGAGGGCATTTGAGTTACCAGCCCGATTATTGCATTATCGCCCCTTGAAACTTTCGACCGGGAACTCAATGTCCCTACTATCGACACGGTTTACTTGAACTTCTTTCAAGTTCACCGAGGCGAGCGGGTGATGACGCCGGTTACCCCTTTGATGGGGCCGTCTGTGGGTAGTAGTCGATCTTCGGGTATCTTCATCTGTTTGAAGGCCTCATAATACAACAAGTCGACTGAGCTGCCCGTGTCAATCATCACCCGTTTCACCTCGTATCCGTCCATGTTCAGGTTTACCACGAGGGCATCGTCATGAGGGCAACTTACTCCATTGAGGTCGGACTCGTCAAATGATATCATCCCGTCGCTCTCCCTCAGTTTTTTGATGTATGTGTCTTTGCCGACCTGTTTGACATATCTTTTTCTCCCTTTGTTGGTGGATCCCCCGGCTGCATTTCCACCGAATATCATATTAATGACCCCAGTCGGTCGATCGTCTTGTTGCACGGCAATTTCGTCATTTCTTTCCCTCGACCGCCCTCTCTCTTCTTGTCGATTATCCAAATTCGCATTCTGCCTCCCTTCGTCATTTCTGTCATTTCTACTCCAGGGTGATAAATCTATTATGCTGGCGCTTTGTCTGCGTCGATTATCGATCGGCGATACGCCGTGCTTCACAAATCGGCTTAACCTTCTCCTTTGTATGAGAATTGATTTCTTTTTTCAGCTGCCGGCAATCTTAGTGTCATGACCGACCTCTTTGTGGAAACGACAATACAAATTAAGTTCTGTCCTTGTAGGGGGTCTTCATTTTTGGGTTCTCGGACGGTTTCCCATACGCTCTCATTCTGCCAACACCTCTTCCTTGCTCGCTTTGTTTAGTGGGGTGAACTCTGTCTATATCCACATCGGTCGATCGGTCTTCTCGATTCGGTGGCCCTTTTGTCGCTTGTCTGGTGCACTGCCATACATCATTCGACGACGATCATCCGTTCGGCGCCTCGTATTTTCAGCACTTCTTATTTGAATATACCTATCATACATTTCTTATTTCTGAGCAGATCGGGGCTGATCGAGGGCTAGTGACTTCTTAAACTCCTCGTCCCTCGTATTGGTCATGGTAGCGGCCCGGCGTAGACGGCGGGTGGTCGGGCACCTCGTAACCGTTATTGAGCAAGAGTGATGAACTCCGCAAACTCTCATTTCTTCCTTAGGTAAGTTGCATCACCTCGGGGCTGTCTTTTGCGATCGCTTACTAGTGGCGAGCTGCTTGAGAATATGACTGAAATCTTGAAACATGTGATCTGTTTCGGGGCAAAATTGTTGAACCATTAAAACTCCCTCTTGGAAGGCGATGCGAAAGCCTTACATTGGATAGCGTCCAGGAATCTGATGTAGATTCATTATGGTGGAAGTGCTGCAGATAATCGAAGTCGGTCTTCCAGTGTATTTTTAAAGTCGGTATTTTTTATGCGAGTCTTGGGAGGCTATCAATTTACGGGGTGAAGGAGGCATGTCTTGCGCCATTAGGCGATCGGACAGCTCATAGTCGCGTTAATCCGATCATCGCGATTTTTCTAGGGCTTGGATAGGTGATGATCGGTTGTTAAGGTGATTTGTCGGTAATTTGCTTTTGTGACGGAGGTATTATTGTGCGGTTGAGATTCGAGGATCTGGCGAATCACCGATTCATTTGCCTCCTCTATACATTTACAGGTCGGTGGTGTGCGTGGGCGGAGGAGGATCTGCGCTTTAACGGTCTTTGGAGATCGGTAGCGCGCATTAGTATAACGTTATCCTAAGGCCACCTCTGTTCTTCTTGTTCTAAGGTTTGAGGCTGCAGTTGATCGTTAGGATTAGAGGATTCCATCACGGAACATCGATGCATCTTGTGATCGCGAAGTTGTGAGCTTATCGTTGCATCGCGGGGACGCGACAAGCTATATCGAGGATGCATCATTGCCGCTGGCTGATTTGTGTGTTTACGGGCGTGGTGCCCAGTTGGGCCCCGATTGGCGCCATTGGTTCTGCGGATTTTGGCGAGGATGGAGCGTTGCCGTTGTGCTCCGTGTGATTGGCGCATACATGGTGAATTGGTATGAAGATACTGCAAAACAAAGAAGACTTGGCGGGGGTTGTGTCGATTAGCCTCTAACGCTTCAAGTCGGTTTTACGGTGAAGGTGAGGTTGATAAACCTGAGCTAGGTTTATGATTGTGCGTACCTCTGTTATGAGAATAATACCTTTTATATGGTTTTTTATTAGGTTTAGGTCTTTACGTGTCTGCGTGGGAGATATTCTTCTACTGTTGGGCCATGGATGTGTGGGTCAGGCCCGAATTAATTGGTGGATGTGAGACCGACCGATCGGCCTGTGGGATTGGGCTCGGGTCCAATAGCCGAATGACCATAGCTTCGATGGTATGGGCGTCGTCTCAGCCTGTAAAACCCTTTGGTCGGGGGTTGATGTGACCTCACTGGCGGACCAAAGGCACAATACTAATTTGTCTTAGGCCGGGCTCTGAACCGCAACCACGTAAGCCGGTTAACCCGCCCAAACCAGATTCTATACATGAACTTTTGATGAAATGCAAAATACATTGTGTTATGCCTCGAAAGATTCCATGGCATTTTATTATATTTGGAAAGAGCATTCGATAAATTGATTGAGCATGAATATGTGCTTTTGTTTGGCGAGAGAGAGCGTTGTGTTAGTCACGTGCTGCGTCGGCGTATAGCCTTCCCGAACGCCCTCTTGGGGCCACGAGATCTAAGAAATCGGACTCGTTGTGTTTCTGATAAACTTGGTTTATTCGTTGTGTTCCACGGAACTCTCGAGCCATGTGTTATGCATTGCATATGTGGTTTGTCATTGCATTTATGAATTGTCAAGTTGATGCATTCATGTTTAGCAACCTATGGGTTTATGGATGAAAGCCTAAAAATCATACGTTTTGCAATTGTGATTTGACTACAGCAAGAGCGGAATTTTTAGAAAATGTGCTTCTGGTTTCAAAGAAATGTTTTCTAAGACCCAAAAGAAAAAAGAATTTCAGTTTTGCTTATATATTTGTTATAAGCTGTTACCCACAGCTGTAAAGCTCACCCCTTTCATTCCATCCACGGTGATGAGAAGAAGATCGGATGAAAGAAAATGAAGATTTACATTTGCATGTGTTTATATTGTATTATTGTTAAGTTAGATGGTTCTTTGAAGTCTAAAATTGTTGTGTATTGTGTACTTTGATTTAGGGTTATGGGTAATGTATAAGGCTTGAAAATGCCACTATGATTTGTATAAGCTTTGATTTATGAAATGGTGTATAAATTGTATTGGAATTATGAGATTTGGATGAGCCTATTGAGTTATGGTATTGCGTGGATATGTTATATAGATTTTGTATGTTGATTGAGATATAAGCATGAATTGTATATGGAAAAATATGAATGAACGTGTATTGGACATTGGATAGTGCGATTGTATGTGAATGTATTTGGATTGAGGAATGAGAAAGAGAGAAAAGAAAAAGAAAAATTTATACCAGATTTTGGACAGTTCAGTCTAAGGTTTCCAACGCGACAGTGATTTCTAAAATATTTGTTCACAGATGTCGGCTCCGTTTTGTTACGTATCGGAAATTGTGTTTAGATTCTATTTGATCTGATGTGTTGTTTCGCTTATGATTTTGCTTCCGCCTTGTGTTCCTCACTTTCGTTTTTAATTCGCTTTCGTCTTCGTTTTCTGTTATTCGGTTGGGATTCGGTTTCTGGATCGGGTCTCAACATTTAGTCCATAAAATTATGTTGGACCCCACCCCCCACACCTGGGCTAACATTTTTCACCCAGCGTGTGTTTGCGGGTTATACCACGGCAGGTGTTTGCGGGTTATACATGACATCAACAATCGATATTGTCCTCTTTGGTGGTGGGTGAGCGCAGCTCGAACCCGTGACCTCAATTTATAACTTCCACGTGCTGCGCCTCTTACCATTTGGCTAACAGCCAAATGGTAAGAAAAGCATCTGGCTTCTTGAGTCATGAGTTGAGCAAGTTCTGTGAAAAAATAATGTTGATCTTGTAAAATAAGTTGAATGCCTGTGACAATTGTGAGTAATCAACTGATAAAAAGCATGCTTTAATGTTGGACCCCACCCCTTTGGGCTAATATTTCCCACCCAGCGTGTGTTTGCGGGTTATACCCAGCGGGTGTTTGCGGGTTATACAGCGGCATCCAACAATCGATCTTGTCCTCTTTGGTGAGGTGAGGCCACGACTCGAACCACTTGACCTCGAAACTATAGCTTCACATGCTGCGCCTCTTACCATTTGGCTAAGTTTGGCCAAATGGTAAGAAAGCAGCTGCTGTAGTCAGTTGAGTCGTGATGGCAGATCTTGATGAATGAATCTTGCCCTCTTGTGAATAGCCCAGTGAGGTGAATAAGCGCTGCTATGTTGGACTACCCCCACACTGGCTAATATTTCCCCCCAGTGTGTTTGCGGGTTATACCACTGGCCGGGTGTTTGCAGGTTATACCGCGGCATCCAACAATCGATCTTGTCCTCTTTGGTCGAGGTGAGGCCACGACTCAGACCACTTGACCTGAATTATAGCTTCCATGCTAGCCTCTTACCATTTGGCTGGGTAGGCGGCATGTAAAGCTCTAGGTCGAGTTTGGTCGTGGCCTCGACTGAACGATCTTGATGATAATGCATGACATGTTTCCTAACCCATGCTGAAATAAACCAGACAGTGTGAAATCAACAATCGCTAAAGCTTCATTCAACCTTGAAACGTTGGGGAAGCTACTCACTCATGGTAGGATGAAAACCACAAACATTAAAGTCAACAAACATCATATGAGACACTAAATAATAAACAGAGAATAAATGGGTTTTTGAGTCCCCCTTTTTGTGTTTATTATTTTGCGCCTCTCCCTAATGTTGTGTCCCTGCGTGGAGTCTTAAAGCTGATGGTGTGTGCATTGTTGCTTGAATGTAACGTGAGTGTTGGATAATCAATGAAGAATGAATCCTTGGTGAGACTCTTGGTCTCTCACTTATACCCCACTCTTGGTGTTGTAAAGTCGATAGCCCTCTTGATTTGTAACGTTGATAGCAAAGTGAGTCCAAGTGAGTGGAGAGAATAATAAAATGATAATGAGTGAGTCCCTCCTTTAATGTGCGTGCCTTTCTTTCCTTTTTGTGAGTGCTAGAGAGTTTAATGTATATGAGAGAATGGTGCTCCCTTGTGTGTGCTGAATATGACGTTAGTGGAGAGTGTTTTTTAAAGAAAAGTGGAGCCCCCATGTTCTTTGGTGTTACGTCCCCCAGCTGAAAAAATGAGTGAGTGCTTGTCTTCCTTTCGTTTTTTTGTGCGTCCAAGATGATTGTAGCTTAGTTCTTGGTGGAGCCCTTGCGTAAGTTCCTCCCTCTCTCCAAGTGAAATTCGTTTTCTTCTAAACAACCAGCTACCACGTTGGTTTTCTCTCCCTTTCAGCTCACACCTCCACTCTTCAGCGTTGACGTTGGTGTCTCCTCCCAAAAGTTACGTGATTTTCTTCCTTTTGTGGATCGGCGTGTGGTCCCCTTTTGCATTGTTTTTATGGTGGAGCTTCCTTGGTGGGTCTCCATGACTACGTGGGTTAATGTTGTGAAGGTCTGGCTCCACTGTACTTTGATGTCTTGCGTTGTTTTCTCCTCAACCTGGTGGGTCACGCACTCTCCTTCTTTTGTCCCTTACAGTTGCCAACATTGAAGTCTATTTGTTTTTAATTGTGTATAACGTGAATGCCTTGTGGTGTGGTGGGTCTCCCAGCTCGTGTTCACGCCTCCCCTATAGATGTTTTTGTGATTTTTTTCGGTGTGATGGTCTGTAGCGTGATGTAGCTTCCCCCTAGATGCATGCGTGATCTGCCCCTCATGTCCACAGTAGCTAGCGTTATTTATCTCCACTAGCAAATTTTAATCAATGTGGTATGGCGTGATTTTTCTTCTCCTCTTATCATTGGAAGCGCCATGCTCAAGGCCTTTTCTCCAATGCTTCCTCTGCGACAACGTTTTGACTTGACTGTAGGTTCTTTTCAATTAAAAATAAGTCCATTTCCTACAAATTAAACAGGGCAATTATAAATGCAAATTCAGGCGAACCAAGCAATTTAGCAGGTAAATTATGTATAAAACCCAATAATTGATCCAGAAATTAAGGGAAATGCCATTAATTCTAATGATAAAAATGCATGCAACAAATGCCCCCAAACTCAAACTTTTGCTTGTCCCTAAGCAAAATTAAGAAAAATTGTTCAAAATATATTAAGGAACACTCAACAATTGGAATTTTAAGAATTGCAATAACCAATTAAAATTTTAAGAATTGCAGTAACCAATTCAAAAAATAGGAAAATGTAAGGGACCTCTTTCCTTTTTTTTTCTTTTTTATTTTTTTAAAAGCAAGTAAAACCGTGGAAACAAGGAAGAATTTTTTTTAATAGAATAACAAAACTCAACAAGACAACATGTTATCGAGAACGGTAATAATTACAAGACGTAAACTCAATTTCAATGAATTCCTAATTTTTAAATAATTGACTCTCCCCCAAACTCAGTTTCTTGTATACTAGGGGCGATAACTTGCAAAATCCTCACTTGCTTGCTTTTTTTTTTCTTTTTTTCTTTTCTTTTTCCATTTTTTTCTGCTTGTTTTCGTTTTTCTTTTTTCTTTTTTCTTTTTTCTTTCAACCCCTACATAACCTACTCCTAAATAATCATTTCCACATGAAAGGTAGGGAGTGTTTGGCTTATGGCTTAGTTAAATGAGGGTGCCAAAGAAATAGGGATATTACTTAGGCTCAACTTGGCTCCAAAGGGAATATAGGGTTATTTTAAGCCAAAACTAGGAATGTGGTTCATAATTCAAAAAAAATGCCTTAATCACTTCCTTATCAAATTTGTGCTCATATTTCGCCTCGATAGGCCTAGAGAACTTGTTCTAGGATTGACGAGACCTCACAAGGTTCCAACTTGCCTAAAAATTTAATGGATAATCAAAACTCAAATAAAATGGATGGAAAGACTCAAATCAAAGAATATAAGTATGATTAAACAATTGGAAACCGAGCACTAATCCAGAACATTCTATCCACAAACCTTCTAAAGGTAAACCCAATTTTTGAGAAATTGACGAAATTGATGCATAAGGTTTTTTTTTAGCAAAATTGATGAAGTTGACGCTTACCCCCCCAAACTCAAGTAGGACATTGTCCTCAATGTCGAGATGCATGACACAATTTAAAGTGGGTAAGTAAACATATAAATGCACAGTTAAGGACAAAAAAAAAGTCGGCAATGATGCATGCAAATTAAGAAATGTTGCAGATCATACTCAAACACAAACAGTCGCAAAATTCAACAATATGCTAAGTCATGAGTAAGAGGCACAAAGATTTCCCTGTAATGAGCTTAGATCATTTTCTTTAGAAATGTAGTTCTTCCCATCAAAATCCGCTCGTAAAGTCCAATTTCCTGCAATGAAAACAAAGAGGAACATTAATTTTGGGTAAATAAAATAAAATAAAAGAAATGAAAACAACTAAGGTGTGAAACTTAGGTTGCCTCCCAAGAAGCGCTAATTTAAAGTCCTTAGCTTGACTTTGCCAAAAGTTTGCTCAAGGGTTAGGGTTGGAGAGGGATTGAGTGACCCCTTTTTCTATTGAAAATCCAGCCACATAAGGCTTTAACCTCAGCCCATTAACCTTAAATACGTCAGTTTTGGGATCCTCAACTTCTACCGCACCATGAGAATAAATCTTAACAATTTTGAACGACCCCGACCACCTCGACTTCAACTTGCCTGGAAATAGCTTGAGTCGTGAATTAAATAGCAAGACCAAGTCTCCTCCTTTGAACTCTCACTGGATAATATGTTGATCATGCCATCTCTTCGTTCTTTCCTTGTAGATTCGGGCATTCTCATAAGCGTCCAAGCGAAGTTCCTCCAACTCATTCAACTGAAGCAAACGCCTTTCTCCAGCTGCCTTAAAATCCAAATTAAGCTTCTGAACATCCCAGTATGCTTTGTGTTCTAGCTCGACTGGAAGGTGGCACGATTTTCCATACACTAGTCTAAATGAAGTAGTCCCAATTGGAGTCTTATACGCTGTTCTATAGGCCCAAAGAGCTGATGGGTGATTTTCGGTATAAATTCAATGTGATTGATGCAATGCCCTAAATCATACCATATAGTCATGGTGACTATGATCCTTGGATGAGATTAATTAGATGAGACCTAAAATCCTCACTTAAAATATGAAAACTAACGCTTCCATTAATATGGTAAGAACCGAGTTCTTATAGGTTGGGTTGTTGAGCTAACCTCAAGCTCACTCTATACTTAATATGTTCAAACTATGAAAATATGATTTTCGGATTAATGGGTCGGTTTTCCTAAGCGTTGATTTGTTGAGCTAACCTCAAGGTCAACGTGGATGAGGCGAAGTTGGGTAGTGTACATCGATGTACGCGCATCAAGTGTTGATAACCCAATGTATGTGCATACATCAACCGCTGATAAGACCGATCGATAGTCGTGTCTAAGATGTAATTGGTATGTCCGATACCTCCGAGACATAAGATGGCTTTTGAGCTAACCTCAAGGTCATTCTTAATGTCGGTCATCGATGATGCAATTGGTATGACCGATACCTACCGATTGACCTAAGGTGACTTGTTGAGCTAACCTCAAGGTCATTCTTAGCAATGTCTGACATCGACCCACTCAGGTCATTGTGCCATTTTGTTTCTTGGATTCATGATGAGGTTATGGATTCTATTGAAACTAGTGGGAGCCATATGTATGTCATTTAAGTCCTTATGATCATACATTTAATTCTATTCTAACTTTCTCTCTCTCTATGTTTAGGTTGATTGAAGATGTCGACTAGTGTGAATCTTTGCTCACTAATGGATGCAA
Source organism: Erythroxylum novogranatense (assembly GCA_029891385.1). Taxonomy (NCBI): domain Eukaryota; kingdom Viridiplantae; phylum Streptophyta; class Magnoliopsida; order Malpighiales; family Erythroxylaceae; genus Erythroxylum; species Erythroxylum novogranatense. The sequence continues at coordinate 29,482,113 of CM057225.1, read as the reverse complement.
ACAAATTAATCGGACCAAATTTTCTTGATTGGTCATGAATCGAGAATTGTTCTCGGATCCGAGGATCTAGGATATATCCTTGATTTTCCGCTTCGGATCCACTTCTCAAGGAGCTTCGATGATGATCGAAGGCATATCGTAAGCATCTAAAAGATGGTGACATAGCTACCGCATTATGCTTGCATCGATGTCACCGAGTGCGAAGCAAAGACGAGTCTATGGATGCTCACACGATAGTGTTTCATCTTAGAGAGTTGTTTGATGAGCAAGCACGGTCCGAACGGTTCGAGACCTCAAGGTTGCTCTTTACAACGAAGATGACTCGGTTCATCTGCAGGCAATATGCATGAAGATGAATGGCTATATTGAGAGGTTGGCCGTCTTGGGTTTTGTGATGGATTGCAGTTAAGTATAGACTTAATTCTTGTTGGTTTGTCGATAGTTATTCACGGTTTGTGTTGAACTATCGAATGAACCAAATATCCACCACAATTCTCGAGCCGATCAATCGCTCAAGACAAAGAAACAAGTCGTCAAGCAAGATAGCAAGCGTTGCTATTGGTGGATTCTTCTTCCTCTGCTTCCAAGAAGAGGAAAGAAGAAGAAAAAGGCTCGAAGCGAAAGGAAGTGCAGCCAAAGGCAAGAAGAAGACCAAAGAGATCGCACCAAAAGGTACCGCTTCCATCATGTAAGATCGGTCATGGAGGCGAATCGCAAAATCTATCTCGAAGAATCAAGGTAAGAAGGCATCACCGCCTCGACTTCTTCAAGTATGTTTGTCATCGAGGTTAATACTTTTTCGATCATAACATATGGGTATTAGATACCGGTTGTGGCTCACATATGCAATGATATGTAGGGCCTCGGGACGATGAAAATTTCATAAAGGGAGATATGGACTGCGTGTTGGCAATGGAGCAAGAGTTGCTGATTAGCCGTAGGGACTTATGTTTGACACTCCCAGTGGGCTTGTACTTAACTTGGATGATTGTTATTTTGTACCCGTGTTAACAAAGAACATACCGCATTTCTTGTTTAAATAGAGTGGTTTCCATTTGTCTTTTGGTAACAATGGTTGTTCTATTAGTTCAAATGGAATGCTTTATGGTACTGGTACATTATGCAATGGAATTTACATATTAGATATGTCACATCCGGTTATGAATGTCAATGACGCTAAAAGACATAAAAGAGATAATTTAAAATCAACTTACTTATGGCATTGTCGCTGGCCATATAAATGAGAGACGATCGCTAAGCTCCATAAGAGTGGAAGTTTAGGGTCATTCGATTATGAATCTTATGACACATGTGAATCTTGTTTATTAGGCAAGATGACTAAGTTACCTTTTAAGGGAAAGGGTGAATGAGCGATTGGATTATTAGACCTAATACATTCAGATGTATGTGGTCCGATGTCCATCCATGCCGAAGTGGTTGCACATTTCATTACCTTTATCGATGATTATTCTCGATATGGGTACCAGATTCGATGAGATACAAATCAAGCGCTTGAAAAGTTCAAACAATTCAGAAATGAAGTAGAAAACAACTTGGTAAAAGTATCAAGACATTACGATCCGATCGTGGTGGTGAATACTTAGATCAAGAGTTTTGGATTATCTCGAGAGATAATGGGATTTTATCTCGGTGACCCTCCTTACACACCACAAAGATAATGGTGTGGCAGAAGGAGAAATCGAACCTTGTTGGACATGGTACGATCTATGATGGGCTTTGCACAGCTACCAAAATCCTTTGGGGATATGCACTTGAGGCAATTTGCTTACTTGTTAAGCGAGTTCCATCAAAGACGATTGATGTTACTCCATATGAGATGTGGACTAACAAGAAACCTTATCTTTCTTATTTGAAAGTATGGGGTTGTCTGCTTATGTGAAGCGGACATACCGATAAGCTTGGAGCAAAATCGACAAGTGTTTGTTCGTAGGATATCCTAAAGAAACAAGAGGATATCAATTCTACTTTCACGAGGAACAAAAGGTGTTTGTTTCGATCCATGCTGTCTTTTAGAGAAAGAGTTTCTTTTAAAGAGGACGGTGGGAGCAAAGTTGAACTTGAAGAAGTTCAAGATGCTCTGACAGACGCGGATCAATCGCTCGAACTCAAATCGTAACTCATACAGATGAGGTAACAGCTCAACCTTCTATTTCACACGAAATTGTAGGTCAAGAGCATACGCCTGCTCCCGAGAGATATGGATTTTCGTGAGTGAACAGAATGACGATTGCTCATAGAGGATGATGAGCCTACCACCTATGAAGAGGTTCTCAAGAGTTCAGAGTTCGAAAATGGCTTCGTGCCATGAAATCAAATGGATTCCATGTACGAAAACCAAGTATGGATTTTGGTCGATGCACCAAGGATAAAACCTATAAGGTGCAAATGGGTTTTCAAGAAGAAAATCGACATGGATGGTAATGTGATTACCTATAAAGCAAGGCTTGTGGTTAAAGGCTTCGTCAAAGACAAGGAGTTGACTATGACGAGACCTTCACCAAAGAGCAATGCTTAAATCCATTAGATACTCCTAGTCATCGCAGCCATTATGATTATGAGATATGGCAAATGGATGTGAAGACAGCTTTCCTGAATGGAAATCTGGCTGAGGATGTGTACATGACACAACCTGAGGGCTTCATTTTCGCAGATGGCGAAAAGGTATGCAAGCTTCGTAAATCCATTTATGGATTGAAGCAAGCATCCAGAGTTGGAATATCCGCTTTGATGAGACAATCAAAGAGTTTGGTTTCTCACAAAATCCGGATGAACACTGTGTGTACAAGAAGGTGAATGGAACTGCGATCGTATTCCTTGTGTTATATGTAGATGACATATTGTTGCTAGGAAACGATGTCTCAATGTCGCAATCAAGAAAATTTGGTTGTTCAAACAATTTGCCATGAAAGACCTTGAGATGCAACTTATATCCTTGGGATAAAGATCTATAGAGATAGATCAAGAGGTTGCTTGGTCTTTCACAAATAACGACATAGACAAGGTGCTAAAGAGGTTTAGCATGGAGCAATCCAAGAGAGGGTTTCTTCCCATTACTCATGGGATAACACTCAAGTCCATGTGTCCTAAGACACAGGATGAGAGGATGCGATGAATATGATCCCGTATGCCTCTGCGGTAGGATCTATTATGTACGCAATGCTATGACGAGACCCGATGTATCATATTCTCTAAGTGTTACGAAAGCGATACCAATCGATCCCGTGAAGGTCTTTGGGTGGTCACAAGAATATCCTAAAGTACTTGCGAAGAACTAAAGATGTTTTCGATATATGGAGATGGAAATCTCAGAGCGGCATACAGATGTTTTCAACTGATAAGGACGACTCCAAGTCCCAATCAGGTTATGTTTTCACACTAAATGGCGGAGCGATCGGTTGGAAGAGTTCCAAACAGAGACGATCGCGATTCAACGATCGAGGTAGAGTACATTGCAAAGATCGGATGCAAAGAAAAGAAGCGATTTGATCAAGAAGTTCATTTCAACTTGGTGTGGTTCCTAGTCGTGATGGACCCATACAAATTGTATTGTGACAACAATGGAGCTATCATGCAGTAAAGGAACCAAGGTCTCATCACGATCCAAACACGCATTCACCGATACCATTTGATTCGGAGATCATTGCTCGAGGTGATGTCCCGATAGAGAGAATTCTACGAGCAAAACATTGTTGATCCGCTGACAAAGCCATTGCCACGTAAGAATTTTGATTCTCATGTACTCGCTTATGGTATTAGATACCAAGGCGATTGGCTTTAGGTCAAGTGGGAGATTGTTAGAGTAGGCCCTAAAGGCAATCCCTTTAGCGCATTTTGTTCATAGTCATGTATGCACTTTATGAATAAATAAAGCAAGGCATATTTCATTTATTTGATATTCATTTTATTATGAATTGATAATGATCTTTAATCAAATTAATGAAGTCACGATACATGACATAGCATGAAGGAAATTATGATGTGATCATACTATTGAGATTCCTATCATGTGCAATTATGTCAAGATTCTAAATTATCCCTAGTCATAGGATTAATGAGACCGACATCGTTAATCCGGATAGACTAGATATGTCAAACTCCTTGATTGGATCAAGCAAAGGATCTCGTAAAAGCGTAAATATTGAGATATTTGGATTTGACATGTGAATGCTTACTAGTGGTAGTAAGTACATTGATGACTGCTATGAGATCATCACATGGATGTCCTATACAAATGTCGGTGATAATCTCATCATAGCAATGGTGCAAGTATCCTTAGACTTGAGGTACTCAAGGATATCTTGGTACCGATTCGCACTTTGACTCCATTCCTTGTTACCTTCAAAGGTCGCTCATAGGGTGGTGATTGGGCACAACTTGAGGTATTCAAGGTAATTGAGTAGCCAATAGAGGATTCACCACTTCGTGATAGCGGAAGAGATACCCATGGCCTCTTATCGTGATCATTACTAAGTCTCTGGCCGGAGATACATATGTCATGAAGATGGTCTTCATGGACATATAAAGTAATGAGTCCTAGGACGAGAACTGATTACACTTGGACTAGATTTGATCTCGATCGCCTAGTAAGAGTTGACACATTGCACATACTCAAACCAAGTGGGGTATAGCATGGTGAAAGGACTAATTGCACAAGAATTGTCTATGGAAGGGTTCGTGATATGGTTTCATTAGTCAAACCAATTACTTTCCGGTCAATTGGAGGTCATGATGTGTTGCTAGATACCGCCATGACTTGCTCAGATTAAGTGTTAATCTAAGTGGCCAACATAATCGGAACCTAATGGGTCACACGATAAGAGTGACTCGGAGAATCAGTAAAATAGTTTGAGACGAGATCCGATATCCGGAGAGTAATAGGATTAAATGGATCCCGATGAGATTGGGATATGTCCCGATGAGATCGCGACATCGACATTCTTTGAAAAGGGTCTCCGCAATTTTTCATCAAGGGCCCTGCAGCTTGCAGAGGATCGACCCCAATTTGATCGACCTCTTCAGAAATATATATATATTAATTAATTAATTGAGAATTAATTAATATATATATATATATTGAATTTCGTGGAAGCCATAAATGGTGGAGATAAGTTAAGTTTGAAAAGTCAAACTTAATGATTATTTTACATTTCAAGGCATTTTATGCCTCCTACGTGGATGAGCATCCACCAAGCCCTTTTATATGTATTTTAAGTGTTAAATAAACATATAAGAAGGTATTGGAAGAAGCTTGTACGTAGGTTGTTGGAGAAGAGTCGAAAAGCTTAAGAGTTAAGCTTTGAAAATTGGTTTTTCATCTTCTTCCTATCATCCTCTCAAGTTGTTTCTACTTCTCCAAGGCTCCACCAAGTTCATCTCATTTGCTCTCCAAGGCTAAGGTAAGAGCTAGCACTCTTTTCTTTAGTCTAGCTATTCCCGGGTCAAAAGAGTTTGTCCCGGTTAGGTTTTCCGACCTCTGCGTGGATACCGTTAGAGACGGTCTCCTTTGGTCGTTATGGTTTGATTGTTTGTACTTACATGGATTACGGCTTTCAGAATGTCCCGGACTCAAAATTTTAAATTCCGATTGTGGGTATGTGATGCCTACCGGGATTTTCCTACGGTGGGAGATCCCACCAAGGATGATATAAGTCGACTTGTATATGTATAAGTCGACTTATGGCTCTATATAAGTCGACTTATGCATGTGTAAGTCGATTTCAGTAATATGCATGAACAAGTCGACTTGTACCATTGTGCAAGTCGACTTATTAGTCTCTGATGCACCAAACAAGTCGACTTATGAACATATAAGTCGACTTGTTCATTAATGCATTTGGAATTGCTATCTAATCGGCTAATTCTCAATCCAGGCATTTCCAATTCACAACACCAATATAACAAGTATATAAACCTTTATATTAATGTGCTAATGAAACATTTTCATCAACTCATGCATGCCATATAGTCTAACTATATATGAAAACCTGAAACCGATTAATCCAATTATTAATCACTAGATTTCCACATAATTCAAGGACACCAAATAATCATGCTAAGTATCTCTAGGTAGACTACACGCTATCAAGATTACTCCGCACTTGTCACAAAAATTGCACGGCTAAAATAACCAAGATAACGGAATAAGCTAACGAGACGCTAAAGTGACCTATTTGATATCCAAAAATTATTGGAAACCTAAATTCAAGAATCTCAACTTGGGATGCATGCCACATCAATATAACACATTTTTAATCACTATAAAAATGATTCAAGGCATTGGAACTGAAAATAACACAAGCAATCATTTCAAACAAAACAGCCCCAGCATGTTTCTCAAAACTGCCAAGCTCTGCCTTTTGCTCAAAATGATCATTGAAACACTTTCAATAAATACTGAGAAAATTACAGAGGTTAAAACATGTTCCCAACATGCTCCATGAATTTTTCCAGGATTTATTTCCCACAAAAACGCATTGAACCTCAGCAATCTAGCCGAACCAGAATCTGTGTTCTCCAACACAGACATTCCCAACAGCACACAAGAAATTCGGAAATAAATAGTAAATCACCTTGAAAACAATTTTCCATCCACAGAGACATTCAAAAACATCTTAGGGACATGTCGGTGAAAACCAATCCGAAAAAAAATTTTTCTAGAATTTCTTCTCGAATTTACAAGCATACCTGTTTCAGAAACGATCAACAAGACAGCATCCGAAACTTGAGGGAATTAAATAGCAAAACCATATCAAATCAAATTGATAAATTCTCATCTTTCACAAACATATTCTATAACATGTTATGAACAATTCTGAGCAAGAAATTTCGAAAACATGCATCTCTATACTGATTCGAAAATCATAAAAATAACATGCATCAGCAGCTCAATCACTAAGGAACTCCGACCTAGTTATCATTTTAACTGTTTATACAACACAAGTGGCTCTGATACCACTGTAGGAAAATCCCAGGGTAGGCATCACATGCCCACAGTGCGGAATTTAAAATTTTGGATCCCGGGACATTCCCGAAAGCCAGGATCCATGTGTAAGTACAAACAATCAAACCATAACGACCAAAGGAGACCGTCTCTAACGGTATCCACGCAGAGGTCGGAAAACCTAACCGGGACAAACTCTTTTGACCGGGAATAGCTAGACTAAAGAAAAGAGTGCTAGCTCTTACCTTAGCCTTGGAGAGCAAATGAGATGAACTTGGTGGAGCCTTGGAGAAGTAGAAGCAACTTGAGAGGATGATAGGAAGAAGATGAAAAACCAATTTTCAAAGCTTAACTCTTAAGCTTTTCGACTCTTCTCCAACAACCTACGTACAAGCTTCTTCCAATACCTTCTTATATGTTTATTTAACACTTAAAATACATATAAAAGGGCTTGGTGGATGCTCATCCACGTAGGAGGCATAAAATGCCTTGAAATGTAAAATAATCATTAAGTTTGACTTTTCAAACTTAACTTATCTCCACCATTTATGGCTTCCACGAAATTCAATATATATATATATAATTAATTAATTCTCAATTAATTAATTAATATATATATATTTGCTGAAGAGGTCCAGTCAAATTGGGGTCGATCCTATCGGCCTGCCGGGCCCCGCCGGTGAAAAATCGCCGGAGACCCTTTTCAGCAATGTCGATGTCGCGATCTCATCGGGACATATCCCAATCTCATCGGGATCCATTTAATCCTATTGCTCTCCAGATATCGGATCTCTGTCCGAAACTATTTTACAGATTCTCCGAGTCACTCTTATGCGTGTGACCCATTAGGTTCCCGGTTATGTTGGCCACTTAGATTAACACTTAATCGAGCAAGTCATGAGCAAGATTCTAGCAACACATCACGACCCCCAATCGACGGAAAGTAATTGGTTTGACTAATGAAACCATATCACTAACCCTTCCATAGACAATTCTTGTGCAATTCATCCTTTCACCATGCTATACCCCACTTGGTTTGAGTATGGGCAATGTGTCAACTCTTACTAGACCGATCGATCAAATCTAGTCCAAGTGTAATCGTTCTCGCCCTAGACTCATTACTTTATACGTCCATGAAGACCATCTTCATGACATATGTATGCTCCGCCAGAGACTTCAAAGTAATGATCCCGATAAGAGGCCATGGGTATCTCTTCGCTATCACGAAGTGGTGAATCCTCTATTGGCTACTCAATTACCTTGAATACCTCAAGTCGCACTCCAATCACCACCCTATGAGCGACCTCGAAGGCAACAAGGAATGGAGTCAAAGTACGTAATCAAGATTCAAGATATCCTCGAGTACCTCAAGTCTAAGGATACTTGCACCATTGCTATGATGAGATTATCACCGACATTTGTATAGGACATCCATGTGATGATCTCATAGCAGTCATCCAATGTACTTACTACCACTAGTAAGCATTCACATGTCAAATCCAAATATCTCAATATTTACGGCTTTACGAGATCCATCGCTTGATCCAATCAAGGAGTTTGACATGTGCTAGTCTATCCGGATTAACGATGTCCAGTCTCATTAATCCTATGACTAGGATAATTTAGATCTTGACATAATTGCACATGATAGGAATCTCAATAGTATGATCACATCATAATTTCCTTCATGCTATGTCATGTATCAGGGACTTCATTAATTTGATTAAAGATCATTATCAATTCATAATAAAATGAATATCAAATAAATGAAATATGCCTTGCTTTATTTATTCATAAAGTCTGTACATGACTATGAACAAAATGCGCTAAAGGGGATTGTCTTTAGGGCACTACTCTAACAAGAGCATCATCTAACCTTGAAGACCAATCTTTTCTTGAAGTGTTAACCGTTTTCTCCATGATGCTCTTAATCTCCCTGTTTGACATTTTGGCTTACCCATTAGATTGAGGGTGGTAGGCTAATGATAACTTGTGATACACCCCATATTTCTTCAAAAGGTTAGCGAATGAGCTGTTGACAAAATGACTTCCCCTATCACTGATAATTACCCGAGGAGTGCCAAACCTGGTGAAAATATTTCTCTTGAGGAATCGAATGACCCCCTTGGCATCACAAGTTGGTGCAGCGATTGCTTTCACCCATTTGGAGACATAGTCTATCCCCACAAGAATATATTTGTTGCCAAGAGAAGACGGTAATGGCCCCATGAAATCTATCCCCCAAACATCAAAGAGTTCAACTTTCAAAATTCCTTTAAGGAGCATCTCATGTTTTCAAGAAATATTTCCAGCTCTCTGGCATTTGTCACATGTTTGCACAAAACTTCTTGCATCCTTAAAAAGTGTAGGCCAATGGAATCCCGCTTAGAGAACCTTTGCTGTTGTCCTTTCAGAACTGAAATGGCCTCCATAAGGAGATGCATGGCAGTGATTCAGGACAGCTTCTACTTTTTCACTTGGTAAGCATCTTCGGATCACTCCATTACCACAACGTTTAAAAAGAAAGGGCTCCTCCTATATATAATGCTTGAGCTCCGAAAAGAACTTTTTCTTCTGCTGGAAAGTAAATTCAGGAGGCAAAACTCCTGAAACAAGATAATTCACATAGTCAGCATACCATGGAACTTGTAATGTTGTTGCAACAATTTTGTGTAATGAATAACACAATTCTGGTAAATCTGCACAGCAGAACACATGCTCGTCACTGAAGGAGTCATTAATCGGTGGTTCTTCTCGACGAGGTTCCTTCTGATCCGTAGTGAGTCGTGAAAGATGATCTGCGACCCAATTCTCAGCTCCCTTTTTGTCACGAATCTCGAGGTTAAATTCTTGAAGGAGAAGGACCCATCTTATAAGCCTTAGTTTAGCCTCCTTTTTCGCAACTAGATAGCGAATGGCTGCATGATCCGAGTAGACTATCACTTTCGAGCCTACGATATACGACCTGAATTTGTCCACTGCAAAGACTACAGCTAACAATTCCTTTTCAGTCGTGGCATAATTGATTTGAGCATCATCCAATGTCTTGCTCGCATAATAGATCACATGTGCCATCTTGTTCCTTCGTTGGTGTAAAACAACTCCCACAGCATAATCCGAAGCATCACACATGATTTCAAAGGGGAGGGACCAATCCGGGGGTTGAAGAATAGGTGGTGAGGTTAAGGCTTGCTTAATCCTGCAAAAAGCATCAAAACAAGATTGGTCGAAATTGAATGGCACATCATTACTCAACAAATTAGTCAAAGGCTTTGCTATATGGGAAAAATCTTCCATAATTTCCTCAATAAAATCTGAAAAGATCGCTGTCATGCACCGCTGAAACGTAGCTGGTGCATTACACAACCCAAATGACATTCTTTGATATGCGAAGGTACCATAGGGGCATGTGAAAGTGGTTCTCTCTTGGTCATTAGAGTGAATGGAAATTTGAAAGAAACCAGAGAAACCATCCAAATAGCAAAAATAATCATGTTTAGCGAGTCTTTCCAAAATTTGATCAATGAATGGCAAGGGGAAATGGTCTTTACAGGTGGCCTTGTTCAATTTTCTGTATCAATACACATTCGACATCCCGTAACTGTCCTAGTTGGTATTAGGTCATTACCTTCATTTTTCACAACTGTTAGACCTCCCTTCTTGGGCACATAATGGACATGACTTACCCAATTACTGTCAGAAATGGGGTATATAATACCCGCAGCTAACAGCTTTAAGACCTCTTGCTTGACAACGTCCTTCATGTTTGGATTTAGCTTCCTTTGATGTTCAATCACAGGTTTTGGATCATCAACTAAATGAATTCTATATGTGCAGAAAGACGGGCTGATTCCCTTCAGGTCTGAAATTTTGTACCCAATTGCTTGCTTATGTTCTCTAAGCACTCTTAAAAGTTTGTCGACTTGCACAGGGCTTAAAAGAGCATTAACAATGACTGGATAAGTCAAATTAGGGCCCAGAAATTCATACCTGAGACTAGGAGGCAACGGTTTCAATTCCACATTCGGAGGTTCTTCTTTGCTCGAATCCGGTGATGGTTTCAGTTCTTGTACAGGTTGCATAGATTTTTGCACAGGTTATGCATCGAGCATCTGTGCGAATTCAAAGACTTCTGACTCCTTAGCTGTAAATTCTGTATTACCCCCTGCAATTGCTACAGCCTTCACTAAGCAGTGTTCCAACGAATCCTTTGGATGAGATTTTCTGAATTCAGCACCAACCAGCCCATCAATAAGATCCACCCTTAAACAAGAATCCTTGTCAGCCATAGCCTTCATTGCCTTTCCCAAATTAAACTCAATTTCTTCCTCCCCCACTATTGGAGTCATTTTTTCATTCTTAACATCGATGATCGCTCCAACTGTGGCTAAAAAGGGTCTTCCAAGGATAATTGGTATGTTAGTGTCTTCCCCATTTCTAGCACAACGAAGTCTACCGGGATAAAAAGACTTCCAACCTTGAGAGGCACATTTTCCAATATCCCAATGGGAAATTTTGTAGACCTATCGGCTAGCTGCAATGATATGGTGGTTGGTTTAAGCTCTTCGATGTCCAATTTCTGACAGACAGATAATGACAATAAGCTTACACTTGCCCCCAAATCACATAATGCTCTCCCAATTGTTGTAGTTCTAATTTGGCAAGGTATCGAGAAACTTCCCAGATCTTGAAGCTTAGGAGGGAGTTTGTTTTGAAGAATAGCACTTGATTCCTCCGTAAGAGCCACTGTCGCATATTCCTCTAGCCTTCTCTTGTTAGATAAGATTTCCTTCAAAAACTTAGCATAAGTAGGCATTTGCGTAAGGGCTTCTGTGAAGGGGATGTTAACATAGAGCTTCTTCAGAATGTCAACAAATTTTCCAAATTGCTGGTCTAGCTTAGCTCTATGAAGTCTTTGAGGGAATGGGATTTGTGGCTTATATGGTGGTGGTGGTATGTATTTTTTCGGCTCAGGTGATTGTTGCACGGGCTGTGCGTCAGATTGCACAGGTTGTGCATCTTGGCCTGTTCCTTCGGATTCCTTTTCAGCTTTGTTCTTCTGCACCATAGGTTCCAAAACCTTTCCACTCCTTAGTACCACTGCCTTGGTTTCCTTAGGAGCCTCTGATTGCGCTGGTAGCTTACCCTTGTCATACCTTAGCGATGCGGCTTGCTGCGCAATTTGAGTCTCAAGCGTCTTATTATGGATCGTCAATTGGTCCATTCGGGTAGTAAGTTGCTGGATCAAGTCTCCTTGCTTCTGCATAAAGGTTTCCATCATTGATTCAAGGTTGGATTTGGGTTCAGATGGCTGGGCTTGTTGTCTCAAGTTTGAAAAACCTAGGGGGACACATTTTTGTTGTTGCTGGCTCTGTTGGTATTGCTGTTGATTTTGTGGGTAATGGGTCTGGTTAGGGAAACTTTGGGGTGGCTTGGGTTGTTGAGACCAGGAGCCATTCAGGATTATATGTGTTTGAGAAAGCTCCACCTTGGTTCTTCTGTCCATAATTTCCTACAAAATTCATATGTTCGGCCCCAAATTCTTACCCAATGTTTTGAAATTCTGTACTCATACTCGACCCAAAATCTTGATCCTGTAAGGCATTCACATTACTCACAGTGGCTACAGCAAACTTATCTACTTTCCTTGAAAGAGCTTCAAATTTCGAATTCAACAAGGTAAAAGCATCTAATTCGAAGACTCTATGAGGTTTCTTTCCTTCTTGCTTAATCTCCTTCCGATCATTATTCCACTGATAGTTGTTGTACGCAATCTTCTCTAATAACATAAAGGCATCGTCTTCATTCTTGTCCATTAAATCGCCTCCAGCTGCAGCATCTATGTAACATCCCATCATCGATGAGAAGGGTAAAATGGTAATTTGGAATGGGATATAAGAATAAAAACGTATCTCAGCATGGTCATGCCTAATATGGCCTCCATATATGCATAAATTGTAATTTTTGTATATGCACATGATTGTACATGCATTCATGACATTTCCCGGCATATGTGTTATTGTGAGAAACATATGAATTAGTGCTTAAAAATCAAATTGGAGTGGATTTTTGTGTGTTTTTCATTTTTGTGGAATTTTAGAAATTTTTCGGGATATCTTTCCGGACCGGAAAATTTATAAGTGACAGACTGATTTGGTTTTCGGTACCGAAAATGACTGTCCAATGGCACTGAAAAATTAGATACATGATTTTAGGAATTTTTACTTTGAGCCATTGGAATTTGGAGAGAAATTGGACTAGAAATTAAATTGTTTTGGAAAGGAAATAAATGGATCATTAAAAACATGACAAGTGGCAAGTGACACATGTCACTTGCCTACTTAATCTTATGTGTAAGTGTGAGATAAATATCTAACTTTGGGAGAGCTTCCACGAGATTCTATGGGAGAAAGAGTAAAAGGTGTTTTTAATAGCTTTCTTCCTTCTCTCCTTCGTAGCCTTCATCTCCTCTTCATTTTCGTTGGTTCTTCTTCCACCCTTTCTTGTTTATTTGCTTGCTCTTCTTCTCCTCACACATAAATCCACACTTAAGCCTTGGGATGATGATGATTATTGTGTGTGTGGAGTGATAGTCGTGGGTATTGTTGAGAGGAAGAGAGAGTGGTTTGAAAACTTGGAAGATTGAAGCTTGAAGATTAATTAGGTAAGATTATGTTTTAAGTTTTGATTGTTCATTTAATGCATGAATTGTGATGTTTGTGCATCTAATTCCATGAGAATTTGTGTTGGTTGAAATCGGTAGGATGTGTTCTTGATTGATTAAGGAAAAATGTAAATGAATGAGTGAATATGTTTTGGATTGGTTTTGAAATGGTGTAAGTGTTTTGGATTGGTTTTGTGATGCTAGATGAATGGAAATTTAGGAAAGACAATTGTGTGTGTGTGTGCTTCCATGTTATGCCTAGGTGATTAAGTGAGGTTTTGATGAAATTTTGGTTGATTACTTGACTAATTGGGATGCTTATCGGCTTGGAAAAGGGTATGGAAGTGATAGCAATTGGTTTAGGTATAAAATCTGGAAAATTTACTTTGTGTAGGTTTCAGATTTTTGGTCATAACTTTTGTTATGGTTGTGCTATTGAGTTGAGGTTTGGCTTAAACTAAACTTAAGAAGTATGGCTAGATTTCATATGAAGGAAGTTTTGTCCAATTATGGCTTGAAGAGCTTTGAAGTTTGCTTGGAAGTTGAGATATGTGTGCTGGATGAATAGTATCCAGATTTTGGTTCCATTATTGAAGACCTGAAACTTTGATAATTTTTCTAGGAGAAAGGAGACAAATTTTGTGAAATTGGTCTTCACGAAAGTTAAATATTTACTTGTTAGCTTTCTAACGCCACTAAGTATGAATTTTTTTGACTTGTAGGTTAAAAGTTATGGTGTGTTAATGTTCAGGTGGTAATTCAGCTGAAAATGTGTTTTAAGTGCAAATGGCTTTAAGTGTATAGGTTTTGTGCCTTTTGTGTTCTAATGTTAATTGTGGACTGTTAGGGGTGAAATTGGCTCAAGTTACCTTCTGGAAAGTTGTAGAGGATTGTTGTAGTTTTCTAATGAGGTAAAATATGTCAATAGTGGATATAAGGATTGTAAGTTATGCATTTTCAAAGTTTGAACATGGTTTAGGTGAAATGGTTGCTTAACAAGCTTAACAGGGCAGCTACATTAGTGGGTTAATTTGAATTGGTTAGTGATGGAATTGGTTTCTGAGTCCTTTATAAGAAGTGTAGCTTGTTTTCTTATCTTTTCAGTGATATAGAGCTTGTAATTTTTTGACAATTTGTTAGAAAGTTATGAATCTTAGAAGATTGTATATTGTTAAGGGTGACACATGTAGGCTGAAATGTTGTTTGAGAATTTGATTTTGTTAGAGATGGAATTGACTTCCAAGTTGTTCATGAAAGTTGTAACATTTGTTTTGCTCTTTTGATTGATGTAAAATTTGGAATTTTTGGCAAAGGAATGAAAAGTTATGATTTTTGCAAATTGGTACACTGTTTTGTTAAACATTGTGCAGGCAATAACTTTGGTTGCATTTTTGACACCCTTAGAGATGACATTGGTTTTTGTGTCCTTCATAAAACTTGTAGATCTCTCTTTTATCTTAAAATTGATACTAAGTTTGTCCAATTTGGAGTTCGTAGCAAGTAGTTACGATTTGTGAAAGTTGGGATGTCGGCAAAAAGAAAGAATAAAGCTTCCAGTCGGTCACTGTAGTCGACCTAGTCGACTACAACCTCTGACTAGTCGACTAGGACATGTATTTTCCTGCACTAGTCGACTATAACCTCTGACTAGTCTACTAGGATATGCATTTTCCCTGAACTGACCTCTCTCCACTCTTTTTCTTATAACTTTTTCGTCCGACATCCGATTGACCTGATTCTCGAGGCATCGAATCCGTGAAACATTGAATTTCATTTATTTGTGAAATTGGGAATGTTTAGAGCCGAAGTTATCGGGGATTGGTTAGGTCGAAGTGAGAGGATCAGGTAGTGATTTTTCTGCTCCGTGTTTTATCAATAATTGGACCTATAGAGGTCCAAATTGCGTGATTTTGGTGCCTATGGTTTTCTAAGTCATAGGGGAATCTTTTGTGATGTGAATTATGGGACAATGCCAGGAATGTCACGAGCATGCATTGTACACATTTTAGTTGCTACATGTGCATTATTAAATAGTCCTGATTGTGCATTTGGTAATAGTTGTATATTTTGAATGTTATAGAGGCACATTTGGAACGTCAGCACACGGACGTTGCCGAAACTTCTAGGCATTAGCTCGGAAGCTATAGGTGAGTGACCTAGATGGTTTCTTACTTATCATTGGATTATGATTATTTGATTTTGACACTGTGGAGGATAATGGTGGGATATTGTTTGATAGTGAATTCCGGACAGAAAGTCCGGAGTACTTGGAAAGATATGGTATAGAAGTGTCATGGGTATGTGAAATTGTCATTGTGTTTTTAATGTGAAATATTGTGAATAAATTGTCCGATTGTGATAATTTAGAAATGATTGTGATATAGGAATACGTGAATAAAGTGATTGAACTGTAGCATAAATGGATACGTGTATGATTACAAAATCAGTTAATGATAGTTGTGACCGGAGCAACCACAGTTTCAGAGCTACAAGCTCAACGATTAATGAGCCCTTAATGGGACAGTTTCAGAGCTACAAGCTCAATGAGTAATGAGCCCTCGATGGGACAGTTACAGAGCTACAAACTCAACGATTAATGAGCCCTTAATGGGACAATTCCAGAGCCTATAGCTCAACGATTGATGTGCCCTTATGGGGACAGTTCAGGCGCTCGGTAACAACACTGAAATAAATTGAAAAAAAATGTTACATGCTTCTTTTGATTTGATTTATTTGTTTGAATGAAAGGCAAAATGCCATATACTGATATGATAATAGTCATGGGATGCTTCTGACTGTGAATTATGAAACAACTATATTATGCTTGAGTGTTTGGTGAATTCGATTGGTTATGGATGTCTAATCGTATGAAATGTATTTAATTGTCTATGCTCAAGTAAAATTGTGAAATATGATCAAATATGCAACAATGTGAATATATGTTATGTGAATTGATATGTTGCATAAATTGAGTGAACCATCGATGATGGTTACCTCACTGAGTTCGCAAAACTCACCCAAAATTTGCAATTATTTTTCAGGACTCAAAAGAATACCCCGTTAGGCAATGAGCGTATAATGCTAGAAGAAGTCGAGATCAATTCATGTCTGCATTAGTGTCTGATAGAAATGTTTTTTTTTAATTTTTGTGTTAATCATGATTAGGTCAAGTTGTATAGTTAACAGACTGAATGAAATTGTATTTACAAAGGGGACCCCGTGGTCATTGAACTCATCAATGATTAATTATATAAATTGTTTTCTGCATAATATACATTGTATATAAAGTATGTGAATGTTTCAAAAAAAAATTTATACTGAGTTTTGACTGAGTGATGTAGCACGTCACCCTCACAGGGCACGGACTCTATCTTATATAATAAAAGCCCGACAAATTAATTCAATCTAGCACAATAAATATATCTACATATATTTATTCAATACCTAATAAATTAAGCCCAGATCACATCACTCTTTGTGTGCGACCCTGTAGGCTCATTTGATGTTGGCAATGGGCTTGATCACACTTCAAGGCCCATAAGTCATAAGCGGCCGCAAGACATTTTGACTACCCAAATCAAATGAGGATCATCAATCAGATTTAACTTGTAACTATGGTTATAAGCTTAATCCTTTTGTAACACAATATCAAGATTAATCACAAGGCAGGGTACATGTCAACCTTTGATTAATCATAGTTTCTTGATCCCCAAGTTGACTGATTATAACAAATGACATTGATGACTCTTCATCAATTCATTTGAGCATGGCCATGTATTTCTTCAGTCACACTTGTCAAGAGGCCCAAATGATATCTCTCTCATTTAAGAGAGGTACAAATCCTATCTACGTCATTCACATCCCTCCGCATGATTCATTTGATGTCCAACATGAGACTACTTGTTATTCGGTTAAGAATAACTTCGTCTAATATCAAAACACCGAATTCCTCATGTAGGGAACCATGATGACTTTAGGTCAAAGGACTAAAATCAAACCATATTAAGAATCACTAATGACATGAAACCATGTAGTATTCTTTATGTGGGTCGGTCTAATATATGTTCTCTAACATATATCTATGTTTCTGATTTGATATCTCATATCCATGATCAGTAAAACGTGATCATCAACAAGAACACATATTAGCCTTAATTCATTATTGTTCCACCAATAATGATCGATTAGAGACAGTCTAGAATAGTCTTATAACGCTTATGGTTTTACTATCAAGTCACATACTTGATGACATAAGTCTAAAACCATTCATGGAATGTAAATCACATTACATAAAAGAAATACATGCATATATGAAAGGAATACCTCATAATATATTATTAACAAGTCATAATGTTAATACATGAATCACAACTATCCATTAGCCTAGGGCACACTACTAACAAAATCAACGTTGCAATTTTAATGAGTTTTGCGAACTCAATGAGGTAACCATCATCGATGGTTCACTCAATTCATGCATCACATCAATACACGTAACATATTATTCACATCTTTTTGAATATTCATAAAATGTCACATTTCACTTTCAGAGCAATCATCATAATCCTTTCTTTCATATACAATACACATATCAAGTATAAATTCAATGCACATGAGACTCACTTTTATTTATTAGTGTCGCTGTGATCGAATACCTTTTTACTAGCTCATATCCCTTAATAGATACCAAGTTGTATCAAATTATGTCCCATATCCCTTAGTGGGTACCAGGTACATTTATAATTGAGCTTGAGGCTCTAATCACAATGTGAGCTTTAAGTTCTTTATCCTAGTGACTCCGGTCACATTCACTTTTAAGGAGCACTTCGATAACTCATTCATACACTAGAGTCATCGGACCTTCATTATCTGGAATCAACGCAATCAATTCACATTCATTTAATAGTTTAAACATAATATAAAGGAAACAAGTAATTGGGTGAGACCGTCTAGGTTACTCATAAGTCACTCCTAAAGTTAATGTCTGGATGTTCCGACAACGCTTGGAGGTTGACATTCCAGTTGCTTCTCTATAACAAGCAATATACACAAATCAAAATTTGGCACAATTGTAAGTGTTTTATAATGCACTTGTAAGTATATAAAACATACACAATGCATGCTCATGGCAATCTGGGTATCTATCTATTATTCTCGTCACGTAAACATTCGTATTACTAACTCATATAAGTACCAAGTATACTTATGATCTATACCTCAATAAAAATCATTGGAATCCTAATTCATAACTCATTTGATCAAAATCTAGATTTTTCCTAAAACACATCTTCAGGTCTACAGTGCATGATCAATTGTACAATGAAAATGAAGTAATTTGGGAATACTTTCTCATTGAGAATTGTCCTTCTATCTCTAAAGTTTCTAATAACATTAAAATCATTCAATTTGGTTTAGTATTGTGAAAGTTATACTTCAAATATTTTCGGACTGCTTTTATTCTAAAAAAGTTCCTTATATTCAACTTCCACCGAGAAATTTAAATTTTTAAAGACCGAATTGAAGTTTTATTTCTTCATAAAATTTGTATTCCTATGTCTCTAGTTTACTCCAAATCAAAAATAATTCTATTTTGATAACTATAGAACAAGATATGCCCAAAATACCAAAATATGTTTAGTGTAGAGAAAAGTTCGTCGCGATGAAACCAGAAGTTCACAGGGGCGATGACCAGGAGACTCTAAGACAACCTCCTTGGTATAGCAGTCTATGATGGCCCTATGGGTAGTAAGTCAGCCCATACCCAGAATCACATCGATCTCTCTCAATGGTAACACTATAAGGTTTGTTCTCAACACTGCTTGATCAATCTGGATCGAGCACCCTTTGTAGACCTCTCCCAGAGCAGTAGTACTACCTAGAGGTGTACTCACCTCTAACCCATACTGTAACATCTCCCTATTCCCATGCAATCTACATGCCATATGTGTGTAGATCCTGGATCCAGCAATGCAAATGCCTCGATATCAGAAATAAGAAGCATACCAGCTACAACATCAGGAGAATCCTGGGCCTACTGCCTAGTCATGACATAGACCCTGGCTTGGGACTGTGGTCGACTGCCCCAACCCTCAGCCCTCACAAAGGATCCCTCGGCTCTACCACGGCCTCTACCTCGACCTCTCTGCCCGGATTCACCCCCTCGGCTCTGTTGCATCGTAGTATTACTACCAGATCTAGCACTGACAACAGACTGAGCTCCCACAGTAGCAGGGCAATCCCGAATCCGATGATCCATCGAGCTACATCTAAGGCAGGCTCCAGTCAACCACCAACACTCCCCACTATGCCTCTTGTCACAATGCTCACAAACTAGGGGAATCTGCCCTACACCTCTATCACTGCTACTGCCAGTGTAACATCCCACCCCCTACTGGAAGGGTAAAATAGGAAATTTGCCTTAGGATGGGATTGATAGGGAACAATTAGTCTCGTTCATGATAATAGGATTGATACACGTGATCAATTGTGCACAGAACTTCTTGTATATGCATACATGATATTCTCGGTTTGCGTACCTAAGATAATTTTATTGGAATTAACATGATTAATGGGTTTGAAAAATTATTCTGAGTGCGCTATTGAGTGTTTTATATTTTAAGGAATTTTAGAATTTTTCTGAATTTTAGGAGAAAATTCTGATCGAAAAAATCGCCAAGTGGCTTAATCGGTCGATTTTTTAGAAGTAAAATTGCTACCCAATGGCACTGTCATGTTGGGTATATTGTTTTGGAATTGAAATTAGGATCATTGGACTAGAATGAGTCAAATTGCAGTAGTATTTCTAAATCCTACCCATCATTTTGTTTTATTTCTATTTTGTCTTTTTCCCATTTTTTTGACAAGTGTCTTGAGGACACCTCATCAACACCTTAAGCCTTGTGTGATTCTCAGTGTTTCTAGTAAAATGAGTAAAAAAATGACTTAAAAGGCTTGGTTTCATCCACTCATCCGAAAATGCTTCACTTCTCTCCATCTCCATTGATTTCTTCTCCTTCTTTAAGTTACTCTCCTTCTACTTAAGAGCTCTTCTTCTTCTTGCAACCAAGTTGTTGTCTTGCCATGGAGAACTTACACTTGCATGGGGTTAGAAGAGGTTGTTAGAGAGAATAGCAAAGAAAGAAGTGAAGAGAATTGAAGAGTGGAAGCTTGAATAGGTAAGTGTATGGTTTAAGTTTTCCTTATGCTTTGAGTATGCATTTAATGAATCATAGTAATTAGTTGCATTGATTGGAAGTTATTATTCATTATATATGATGTATAATGCATGGAGGTCATGAAACCTATGGTTTAAACTGTTGAGTATAAGACTAAGTTGAAGTATGACTTGAAAGTTGTATGATTGAATTGTGTTTTAGCTTGTTTTGGATTGAATATTGATGTTATTTCTTGCATGGAAATGATTGTGTATGGTGCTGCCAAATTGAGGTAGATATTCCTAGTGAATGTAGACATGATATAGGTACTGATTTTGTGTCCAATTGAGATGCTTATGGTAGTAGAATTTGAATTGGCATGATAGGAAGTGTAAGTTGAAGATGAAGGCTGGAAAATGGATTTTGACTTACTATACTGTTTTGAGCATAACTCATTGTGTGGTTATGCAATTGAGGCAAGGTTTGTGCCCACTGAAACTTTGGTTTGTTGGCTACATTTTTGTGTGAAATAGGTGTTGTCCACTTTTAACTTTAAGAGGTTGAAATTTGGCTTGGAAAGTTGCTGCTGGGACTTATGTGAACAGTAATCGAGACATAGAACCTAGAGTTTTGCTGATTTTTCTAAATTAATTGATATGGAATTTGGGAAAATGGTCTTCATGAAAGTTGAATCCTATTAAGTTAGCTTTCCAATGCCACTGATTTTGCAATTTTTCGATGTTTATATGAGGAGATATAGACTGATGACTATTGGCTGTCTTAATGCATTGAGTGAAACCTAGCTGAAATGTCAGATTTGGTGCACATTCTGATTAGAAGTAATTTTAGCAATTTATGTGAATTGAATTGGTTTGAGTGATCTTCTGAATAATTGTAGAGGAAGGGATTATCTTGAAAATGGTATATAGCATGCTATTTTTAGATAACAGAATTGGGACTTATGATTTTTCAAAGATTGGACTGAAGTTAGGTCATGGACTGCTGAACAGGGCAGTAACTTGCAAGACTGTTTTGAATTGGTTAATGATGGAATTTGATTCTGAGCCCTTCATGAGAAGTGTAGTACTGTGTTTTATCTTTTTATGGACATAAAGTATGCAATTTTTCGACATTTTTACAAGGAGTTATACTGCTTGAAAAATCACTGTCCAATTTGAGTACTTTCAGGGGCAGCAGCATTCACTGAATTGTTTGACCTAGTTGGCCATTGAATTTGAATTTAGACTGTTCATGAAAGTTGTAGATCACATTGTGATCTTACTGAGAAAATGTATTGTGTAATTTTTGACTAAGGAAATGGGAAGTTATTGAATTTACAAAATACTGCACTGGTTAGGAACTCATTGACTGGACAGAAACTTTGATTGTATTTTTAACACCCTTAGAGATGAATTTGGCTTTTGGGTTCTTCATGAACATTGTAGATCTTTCTTTTCTCTATGAAATAGACATTAATTTTACCCAATTTGGAGTTCGTAGTTCGGAGTTCGGAGTTATGACTTATGAAAGTTGGTATGTCGGAGAACATTTTGCGGATCTGTCATAGGAGTAATGTAGTCGACTTGTATCCTTAGATAACTCGACTTATGCATACACAGCAGCGTAAGTCGACTTGTTTTCTCATGTAAGTCGACTTGTACTGACCTTTTCCATTCTTTTGCTTATAACTTATCCGTCCGGTGTCCGATTGACCTGATTCTCGAGGCATCGGATTCATGACTTATTGAATTTCATTTTCTGAGACATTGAGAATTATTGGACAGGAAATTGACGTGGACCCGAGTAATGGACCGTTAATCACTGTTTTATTTAATTGGGGACCTATAGAGGTCCGATTTGAGCGCCGTCAGTGCTATTGAATTTCTAATTTTTCTACGGATTTTATTGTTGGAAAAAGATGAGGTTAGGGCCGGGAATATCATGATCATGCATTGTGCACCTTCTAAGTGTTACATGTGCATTCTGAAATAGTTCTGATTGAATAATTGATAATGTTTGTATACTGTCACTGTTATAGAGTCACACTTGGAGCGTCGGTCCACCGACGTCACTGAGACCGCCAGATTTTGGCTCGGAAATACAGGTGAGTAACCTAGGTGGTTTACTCAATTATTATATGGCTACTGTGGGGATGAACGGTGGGATTAGAACTGTGTTTGTTATGACTGAATTCCGGACGGAGGATCCGATGGATTGGAAGAATTGACATAGAAGTGTATCTGGTTTTAATTCTGTGAACTGGATCGTTACTACTGTGTGAAAGTGCGATACATAAATGGCTTGTATCTTATCGCCATCGTTTCCTTGTGATATACTGTGATACTGTGAACCATTACGTGAAGTGTTCTGGATGACATTGTGCATGGTTTGTTACATTGTACTGTATTCTACTGGGATATGACTGTTTTATACTGACTGTTAAATTGGACATATGCATTGCATACACCGATGCATAAACTTATAAAGGAAAATTGTGAACCGAGTCGCCATCGACATCGACATCGCGAAGCCGAGCTCAAGGAGTCTACTCCTAGACGCCAAGCGCCCACCGACCGACATCTTGAAAAAAAGCTTAAGCTCAAGGAAGTGTTACTTCTAGACGCTAAGCGCCCATTGTTATCGTTTATGCGCCGGTCACAATCATGAAATAAAATCGAAAAGAGTCACATATGCATTGCATACATCTTGGATGAAAACTGAAATGATTTTGGTTGTATATGATCGTAGCATTCTTGGATCGTGAGGATATAAGTCTTGTGATTGGGTTATTATCGTATATGATATCAGAATCGATTATTATTCAGTAACTTGTTTTGTGATGCATGAATTGGGAGAACCATCGATGATGGTTTCTCACCGAGTTCACAAACTCACCCAAAATTTGCATCTATTTTTCAGTCTCAAGAATACCCCGGTTGACACGGAGTATGTCTCATGTAGGCAAGTGAAGGATAGAGGTTGGGATCGGTCCGTTCCGCATTAGTGTCTTATCGAATAGTATTCGCGATCATTGTGCAATAATGCTTTGTATTTATAATGAGCCATTGTGGTTCTATTGTTTTCCATTCACCGATTGTAAAATTATTATTGGATGACCGTAATAATCGAAAATGATTAATTGTGAACATGGGCTCAAGTTTCTTCGCTTATATCGCGTTAATGAATGTTTTATCTTGAGTGAT
Source organism: Erythroxylum novogranatense (assembly GCA_029891385.1). Classification (NCBI taxonomy): domain Eukaryota; kingdom Viridiplantae; phylum Streptophyta; class Magnoliopsida; order Malpighiales; family Erythroxylaceae; genus Erythroxylum; species Erythroxylum novogranatense. The sequence goes on along the minus strand of CM057225.1, from coordinate 29,458,131 downwards.
GTAGTACGCCACCCTCAAGGCACGAACTCGATATCACCGTCGATGTCGGGTCGGTCCTTTCGAGAGTGGGTGTTACAACCGATCGAACAAATCTCCTCTCTGTCCATACCTGATCGTGCGGATCCTCCAGTGACTGAAAGTCCTGCTCTGGCGCTTGTTAAAGCCTCTACCAGAACTGCCCTGACTCTCACTCGGTCTCTTCCCCCTGGACCCCTGACCCATCTCTGCCTGTCTTTGCCTCATAAGCTACTCAACTCTCACTGCAGCAGCCCTAAGCTCAACAAAAGTGTCCATATCAGATCGGGCCAGTCTAGTGCGAATCTCCATATTGAGACCATGCTAAAATCTCCGGCACCTATCAGCCTCTGTCGAGATCAAAGTAGTAGCATATCCCATCAGCTCGTTAAACCTAACCTCATACTCAGCCACTGTCATCCTACCCTGTCTCAGCTCCAAAAACTCCTGCATCTTTATTTCCAAATACACCTTGGGCATATAATTGTCTCTAAAAGCCCTCAGGAAATCCTCCCATGTCAGTGGGCAAGGCCTGGTGGTACTGCCCGGAACAGTCTTCCGCCACTGATAAGCTGGGATCAGTAGAAGAGAGACTGCATAATCAAACCTCTCGGTTGGATAACAATCCATCTGATCAAAGACCCTATCAGTCCGCTCCAGCCATCGCTCCACCTCGATTGGGTCTCAGATCGCCATAGAAATCTATCCCGCCTTGCGAGCATGTCGTCATACCTCCTCTCCCGTCTCACGGGAACTCTGAGAGGCAACTCCTCAAATCGAGGCACCGAGGACTCTCTACTAGCTCCGGCAGATCCCTGGTCAGCTATCTAATCTATTTGATCACCAAGAACAGATGACCTATAATAAAACAAGAACTCTGATCAGTTTTTGTATTTCTCACAATAATTCAAGCCTAATTATGTACTAGTCCCAAAAGATGTCAAACTATGCTCTGATACCACCTAAATGTAGCACCCCCTTATCATAGGGTATACATCGAGACGCCCGTAAGTCATCCCGATACATATCCTATGAAAAGGGTGCGCTACGAGCAATCATTAACACTTCACATGGCATCAAATCATAAAGCATCAATACTAAAAATCACTAATTTTTGAAACCATAATTTTTTTTTCATTTCATATCATCAAAAACAGTAATTTACACATCTGTCTATTTTTCATTGTCTGTATAATACTCCAAAAGAAATTTAATACAAAAACCCTAACTAGGTCATCCCCAAAAGATCCCAACTGACCAACCTGTGTGCCATGACTTCTCTTGCCAACACGATCTACACGATAGGAAAAGTCTCTCTCTGGAGTTAGGAGTCTACTCTCTCGGTTCTGAAAAATAATTTGCAATTTTGGGTGAGTTTGCGAACTTAATAAGGAACCATCATCGATGGTTCACCCAATTCATGCATAGTCAAAAAAATCACAGTTATACCATAATAATCCATTTAGAAGTGCCACATGATTATTCACATGGGCACAAAACAATTTACTTTTCACCCAATCAAAGACATTCAATCAAATGCATATGTAATACGTATGTGACCCTTTTTTCCAATTTATTACGTTGTTGTGACCAAGCGCCTAAACTGTCACATTAAGGGCGCATTAATCGGTGAGCCTGAGGCTCTGAGTCACTGTAGGCTCGAGGCCCAATTACGTTGAGCTTGAAGCCCTCGGTGGCTGCTCCGGTCACAACTGCCAAATTACTGATCATGCAATTATGCATGGGATGCATATGACAATATAAAGCAAAGCCCACATCCAAATTCATCCCAAATCAATGCAGTCAACAAATAGTTCACAAAATCACAATCACAACAGAACACTCCTATGTCATAATCTCCCCCATACATCGGACACCTTCGGTCCATAATATAGGCATAGACAAACGCAATAGTCCCACCATTATTTTCCACAGTTTTATAAGTGCAAAATATAAACAAATTATAATTGAGGAACCATCTAGGTTACTCACCAAATAGCTTCCGAGCTAATGCCGGGAAGTCTCGGCAACGTCCGTGGGATGACGTTCCAATTGTGCCTCTATAACAAGAAAAATAATCACACATTACTCAATGTATGTTCATAAGTATCAAACAATGCACATGGAATAATTAAAATGTGTACAATGCATGTTCATGACATTCCCGGTACCATTCTACAATTCACATTAAAATATATTTCCCTATGTCTTAGGAACCCATAGACACTAGAATTACTCAATTTGGACCTCTATAGGTCCGGATATTGCCAAAATTTAATCAATTCTCTCACTTGGATTCAATCTCTAAATCTCAATTAAATGCCACAAAGTCTACAATTTTACATGGAGAGGTAGATGATTGTCTTATGAATCCAACGCCTCGAGAATCAGGTCAATCGGAGGTCATATGACGAAGATATAAGCAAAAGAAGCTCTAGGACAAAACAAGAGATAAGAGAGTTTACACTATTTCCCTCTCTTCCACCATTTGAATTTCTAACATGCATAAATCTTTACACACTTATCCAAAAACTACAAACAATATCTCATTGGAAAGATAACAAGAAACCCTACAAGTTCCATGAAGAGATCACAAGCCAATCTCACCTCTAAGGGTGCCAAAAACTACTTCAAAGTTACTTCCCATAAATGACCATATGAACAGTAATTGTGTTCTTCCAATCCCCATAAATTTTTACTCATAACTCCAAATAAGGTACATTATACACCATTAGAAATCTCTAAACATTTTCTACAATCTTCAAGAAGACCCCCCAATCCAATTCAATCTATAAGAGGGTTAAAAATACAAACAAAGGCTCTACCCAATGAAACAGTAAAACTACCATATAAACAGTAACTGCACTCTACAAAAAAATCCCTATCTTTCCATTCCTTATGCCAAAAATTCCAAGATATATGTCAAAAGAAAGATAAAAACATTTTCTACAAGTTTCATGAATAACTTGGAAGCAAAATCAACCTCTAAACAACTCAAATTCTCAAGAAAAGCTTCTGCCTATAAAAGTCTCATTCTCACAGTAACAGAATCTTCCAACATTCATAACTTTCCAGCCCATTGTCGAAAAATTACATACCATATAGCAATAAAAAGCACAGACAATATACTACAATTCTCAAGAAGGACTTCAAAGCAAATTCCCATTCAAACTAGGTCAAATCCTCTCATTAAAGTGGCTTTCCTATTAGGATTCATGAAATCAACATTTAGCCTAAACTATAACAAAACTTTACAAATTTATATCTAACAATCCTTACATCCAAAATTCGCATAAAATACCTCATTAGAAAGTTACAAAATCCTCTACAACTTTCCAGAAGGTCACTTGAGCCAATTTCACCTCTAACATTCCCAAATAAATATCAGAACACAAAAAGCACAAAACCTATACACATAAAGTCACTTACACACAAAACAAATTTTCAGCTGAATGACCATCTGAACATTAACATACCATAACTTTCAACGTACAAATAAAAAAAAATTCATACTTAGTGGCGTTAGAAAACTAACACAAAAATCTTCAACTTTCATGAAACCAAAGTAGCAAATTCAATCCAATTCAATCCTTAAAAAAATCATCAAAGTTTCAGGTCACAAGGTTCGGACATCGCTCACACAAAGACCTAACAATTCACTTTGCATGCCAAAATTAAAATCCTTAAGGTCAGAATTGGACAAAACTTCCTTCATATGAGATCTGGCCATACTTCTTAAGTTTAATGTAAAATAAACCTCAGCTCAATTGGACAACCATATCAAAAGTTATGAGTCAAAATCTGAAACCTACACAAAGTCACATTTTTCAGATTTCCTCCCTACCTCAACTCTTTTCATTTCATCACTTTACCTACATCAATATGCATCCATTTGGACCTCTAATTCAGCCATAAATTCATCAAAACATTCTCTTGAATCAATGGTCAAGATTTGGCAGCACACAACACGCAAGGTTTTCTTACTTGAATTCTCCATTATTCAACATCAAAATCAATCAAACTAATCCAAAGCATGTTAACAATTCATCTATTACCAAACATAAACCAATCAAAGAAGAAACCTACCCATACCATTAAACCATAAGCTTTATGAAATTAATGAACCAACAAGCTCAAGAAATGCTTCTACCTACTAACCAAAGGACACAAAACAAGATTCTCACCTAAACAAGCTTTAAGTTCTTCAATTCTCCACTTTTCAAATCACTCCAACTCTTTACCTCTCACCCAAACCTATGGTCATCCCTTCACACATACACAAATCATCATCTTCATAAGGCTTGAGTTTGGTCTTGGTGAAGGAAGAAGGAGCAAGCAAGTAGACCATATGATGGAAGAACAACCACCAACGAAGGAAGGAGAAAAGAACACCAAGGAAGGATGAAGCGAAGCTACGGATGAGAGGAGCAAATAATAGCTTTCAAGTTGATTTCTAAATATTTGAAGGAGAGGTGTCATAAATGGGGGAGTGGAACAAGACAAGAACTTTAAATGCATGAGAACACATGTCATTTAATGGGGAAAAAGACAAAAAAAAATCAATTAATACCATTTAATCATTTAATCAAAGAACCCTAATCCAAATTAATCTTTAATCCATCTAGAACAATCCCAAAAATCATTTATCCAATATTTCAGTGCCTTTAGGCAGTACTTTTCAGTACGGAAAACCCACTCAGTCAGCCAGTTGGAAATTTTCCGATCCGGGCAAGTACCCCGAAAAATTCCAGAATAATTCTCACAAATCCCTAAAAATGTAAAACACACTTAGAGCACTTCAATTCAATTTTTCAAACACAAATATCACATAATTCACCAAAAGTTTCATTTAGACACATATGCCGGGAAATGTCATGAATGCATGTACAATCATGTGCATGTGCAAAAATTACCATTCATATTTATATAGAGGCTATAAGATGCATGTGCATTCTGAGATATACTTAAACATTCCTAACCCGTCCTAATTTACCAAAATACCCTTCCCATCGGTGATGGGATGTTACACCAATTCTATCTTTTGACTTTTGTATCGTCTCACATTTTGCATCGTCTCACTTTCCTTTCGTCTCAGTTCTATTGTCTCATTTTCATCATCTCATTTCTATCGTCTCATTTTATTCCGTTTCACTTCTATCGCCTGCTTTTCTTCCATCTCATTTCTGTCATCTGCTTTTCTTCTGTCTCATTTCTATCGTCTGCTTTTCTTCCGTCTCATTTCTATCGTCTACTTTTCTTCCGTCTTATTTCTATCATCTGCTTTTCTACCGTCTCATTTTTATCGTTTACTTTTCGCGTCCAGAATGTATCCACTTATAAGAATCATAACTTTTGACTCCGATATCCAAAATTTACAAACTTTATACTTTTGGAAATACAAAAGAAAGATATACAACTTTCCGAAAGGAAAATTTTCCAAAATCTATCTATATCAATCCCAAATTTTCCCCTAAAATTCGAAGACAAATTTTTCATTCCTACACCAACACTGCACCCAATTCTTCACTTCATAACAACTTTTGAGGCTCTAAGACACAAAATTGAAATTTGATGTCTTCATACAAAATATATCCATATATCTCTAGTTTAATCCAAATAAAGAATCATCTCGTTTGGATTACTAGAGAAAACGTTGTGGCTAAAAGACTGAAGCATATTCAGTGAATATTTTTCCATATCACTACCAATCTTGTTTCTAATGGTTTCCTTATCACAACTCCTACCAAGATCACTCTTTCTACTCCTTCTACTCCTCACTTTCAATAACATCACATTTAAAAACAATCCTACCGAGAAATTGTCAATGAATTCATGTACACTTATTTTTGTACCAAGATTCAATATTCATGTGCATATATACTAACATTATGCATGAGCAAGAAAATGCATTTCCTTAATCTCTCTTTGAGCTTACATGTGTTGAAATTTCAGGTCCTAACCCTTAATATGGGGACGAGATGTTACACTTCTCCCCTCCTTAAATAAATTTCGTCCCCGAAATTCTCATCTGATTGATCAATACGATAAAGGTAATAATTCCTCATATGCTTCTCCTTTTCCCATATACCTCATCAAATACCCTTCCAAATGACTACAAATGATAACTCAATAGGTCCTTCAATCACTGATTCAGTTATCACACTATCTTCACTATTTCATGAGCATATTTCAGACTACTTACCAACTTTTACTTCGTATATTGTCAATCTATCTCTGTTGATCATACCATTATTTCTTAACTTATTCACATATCACTTTTTTTTAAAACCTCTTTCATCAGTAACACTAACTCATAAAAATTTTCATACAGACCAATTCATAATAACCTAACTTATCCTTTCTCCAAATCTGAGCACATCTTACCAAGGTGATGCTCACAAAATCACTTCATCACTCCTTTGAAAATTCACTTCACTCTTCAGTGTTAACACATTCAACTCTTATGTCCATTTCACTATAGTCTCTAAATACGGTGTTGGTTCACCTACCTCATTCATCTTTCATGATTCACTTTACTCTTATTTCGGATTCATCTCACCTACTAATAGTATCTCACATTTATTATGGCCTTATATCATTTTAGGCCTTCTTCATCTCAATGTTAGGGTGAGTAACCACCCTTCTACCATACTATACCCTATATCACTTCTAATGATGCCACTATGATAACAATTGCTATACCTGTAATCAATTGAATTATACCTCAATCTCATCTTCCTATAAACTCAAAAATATAAACTCTAAGCACATCCCCAATAGTTAGAATTGTTGGTAATTCAAACATGTAACCACTTGTTTCTACATCCTTAGCAGCTAAAATACAATCTTAGCATATCCCTACTAGGATGTTTATCTTAGGTTGTTACTTAGGCTTCCCTAACACTTTCTTTGCTCAATCATCTTAATCGGATATACGTACTTCTTATTTCAATCACCAAATATTATTCTTCCGATTTCACTCGAAAGTTTAGATTCGTTTTCACCTTTTTTCGAGTGATTCACAATTTTGAATCTTTAGCTCTTTGGTTTCTTACTTCCTTCCAGTAGACTTGATCTTAAATTTCAATGCAAATAGCAACACTTTATTTTACCCCATATGCCACTCAATATTCTGCATTCCTTATTACACTAAATTTGGAAACCTCAATATCTGAATGTGTATTATTCCATTATAGCATTATCTGTTCAGTGTGTAAGATTACACACTAATTTTACCAGTATAGCACTCATTTGTGCATTTCCTCCAAACTCAATAATTTCCTCAATCTTACATAATGTACATTCCAGAAATGATTTGGCACATCTAATGTCTCCAAGACTTCAAAGCGATTTCTATCATAACACTTCTACCATGTACCAAAATCAACCCATAAGACCTTAATTGGCTCTATGCATACAAAAACCACTTTAGACTATTACAAAGGATTGTATCTTCATCTCTGATGTGAAACTTCATTATATAATGCATAATCTCCAAATCCAAAAGATATTATTATCATCAGTGTCACATTTGTTGGACCCCGATCTTTTAGTGAAATTTAGAAATATTAAATGAAATTAAATGGGTGTTTTTGAGTACGTATATGTTGTGGGTGTTTTAGAGTTAAATGAAATTGACGTGAAAAGAAGTGGATTTTGGTTTTTGATGACTTGGAATTTTTGAATAAATTTGTGTGTGTAAGGATACCATGACAATTATAGTGAATAATTTGATTTGAATGGAAGTTGAAAAGCAAGAAATGATTACTGAAAGTGTGAAGTTTTTGGAGAATTAAAAATCTGAAATTTTGAGGATGAATAGAAGCAGAAAGCGGCGATTTGGATCTAAAATTTTTTGATTTTTTCTGGCTTGATTTAGGCAGAATTTGATAAAATAATCTTCATGAAAGTTGTAGTTTCTATTGATAGCTTTCTATCGCCAGGAAGTATGATATTTTTCGGTATCGAGATTGAAAGTTATGATCTTTCAAAGTTAAGGTTATTTTGCTTTGTTTTGAAAAATGCTATTAAGGGTAAGTTTGTGTGTACAGTGCCTTGAAGCAAATTTTGTACTGATGTGGTTTGAATTGGATCAAGTAGCTTTATTGAAAGTTGTAGAGGAAGTTTATAGCTTTACAATGATGTATAATATGCTATTTTGATTGTGGGAATTGGAAGATGTAAAATTTGGAAGTTTGGATGTTGTTTTAGGATGAAAAATTTTTGACAGAAACTTTGATTGAAAATTGACCTAGTTAGAGGTTGAAATTGCCTTTAAGTGCTTCATGAAAGTTTTAGATTTTGTTTTGATCTTTCCATTGATGTAAAGTATGGAAATTTTGGACAATGGAATGTGAAGTTATAAATTTTAGAAGTTTTTGTTACAGTTTGGCATGATCATTAGTACATAGAAACTTTGAGTGGATTTTTGACTCCCTTAGAGGCCAAATTGATTTTTCTGTCCTTCATGAAAGTTGTAGGTTGCTTTTTGATCTTTCCATTGATATAAAGTATGACATTTTTGGACCTTGTAGCTGAAAAATAAAAATTTTCGAAGTTGAGTTATTGTTTAGGGAGACATTAATTGGACAGAAAGTTTGAGTGGGATTTTGACCCCTTTAGAGACGGAATTGATTTTTTAGTTTTTCATGGAAGTTGTAGAGCTTCCTTTCAGCTTTCTTTTGATACTAAGTTTGTAAATTTTGGACTCTTGAGTCAAAAGTTATGTATTTTGAAAGTTAGGAGTTTTGGAGAAAAAAAATCAAAAGGGAGGTAGCTCGCGAGTGCAACGCGGCGCACTTGCGCCCACCTCGCGACGGTGAGGGCCGCATTTTTGGCAGGCCTCGCGCTCGAGGTCGTGGGTGATTTTTTTGTGATTTTTGTTATTTTCCCAATCCGACCCTTAGCCATTCTTTTGCTTATAAATTTTTCTTTCGACATCCGATTGACTTGATTTTTAAAGCGTTAGATTCCTAAGACATCCCTCTATCTCTCCATGGAAAATTATGATTTTTGAGATTAAACTGAAAGATATTGATTTAATCAAAGTGGGTTGGATAATTTTCTGAACATGGTTCAGTATTTTAGTAAATTCTTAGTCTGTGGAGATCCAATTGAGTTGATTCTTATTGCAAATTAAACTAGAGGCATGGGGTTACAAGTCATCTGAAGGAATTGAATTTCAATTTAGCCCCTAAGACTTTCAATTTCTGAATTGAAGTTGGGTTTCATGTTCAGTCTTGGATTAGTAAGAGCTGAAAGTATTTTAGCCATAACTTTTGCTCTAGTCATCCAAATGAGTTGATTCTTGATTTGGATTGAACTAGAGAAATAGGAATACAAATGTTCTGAAGAAATTGAGTTTTAATTTATTCTTTAAGAATATCAAGTTTTGGATGGAAGTAAATCGCAGGAAAATGTTTTAGCATAAGAAAAGTCCGAAATGTTTGAGGTGTAACTTTTGTAGTGAACCAAATTAAATGATTTTGGTGTCATTATGAAATTGAGACAATGAGGAACATTTCTCTAGAAGGAAATTTTAGCAAATTCCTTCAATTTGATTATTAGAAAAATATCCTATGTTAATCATGATTTAATGATATTTTGAGATTTTGATTTATTTTATGATTTTTAAGGAATTAATGTGAGTAATTAGCATGTTAATTTGAGTAAGGTCATATAGCATAAATTGATTGGATTAAATTGAATTAAAGTGTTAAGAATGCGTGAGGGGCAAAAGTGGAAGATCATTTAAGGTTTTAAGTTTCAAAGCTTCTAAGGAAGGGCAAATGAGTCATTACTCATTCATTAATGGCAATTTTGAAATTTGATATGTGGACTTTCGTATAAGATGAAGGAGAAGCACGAAATTGTTAGTGAAAAAGGAAAGAAAGAAGAAAGAAGAGAATGAGAAGAGTGACTTCGGTGGAGAAAGAAGAAAGGAGAAGAAAAAAAGGTTAGGGCTTGATTTTTTTTAGATTTCAAGAAGGATTTTTAAGTTGATTCAAGAAGGGAAAAGATGGAAGAAGATGAGAGCTCCCTTATGAGCCAAGAAATTTTGAATTTGGAGAAGATTTAAGGTAAGAAGATGGAAGAAGATGAGAGCTCTCTTACGATTCCAATGACACCAAAAGCATTCAATTTGGTTCAGTAGTGTGACAGTTATACTCCAATATCTCCGGACTGCTTTTATTTCGAGACAGTACTCTATATTCAACTTCCATCCAAACCTTGAAACTCTTAGAGTCCGATTAAGAATTTGATTTCTCCATATAAGTTGTAGCCCTATGTTTCTAGTTTACCATAAAACAAAAATCGTCTCATTTGGACTTCTACTGATCCAGAAAACATCAAAATAATGAAGTATGTTCAGTGAGATAACACCAGTTCATATTATTGAAGAACACACTCAATGTACCCGTCTCACTCTTTTTACTAAATCTTTCTCCATTAGTTTCATGTGACTATGATTCTTTGTGGAGATGTAGGGAAATGTCTTATGAATCTAATGGTTCAAGAATCAAGTCATTTGGAGGTCTAGAGAAGAAGTTATGGCCAAAAGAATCCAACATGTTCATATCTTTACTCGTACTGTACATATCTTGGCGCAATTGCTATAACTCTCACTATAGATGTCGGATTAACTTCATTTTTAGACTATTGAAAAGAGGACTTCCAAATATACAACTTTCATGAAGACCTCGAAGGCTAATTCTATCTTTTGACTTATGTATTGTCTCACATTTTGCATCGTCTCACTTTCTTTTAGTCCCAGTTCTATCTTCTCATTTCCATCGTCTCATTTCTATCATCTGCTTTTCTTCCGTCTCATTTCTATCATCTGCTTTTCTTCCGTCTCATTTCTATCGTCTGTTTTTCTTTCGTCTCATTTATATCATCTGCTTTTCTTCCATCTCATTTTTATCGTCTACTTTTCGCGTCCAAAATGTATCCACTTATAATAATCATAACTTTTGACTCCGATGTCCAAAATTTACAAACTTTATACTGTTGGAAAGATAAAAGAAAGATATACAACTTTTCAAATAGAAATTTTGTCAAAATCTATCCATATCAATCCCAAAGTTGCCCCTAACATCTGAAGACAAATTTTATATTCCTACACCAATACTGCACCCAATTCTTCACTTCATGACAATTTTTGAGACTATTAAACACATAATTGAAATTCTATGTCTTCATACAAAATGTAGCCATATATCTCTAGTTTAATCCAAATAAAGAATCATCTCGTTTGGATTACTAGAGAAAACGTTGTGGCTAAAAGACTGAAGCATATTCAGTGAATATTTTTCCAGATCACTACCAATCTTATTTCTAAAGGTTTCCTTCTCACAACTCCTACCAAGATCACTCTTTCTACTCCTTCTACTCCTCACTTTCAATAAAATCACATTTAAAAACAATCCTACCCAGAAATTGTCAATGAATGTATGTACACTTATTTTTGTGCCAAGATTCAATATTCATGTTCATATATACTAATATTATGCATGAGCAAGAAAATGCATTTCCTTAATCTCTCTTTAAGCTTACATGTGTTGAAATTTCAAGTCCTAACCCTTAATATGGGGACGGGATGTTACATAATGAGATGTTACAAGCTAGACCTATCTAGATGGATAAAGAATTAGAACATTTTTATAGAAAACAGAGCAATTGATCTTTATGTCTAGATCTCCATGGAGTTGTGCAACTTTTTATATAAACAAGAATTTTGAAAAAGAGAGGGTAGTGTCGAGGTCAGTTATTAACTACAAATCTCTCAACAAGGCCCTAAAATGGATTAGGTACCTTATTCCAAACAAAAATGATTTGCTTCAAAGATTATACAATGCATAAATATTTTCAAAATTTGACATGAAATCTAGATTTTGGTGGGTCCAAATAGATCCTAAAGATAGGTACAAAAATACTTTTATTGTCCTATTTGACCAGTATAAGTGGAATGTAACTTTTGGATTGAAAATGCCCCTTTAAAGATTTTTCTCACCCATACTGGAATCTCCAATTGCAAATCTTGTTTGTAGTCATTTTTCCATGCTAAAACTCATAGGATGAAGAACTTCGAGAAGAACAAGAGGCTTCGAAAAAATGTCTTCATATTCTTTTGTTTGGTATTTTGCTTTGAAAGTACAATATCCTTCATATACTTTTGACATAAATATTTGGGGAATGCTTCCATACTATTTCCACCAATTGATAAACCTAAACAAAAAATTGTATTTCACTCTAATCTTGAAAAGAACAATCACAGGTAGTGGTTCATCACATTGTTCATAAAAAAGGCATTGACCTGGGCTTACTAGTAGCCATAATACATATAAACTGAGCGATAATGCAAATTTGTTTTATACTCCTTGATGTGTAAGTCGATATTTTTTCAATAATGTGACGAACTTCTAACACTTGGTTAAAGCATTTTCTAACAACTCTTAGAGTTAACTACACCTCTGCTACATTCGATACATATATTTATCTATATAAACATTTCAAGATCCTACGATTAAAAGTCCATTTTTGCCAAAATTTTCTGTTCAATAAAGTGTACTCTACTACATATAATACAAATGATATGAATCTCATTAGTTAAGAGATTATTGGTGACTTCAAAATTCTACTGAAAAAATATACCTCTTAACATCCACCTCAACAAGTTTTGTAACGTGTAGAATTGGTTATCATTGTCAAAGTTAGATCCTAAGTTAACAAACTAAATGTTCCCAAATACACCATTGATGTGCTATTTAAAAATGATAATATTTATAAATTTTCTCCTCATTAATTGTTCTAGAAATGAATTCATATAGTTATCCTCCAATTTATTAAATGAAGTTACCTTCATTCAAATTAAAAACATCAATTAACATACCTACATTTAAGATTCTTTTAAGTATATTTTTCTATCAGGAAAATCTATCCACATATAACCAACTAATATACACTTACTACCTGAATCATGTGTAAAAAAATTATTTGTATTTATTATTTCCTTCAATGTCTTACATATCAATCAATATCGCATATGACACGACCAAGATAGTTGATTTCTATTTTGTGAATTTAAAAAATATACAAAAGAAAATTGTTAAAGTATTTAGATATCTTAATAAAGGATAGGACATCATGATTTCTCATTAATATATAAGACTACAAAAATTATTTATATAGCCATACAAAAGACTACTTTTGTAATTGTTTATAATTTAAATTAATGTGTATATCTCTCATTTTCTCAGTATCTCTCCTGTCTCTCTCTCTCTCAACTACTTTTTTCTTTTTAAAATTTTTATGTTCTTAAACTAGCTTGAAATTTGATTACTTAATACCTTAATTTTTGATAATATAGTATTAAGCCTAATTCGATTAAGGCATTCCATCTATTAGTTCCTCCTTTTATCTTTTACTCTACTTTTACTTAGACCAAATATTATCCACTCCATTTTGCAGGAACATACAACTATTTCCATTCATTGGAAGAGGAAACGATCTCCAACCTTCGATACTAGAAATTGCTATCAGAGTAATTTATTTAGAGACTACTAGTTCTTGCTTTAAACAGAGCTTAAACAAACTGCTGATATTTTAGATTTGTTTCTCCTTCTTGCATTAGGTTTGTTCGGATAATATTTGGGTGAGTAAATGCTTTCATTTCTTTTTATGATTTATATTTTCATTCTTTAAATTTTAGTTTTCTTCTCATTATTCTTTTCAATTTTGTAGTCTCATCGTCTTTATTTTCCTTCATACACTAGTTACCAATTAAAGTTGACAACCCACTCACTGCCGTAACTACCATCGTGGACTATCTTATTTATTTCTCTCTTTTTATTGTCAGATACTAGTTACTAACTCCCACACTATTAAGACATTGAAATTTATAGCCAAAAACTCATGCATTTAACCATTGAGATCTTTTGGAGTTGTTAATTTTTTTAGACAAAATTCTGTCATTATGGGGGCTGTTTCAAAAGAACATGGGAGGGTAGACCCACTTTTTGTTGGGACCTGATCCGAGAACCGGATCCCAATCGGAAAACGAAGAACGAAGGAAACGAAGGCGAATGGAAACGGAAATTTCGTATCGAAATTTCGAATCGAAAACAAAATGCGGAAGCCAATAGCAAACACTAGCTCGAATCACAAAGCAAAAGAAGCGAGAGCGAAGCGAATACTCGAATACAGAATCGAGAAGAGCGAAGCAAACATAATGATTTAAAATATCTGAATCAAATCGTATTATCGAATGGCCGAAATACGAAACAAATACTGATCGAATACGAATTAAAAACAGATACGAAACAGATCGAATCAAAGCAAACAAATCCGACATCCAGAAACAAAGAACAGAGCAAAGCGTCGCGTTGGAAACCTAAAACTAATCCAATACGAAAATCCGGTATAAATTTTTTTTCTTTTTCTTATATTCATTTATCAAACTCATACAAAGCAATCTTATATCCTTTTTCTTGGAAATTCTTTCTCATGCCAAATTTCTTACACACTTTAATCATCTCTCATACAAACCATAAATCTCATCCGAAATCATCTAGTTCTTATTTATTTTTCTTTTTCAACTTATTATCTAACGAAAATTCGGCAACATAACAGCTGCCTTTGACCTAGCTCAAAACCTGCAAGGGTTCAAAATACACTTCTAAAAATTTCCAATCAATCACACAAACATCATAATCCACCGGACCCTCCGTCCGGGATCTTAGCAGATAAACCCAAACACATTTCTAAAACACATTCACAATTGTAATTCAATCTACTATTCTCATAGTTCAACTCATTTCTAAACTTATACACAATTTCATATACAATTTCATACTCTCATTCATTCATTCATAATCTTCATACATTCTGAAATACATCATAATCACTACTTAACGGCAATTCAAGCCATTTACAAAATATTCCAAATCTCAATATTTACATAACAATACAAACGATGCAAAATCGGACCAAACATCTTCACATTCTTTCATCCGATCTCCTGCTCGAAACCTGGAGATGGGGATGAAAGGGGTGACTTCTAAGCTCGTGGATAACACATTTATAAATTGACAAACAAGCGAAATCAATTTTTCATAAGCTTTTTTTGCCAAAAGGGCTAATTTTTCAAACTTTACAACCTTTCAAACAATTTCCTCAAACCTTTCAATATTTTTCAAACTTTTCATAATAAATTTCACTTTTTCCTTTCTCAATTTTAAACATGAATGCAGCACACAGAAGCAAATCAAAACACGTAACATATCAGAATGGTCTGGTTCGGTCCAAAATAGAACGTACTGCACATTCCCGCATAGCGGTCATGTGCAGTCGTGAACAGAACGTACTACATTTTTCCGCATAGCGGTCCAGTGTAGTCGTGAAGGGAGTCCGAAATCAGAGCTCCGTGCCACTAGCGGGCAGTCGGGAGAAGGCTATAACGAATAGAGACAGTGCACTGACTCACAAGGACCTGACTAAACCCACTTAACACATAAGCGAAAACGAAAGGTCGGAATGCCCGAAGGCACTTTTCTAAAACTTACTTTTCTGCAAATTTTTCATATTTTCACATAATGTCAAACTTGACACACTTACATTCACAAATCACATCAAGACATACAACAATTCACATTCACTAATTTAATCACATATCAATTCAAATCATAAATATGAATGCAATTTATTTCTTTAAAACATAACTCAAACAGATACATATTCATAATGCACATTTTTCAAAATTTATCTAACAATTCAAAAACCATGAATTTCTTCAATCTTGTAATTTCTGAAAATCTTTTCTAAAATAAGGCATTTAATCCTTCCTTCAATCATTTACATAAACAATAATTTATCAAAAATCCATTTTCGCCTTCTTTAAATTTTCAAAAATTGCTTTCTTTAATTTTTCAAACTTTCATGTATAGCTTACAAATCAAAATATAAATATGTTCCCCACCTCGAATTAATGCCCGAAACTTGATTTCAAGCTCCAAATGATCCTTGCTTATTTCCTTCTTTCAATTAAAATTGACCTAAGCCATAATCATTCAAATTCCACATCATAATTTGCATAATTCTCAAAATTAACTATCAGAAATTCATAATCATCATATTTCCAAGCTTTCTAAAACAAGTGTTTCTAAAATCCCCAAATTCAAACTTTGACCTAAACCAATTCACTCAAATTCCTCATAAATAACTTAATTTTCAAAATTGATGTCATAATTCATCAATTCATACTACTTTCAAGATATCTGAACCACCAATTTCAAAAATTTCCAAATCTCAAAATTGGCCTAAACCAATTTATCTAAATTCAATATCATAATTCACAAATTTTTCAAAATTGATTTCATATTCCACAAACCCATATTCTCATCTATAATTCTACACCAAAATTTCACAAAATTCTTAGTCACAAAATTAAGCCTAATCCTTAATCAAATTTCCATCCAAAATTAAACACAACCTAAGGCATATACATCAAAATTGACTTCATATATCACATACCCATATCATTTTCCATGTTTCTCAACCAAAAATTCATCAAAATCTCAAAGCTTAAATTTTTCTCTTACCTCTTTTCTTCTTCAAATTTCGGATTTCTTGGTTCCCAAAGCAAGCTTCCTTCATTTTCCATCTTTTTCCTTTGAAACTAACTTAAAACTCAAGCTAAAAGCTTCAAAAATTCAAAAAATGGAAAGCTCTCTCTTCTTTCTCCATATACGAAGCTTTCTTCTTTCTCTTCTCTTCTTCTTTTCTTCTTTCATTCTTCTAGAATTATCGATTTCTCTCTTCCAACGACACTCATCTGATTTTTAGAGTGCCAAGTCATTAAAAATGAGGGGTAAATGACCAATTTACCTTTACTCTTTAGCTTAATTCCAAAATTGCCCCTACATTTTACTTTAAGTTATTTCCACTTGCGGGTTTGATTCACAATATAAAGTTGAAGGAATTTGTTAAAAATTCCTTCTCAAAAAATGTTCCTCTCAATCATACGAATCCAACGCCACCGACCGCGCTCAATTCGGATCACTACACCAAAAGTTATGCGCAAAACAGTTTGGGTATATCCATATTCTAACACATTTTCCATGTACTATTATTTCCGTCCAGAAAATTACATTCTTAATCCCAGAATTGAAACTCGATGTCTTCATAACAATTGTAGCCTTATGTCTCTAGTTTAATTCAAAATAATAATTGCCTCATTTCGATTCCCAGATCAAAAGTTATGCTCAAAATACTCTTAGATGTTCCTAATCCAAAAACTACACTCAAATCCGAACTTCCATTCATAATTTGAAGGTCTTAGGGGCAAAATTGACATTTCATTTGTTCATATGATTTGTAGCCCCTTGTCTTAAATTTATTTCTCCTCAAGAATCACTTCAATCGGATCTCTACAGATCTCGAATTTCTCAAAATACTGAACTATGTTCTGAAAATTTCCCGACTCACTTTGATTAAATTAATCACCATTAATTTAATCTCATAAAATTACAAATTTCTCATGAGTATGTAGGGAATTGTCTTATGAATCCAACGCCGCAAGAATCAACTCAATCGGATGTCGGACGGAAAAGATATGAGCAAAATAGTGAACAAAGGTCAGATTGGAGGAGGAAACAACAAGGGAAATCAAAACGGCGTCGCATGGAGAAGTCCCAAAACGGCGTCGTGCGGAGTCAAAACGTGCGCGCGCTGGGCGAGGCGAGGGCGAGGTCTCCCTGGTGACGCGTCGTGAGCCGGACACTTGCCATCGCTATGGCGATGCGTCGCCCTAGCGACGGGGATGCATCAATTTTTCCTTCTTTTTTTTCACATGAAAAATTCGAAACTTCCAAAATTCATAACTCTTAATTCCGAACTCCAATTTTGACAAACTTAGTCTCTATAGAAAGCTTGAGGGAAGCTCTACATCTTCCACGAAGGACATAAAACTCAATTCGACTCCTAAGGGAGTCCATTTTCCGGCCAAAGGTTCTGTCCTCTAATATTCATGCTAAAAATATAACATAAACTTGTAAAAATCATAACTTATTATTCCTTAATCAAAAAATTCCATAGTTTATATCGAAATAAAGATCAAATCAAATCCTTTAACTTTCGTGAAGAACATCAAAGTTTAATTAACCTCTAACTAGGTTAATTTCTCAGTCAAAGTTTCAGTCATAATAAAAGTCAACCTATACACACTTAAACTTTGACTGATCATAACTTTCACTCCTGATATTAAAAAATTGCAAACTTTATGGCTACAGAAAGCTCTTAACATAATCTACAAGTTTCATGAAGATCATTTTATCAAATTTTGCCTAAATCAAAAGTCAACTTTCAAAGGCCAAAAAGTCAACTATTTCACAATTTTTCATCTTCTCACACTTTTTCTCTTTATTTCTTGATTTTCAACTCAATTTCAATCAACTCATCTACTTTAATTTTATAAACCATACCAAGCTACTCCAAACCCAAATGTATCAAAATCAAAATCATTTCTTTTCTTATCAAGATCCTTTAAGTATTAAGTCATCTATTACACAATGCTTACACAAAACACTCCTTAAATTTCATTTTACTTATTCTAATTTTCACTCAAAGATCGGGGTCCAACACTTTTTTATCCTTTATTTTTAGAAATTGCATTTTGAACTTTTTCATTTTCCTTTTTACCATCATCTAAATTTGTGCAAGCACCTTCAATTTGAGATTTTTAGGTTTCATTCCTTTTATTTATTTATTTGGTGCCCTTTTTTGTCTAATTAGTGTCTAAAATATTTTTCTTTTGGTCTAGAGGTACTTGTGACCAACTTGTTATTTTTAACAGTTCAGTATTGTGCTTTAGCATTCTGCAATTATCTAGTTGTTATTAGTTGTTTGATTTGGGATCGTTTAATTTAGATTGTCGTGCAATTGGGAGTTTTTGGCTGTTCTCACACTTGTTTATTGAGACTCCCTTTTTTATGATTCAATAGCTATCTCACTTCTCTTGCTTCTCTTACTTAATTATTATTATAGTCATTTAGTGGCTTGCTAGGTATGTCTTCTTTAGCTTGTATTGGGCTTTAAGATAAGAGTAGTGGCTTTGAGCTTTGATGAGAGTAGGATAGATGACTAATTGACTATATTTTTCTCCCATATTTAATATATTCTTGATTGATATTTTATACTTTGTGCTTCAAATGTGTTTACAAGTGATAATTGCCTTCGTAGACTTAAAAGAAAGGAATTCGGACAAAAAATGCAGTGTAAAACAAAAAATTAGCAATCTAGAAGGAGTGCACAACTGTGAACTTTTACATGCCTATGTGCTTTCGTGATATTCAACGATTTCTAATTAAAAATATAGGTTTTTGGGTTATGCACATTCCTATGCAAAGTCGTGCACACTACCGCGCATAACCTAAAAACCTAGATTTTTATATAAAAGCAGCATTTTGGAGAAAATCAAAGGAGGAGATTCTTGGAGGTTATTTCCAAACGTGGAGAACATCCAAAAGGGATAATTTTGGTCCAGAGAAGCAAAAAACATGAAGAAATCATCGAAAGATCCATCGGAATACACGATCAAACCTTTAAATCTCAAGAATATTCGATAGAAGACAATAAGGGAGATTTAGAATTATGAACCTATTTTTTTCTATTTATTTTTCTTTCAATGTATGTGTTGATTTTGTGTTCGATTATGTATAACTAAACATCCAATTAGTATTTAGGTTAGATGATCCCTATTTCGATACCTTAAAATGTGTTGATTTTTTTAATTAATGCAATTGATTCATTGATTTGTTGCGATCCAATTATTTGTTTTACTCATTTTTTTATTGTTTTAAAATATTAGATCATAATCTGCTTTCATACGTAGCGATTAAGAAATCCTAGGTTTGAATAGATCCATGGTAATTGGAAACAATTGATTGCAACCCTAGAGGTAGGATGACATAAATCTTCCAAATTAGTGTCAAACCTAATAAAGGGATTCATAAAACAGTAACGCAATCTTACAAGAATTAACCCGAGTAATTCAGTTATAAACATTAGGATTAATTGTTAGTATACTAAAGGTTAGTTACTAACATACCATAGGAGTCTCCATAATCTAATAAATCACACAAAAAATTGCATGATAAAAAGTCAATCTGTTAAGATTTTAGGGGGATTTGAAACCTAGATACAAATTGTTTGATATCGATAATTTCGTAGTGTTTCTTGAATTCTCTATTCAATTTTGTTTCCTATTTTATTGTACTTGCCTTAGTTTTAGTTTCTTTCCGTTAAAAATCTAAAATTAATCCTTAGGCTAGATAATAGGGGAAGGGTAGTACTAGTATTTATAGTCTTCGTATGATCGACCTGTACTTGCTAGTACTTGCTACGGCTACACCATGCACTTGTGGTTTATTACAATATTGACTAATATGAAATAGGTCAATCAGAGTATAAGGTTAATCTTTCGATGAGTTTCAGGTTTTAAAGGAGAAAAGATGATGACAAATTATGAATTTGGAACATGGAGTCCCTTAGAGGGAAGTCCTTAAAATTAGTGGAGACTTTAGACAAGTATAAGATTTATATAATATGTGTTCAGGAGACAAACTGGACAGGGACTAAAGTAAAAGAGATTGATGGGTTTAAACTTTTGTATTCAGGGGGCTCGAGACAACAGAATGATGTAGGTATCTTGGTTGCCAAGGAATTCATACAACAAGTTGTGGGGATAAAAAGGAGTAATGATAGGATTATAACCTTAAAGATTGTGGTGAAGGGTGCTACTATAAATGTGGTGTGTGCTTATGCACATTAAGTAAAGTTGAACGACTAACTTAAGAGTCATTTCTAAAAAGATCTAGATAAGGTGATTCAACAAATACTCCCTAACAAATGAATTATTTTAGGAGGAGACTTTGACGGTCATATACGAGCAACCTCAAATGGTTACTCAAGAACTTATAGGAGTGTCACCTACAGTGACAGGAATGTTAGTGGGACCACTTTGTTAGATTTCGTGGTAGCGTTTGAATTAGTGATAGCCAACTCTTTTTTTAAGAAAAATAAGGAACACCTGGTGAATTTTAAGAACAGAACCATAAAGACTCAAATTGACTACTTCCTTATAAGGCGAAGTGATCAATCTAGCTACAAGAATTGCAAGGTGATACCTAGTGCTTGTGAGTCATCTCAACGTAGATAGCTAGTTTTGGATCTTTTTATTAAGGGTTGGAGGAAGAAGAGAAGTCTTAAGAGGTGTACCAAAATCAGATGGTGGAATTTGAAAGCAGATATAGTAAAATAATTCAGGGATAGAGTAATTTATGAAGAAGAATAGAGTTTGGTAGGAGATGCTAACCAGATATGGGAGAGAGTTGCATCTTTTATAAAGAATACAAATTTAGAGACCTTGGGTGTTTCTAAAAGGACGTGGGGTAGTAAAAAGGAGTCTTAGTGGTGGAATGAAGATGTTCAAGGAAGAGTTAAGTTCAAGAAGACTACCTGCAAAGCTCCAGCGGATATCACCACAGAAGTTGAGAGAGTAACTAATAGAAAAAGGTATAAAGTGGAAAAAAAAGAGAGGTGAGGATGATAGTCTTAGAGGATAAAAGTAGAGCGTAGGGGAAACTATATCAACACTTGGACAATAAAGGAGAAAAGGAAATTTTCAAGTTAGTAAAAGTTAAGGAACGAAAAGCGAGAGATTTTGATTGAGTTTGTTGTATAAAAGATGAAGCAAGACAGGTCTTTGTAACTGAAAATGACATCAAGAGAAGATGACAGAGGTACTTTTATAACCTTTTTAATGAAGGCGAAGAAGATAACATGTTTTTAGGTGACCTTAGCTCGTTCGAGAGGTTTTGTAAATTTACTTACTGCTAACAAATTACAAGGGATGAAATTAAGAAAGCGCTGAGGGAGATAAAGAGTGGTAGGGCAATAGGGCTTGATGAGATACCCATAGAGGTGTGGAAAAGCCTAGGTGAAGAGGGTATTACCTGGCTAATTAAGCCTTTTAATGTGATCCTTAAGTCTGCTAAAATGCTAGATGAGGGGAATTTAGTATGGTTGTTCCTTTATATAAGAGCAAAGGGGACATCAATAGTTGTAATAACTATAGAGGCATCGAATTACTTATCCACATTTTAAAGTTATGGGAGAAGGTGATTGAGAAGAGAGTGAGAGAGAATGTCTTGATCTTGGAAAATCAATTTGGCTTCATGCCAGGAAGGTCCATGACAGAAGCTTTGCATTTCCTTAGAAGGTTAATGGAATATAGGATACCAAGGGAAATCATATGGAGGTGTTTAGAAGTCAAGAGGGTTCCTATGTTCCTATGATATATATACAAATTATTAGGGATATGTATAAAGGTATAAAAACTAGAATAAGGACGATAGTAGGAGATACAGAACATTTTTTTATAGATATTGGGCTATACCAAGGCTCCTCTTCGAGTCCCTTTCTATTTGTAGTAGTGATTGATGATCTCACTAAGAATATCCAACGGGGTGTGCCTTGATGTATGTTATTTCCTGATGACATTGTTTTAGTTGATGTGACAGGAGAGTCAACGCAAAATTTGAACTTTGAATGATACGTTAGAGTCAAAGGGCTTTAGGTTGAGCAGGACTAAGACTGAGTATATAGAGTGTAACTTTTCGGGACTTAAGATGGTTACTGATGTGGTAATGTAAAGATTGGTTTAGAAGTTCTTCCGTAAAAAAAAGTATTTTAAATATCTAAGATTTATCATCTAGAGCAATGGAGAGATTGATGAATACATAATTCACGTGATCAGACTAGGGTGACTTAAATAGAGAAGTGCATCGAAAGTTTTTTGTGACAAGAAGATGTCACTCAAGCTTAAATGTAAATTTTATTATTTAATGATTATGTCAACCATGCTCTATTAGACAGAGTGTTGCCCATCAAATAAGTGCATAATCACAGGCTAATGGTGATGGAGATGAGGATGCTTCATTGGATATGTAATCTTATTAAGAGAGATAAAGTCAATAATGTAATGGTAATAGACAAATTAAAGATAACTAATATTATTGACAAATTAAGAGAGACAACGCTTAGGTAATTTACGTGTTAAGAGGAGATACTTAGACACTCCAGTGAGAAGATGAGAGACGATCGTACTTAGAGATTGTAAGAGGAAAAAAATGAGATTTAAGAAGAATTGAGGGACGTAATCAAGAATGATATGACACTGTTAAAATTTATCTTGGACATAACCTGCAATAAAAAACATTGGCATATTATGATTCAAATAAAAGATTCCTCATAAAGAGATCTTTGTAGTTCCCATAATTTTTTTAACTCTTTGATTATGTTGTTTGCCTAAACTTATAAATAGGCAGTACTTACCTCTTAGAGATTTAGTCTAAATCTTTTTTACATACCTAACTTGATTTATTATCATCATCATTATCATTATTATTAATATTTTTCTTATTATTGTCATCCTCATTATTATTATTATTATTATTATTATTATTATTATTATTATTATTATTATTATTATTATTATTATTATTATTATTATTATTATTATTAATTTTATTTTCTATTTATTTCTTTTTTCTCTTCATGTGAGTCATTTGGAAGCAGTCTCTGTATTAGTTAGGAGTAAGACTACATGCTACTGAATCTTTTCAAACCCTATGTGTCAGCAGAATTTCTATTAGATGTTATTGTCGTTATTGTTGTATTTAATAATTTAAGATATGTGTGTTTATTAGTAATAGGACGTCTTTTTAAGAAAAGGGAAAACAACAATAAAAAATATATGGAATCCTTTGCCTGATGATTACGTACTTAAAGAAATCAAAATTTGACCTTTACCAACAGCACACGATCACGGATTGACCGGCTCATAACCTGACTCGACCATAGGTTGATCGACCTGTGTCCAGGCCTATGGCCCGATAGGTCACAGGTAGGTCAGTCAACTCAAACAAAGAAAAGCGTCAGAAACGACATCGCTTTTGAAATAACGGTTGAGCTACGGGTCACCTAAGCCACAATGGTTAATTAACCGGGGCTAAAATCAAACTTGATTGAGTTACATGTCATCAGTGGGTCAACCAACTTGGACCATCATTTTCTTTTTTTTTTAAGCGTTAAAAATGACGTCGTTTTTAAAATAACGGTTGAGTTACGGGTCAACTAAGCCACAATCGTTAATTAACCCGAGCTAAAATCGAACTTGACTGAGCTACATTTGACACTTCTAATTATCTCGTGCCCAAACACAAAACACCATGTTCCCATATTGGATTCTTAGCTTCATGGAAATAAATGTGTGGACTTTGTTGTGGACAACATTGACGTTGTGGATAGTGAAAATACCTCTTAAATCATTATCTTTTAAATCTTTTATAATTTGACATAACATTTTTTTTAGTTCTTTCTTACCAAAGAATAGATCACGTATAGACCTGGTTTGCATCGGATTTAAATAAAATACAGTTTAAAATTATTAAATCTATATCCTACACAATTCATAAAATAAGTTTAATTTTCACATTTAAATCTAATTTTATAAAAAAATTAAATTTAAATTTAAATCCAACCCATAGAGTTATGTCATAAATTTTTAATAATGATGTAAAATATAATTTTAACATATTGACATTGATCTATATAGTAGTACGTGAAATTATTTTGTATCAGTTTTCTAAAAGAAAATGTAATTTGTTAAAATATATAATGAAAATAAATAAATATTTTAAATAATAAAATATGTATTTAAATATTAATTAAGTTAGAGTTATTCTAAGTAATTAAAAATTAAGTAATTTTTACAGTTCAAATTGGATCCATAATTTTTAAAATTTAATTCTTAAATTCAAATATAATATAGAGTAATTCTTAAAATTCAAAATCAGTAATTATTAAGATTAACTGAGTCAATTTATAAAGTTTTAATCATGCATCATATTGTGTTTTATATTTTAGAGGGAAAGAGGATGGATTAGAGAAGAGCTTGGAGTGAAAATTGGAGAACCAAATTAGAACCGTTTCGGTGCTCGTAACATTCGCTGGAGAACAAAAAGTAACGGAGGAAGGGAAGCAGAAATGGAAACACGGGAGCGCATCTGCGGTGCAAAGCTCAAAAAGGCTCAAATCCAGTACGTGTCAGAATCTCCCAAACCACGACCCTTTTTCTACCTTTTTGACTTTTTATTGACCAAGCCAAAATCCCTACGGCTACACTACACCCTATGCGCACTACGCTCTTCTCCCTCCCTCCTCAAAATTAAAACAGCTCCTGGGTGCGCACTTCGCTCATTCGCGCAGTCTCTCTCCATCTCTCTCTCCCCGTCTCTGAAATAGACGTTCCCAATCCCCTTTAGTGTAGATAATGAAGAGCTTTAGTTTTTGTTTGCTACTGGTCATTTACTTCTTCCTCATCGTCCGTCGTTCGAACGGAACCACATTCTCGTCGAGGCTCGTGCACCGTTTTTCTGACGAGGCAAAAGCCGTGTGGATTTCGAGGAACGTTAATGTGAGTGCCGATTCTTGGCCAAAAAGGAACGGCTTTGAGTATTTACAGGCTTTACTTGAAAATGACCTGAAACGTCGACAACTGAAGGTTGGGGCGCAGAATCAGTTGCTCTTTCCAGCTCGTGGAAGCAAAACTCTCTCCTTCGGTAACGATCTTGCCTGGTGAGTCAAACTTACTCACTCTCCGTTTGGTTGATTACTGGAGGAACTTGATAGGACGGTTGTTGTGATTCGAAATAAGTGAAATTAAAAAACAAAGAAAAATTGTGCTTTAAGAGGACGAACCGTTGGATTAGATAAACGGCTGAAATGTGAGATTTAAGTGATAGTCATATGCATGAAATAATTGTTTTTGTTTTTGGTTATTTGCAGGTTACATTACACGTGGGTGGATATAGGGACACCAAATGTGTCTTTTCTAGTCGCATTGGATGCTGGGAGCAATCTGTTTTGGGTCCCATGTGATTGCATACAATGCGCTCCCTTATCTGCCGGTTTCTATAATTCCTTGGTACACATACACAGACAAGACCCTTGTTTTCCTGCTTTCCCAGTTTTGCTTTTTATGACGTTTACTTCTCTGCCCTCAAAACTTCTCTCAAGTTTTATGTAATTATTTGGATGGATAGTTAAGAGCGATTTGTCGTATGACTTAATGGGATTAACGGTGGACTAAAACAGCCACAGTTAATTACACTAGGGCACATGTGGTAACGATATTTTTTTCGAAAAGCTCCCAATGGTTTCATTTTTGTGAAAGATGTCTTGTAGTTCGAATAATTAGTCAAATCACCACTTCTCCTGTATTGCATCTTCGTATTTCTAAGATATACTACATGGAGCCAATGTAATTAATCCAAAAAGGTAACAAGAAGTTGATATAACAGTTGAGTGACCCAGATTGAGTTTGTGATTTATTCAGTTCCACCCGACAAGAGTGTAATGATTTCTCTTGTGAGCTTCAAAGGGCCAATCGTCATTGTTCATCTTTCATGAGTTTTAACTTGTGTATAGGTTTCTATCTTGGGAATACCATTTGGTCTTCTCATGTTCTTGACCGTCTTGCTTTCTATTTTCTTGGTTCAAATTTAGTGGAGGCTTTTACCAAAAGACGGATGCCTGAAATATCTAACCATTTAGAAGTGCTACAAGTGGAGCAGGATAGGTGTTTTAGCGAGCTATTCTTTCACTTTATTTTCCTTGGCTTTTCCAAATTCTTATTCAACCTAGGTTGTGATAGGAACCTGACCTTAGAACACTTAGAGTTTTACTATACTATTACAATATACTAAACACTACCTTAGAGAAATGTAGTATTTCTCCCCTAACCAGAGCAGATTTGCTCCTAACCAGAGCTGAATAAGCTCCTAAGAAGGTGATAAACTTTCTGTCACTCTTCTTACAAATATTCTCCCTACCTCTTCCTCCCTCTTCTTTCCTCTCTTTATAACCTCCCTAGGTAAAATCTGTTATAACTAACTAGCCACCTCAGCTGATACCTAAATCCTTCCTCTGGACTCTCTCTCTCCCCCGAAGATCCTAACATTGCCGCCTCCATGAAGAGCAGCCTTGTCCTCAAGGCTGAAGGGATGAACCATGGTGCGGCAATCCAGAGTTATACCGTTCCCCTGTGCAGCTTCTACTTCCGATGCAATTATTTCTCCATTGTCATCCACGGTTTCGTTGTCATCTAATATTAGCAGCCGGAGTTGTCGTTCTGGACATTGATGGAGGGGATGAAATTTCTCCCCACATCGGAAGCACAACCCCTTGGCCTTGCGATCCATCAGCACTTGGTACGAAAGGTGTCGCAAGCCTCGATTCTTCTCCATGGATGGCCTTCGGTCCCCTTCCCCTGGTCTAGTCGGTGTCGGGAGGTGAGTACCGATGCCTCGGGTCGGCGATCGGGGCTGGAAACTATGGCCCGTCGCACTTCGGGTTGGACCCGACCCGTCCTCTGTGCGACCCACTTCATAACCCGTAATATTAGAATACCCCGACTCCGTATAAGGAGGTTGACCCCGATTCTGGCCGCTGAACCCCACCTCTCCTCGGTGACGCCAGATGCGATGTCTTGGGTTGGATGATTCAAAGCCCCTTTGATCCCCGTACACCTCCTCCTCCACAGCTCTCGCTACTCTTATCATCTGAACCCTATTGATTGGACTGAAGGTACGCACCTTTCGTCGGATCTCGTGGCGTAACCCACTCATGAAGTACCCCATGAGCTGCATTTCAGGTAAGCGCCCTACCTGAGAAGACACGAACTCGAACGCCTTGATGTATTCCTCTACCATACCAGTTTGCCGTAAATCGGAGAGCTCCTCAAATGGGTTCTCAAACCGTCTGCCGCCATACCTGTCGATCAAAGCTTGCTTCAACTTCTCCCATGTTAGCTCAACTTCCGTCTCTCGGAGGAGATTGAACCAGTGGATAGTCGATCCCTCCATGCTTAGCAAAACCAGTTTGATTTTCACCTCATCCGAAGTTCTATGGACTTCGAAATAAATCTCAGCTCGTGTGATCCATCCTACTGGATCAAACCCGTCGAACATAGGTAAGTCGACCTTCCTCACTGACATCCTATACTCTTCCAAATTACCCAGAGAATACTCTGACTGCTGAGGACGTTGCTGATCCCTTTCTCCTCCCATATTCGTCCTTCTCTCATAGGTCTCACTTCCTTGTCCCTCCTCTGGGCGCTTGCCCATCATTTTACTCATTTCTATCAGTAATGATCGCTGCAGTTCCCCCATAGCCATTCTCATTGACTACTGTATCTCTTCTATCCCAGCTTCAAGACTAGCCATACGCGATTCCAATAACTCCACTCTATCTGACATCTTCGGTGGCATGAAGATGAAATACAAACCCACAAGAAACACTTTCCCAGTCCTTCCCGATTAGTATCCGTGAGTCGGACCAATTGATAGGAACGACCTTAGAACACTTAGAGTTTTACTATACTATTACAATATACTAAACACTACCTTAGAGAAATGTAGTATTTCTCCCCAAACGAGCAAATTTGCTCCTAACCGAGTGAATAAGCTCCTCGAAGGTGATAAACCTTCATCACTCTTCTTACAAATATTCTCCCTACCTCTTCCTCCCTCTTCTTTCCCCTCTTTATAACCTCCCTGGGTAAAATCTGTTATAACTAACTAGCCACCTCAGCTGATACCTAAATCCTTCCTCTGGACTCTCTCTCTCCCCCGAAGATCCTAACAGGTTGGTTCCCCTTTGAAATGTTTTCTTTCTTGTACTTATGAATACAACAAAAGTCTTTGATACGAATAGCTGCATCCCTATTAAGGAGAAAATTTTCGAGCTACTCCCACTTTTCATGTTGGTCTCTACCATGTCTTCCTCTTTTAAATACACAAAGAACTTTCATTGATGTCTTCCCTTTTGTTCTCATTGGTGTTGACCTTCACTTAAATTTGTTTAACAGAACTTTGAACGTAATTGTTTCAGCTGACTATTGGAGTTGTTAGACAACGAGATCACAATGAGTTTAGCCTTTAATTCCGATAATTGATTGGCAGGTGCTCCTTCGTATTTGGGGCATGTATTGTGCAGGATAGAGACCTAAATGAGTATAGACCATCTTTGTCCAGCACGAGTAGGCATCTCCCTTGCAACCATGAATTATGTGAATCAGATTTAATCTGCGGAAGTTCAAAGGAGCCTTGCTCTTATATTGTCAACTACGATGACTCTCAAAATACGTCAAGTTCTGGATTATTAGTTGAAGACAAGTTGCATTTGGTATCAGTAAGTGAACCTGGAAAGCAAAAGAAAGTGCAAGCTTCAGTCGTGATAGGGTGATTCTTTCCCCAGGAATTTCCAGTTTTTCTATTTACTGTGGAATCATATTGGGTCCTCTATTAGACCATGATTTGGCTTCCTACTAATGCTTAAACTAATTATATTTCTCATTATCTTTGTTTTGACACAGATGTGGTAGGAAGCAGACTGGAAGCTATTTGGATGGGGCTGCTCCTGATGGTGTCATGGGGCTGGGACCTGGAAACATTTCTGTTCCAGGTTTGCTTGCAAGAGCAGGGCTAACTCGGAACTCTTTCTCTCTATGTTTTGAAGAAAATGGTTCAGGGAGAATTTTATTTGGTGACCAAGGGCATGCCTCTCAACTGTCAACACCATTTGTGCCTGTAGAAGGAAATTAGTATGACATATGTATACCTTGATCAAATTATTATCTGATTCTAGGTCTTGCCCTTATTGATGGTTTATTATTATTGCTGCTGCTGAAATGAGTTTGCTAATTGTTTCAGTGTAGCTTACTTTGTGCATGTGGAGTCCGCCTGTGTTGGCGGTTCCTGTCTTAAGCAATCTGGGTTCAAGGCGATGGTCGATAGTGGTTCATCATTCACATTTCTTCCACCTGATGTTTATAATGGCATTGTGCTGGAGGTGCAGATATTTACATAATTTTTTTAATTTGCAGCTATTTTTATATCATTGGTTTAAGATGCATGTTATATTTTATAGTTTGACAAACAATTGGATGCCAAAAGAATTAGCTTCCCAGATGGTCCATGGGACTACTGCTACAACACAAGGTTGGTTTTCAAATTGAATGGATATGTCAGCTTCTATGGTATCGTTCAATAGCTAAAGTAGCGTGATTTGTAATTAACAGTTTGTTAAAGTTCAAGAGCATCCCTAGTTTGCATCTACTGCTTGACTTCAACCAGAGCTTTGTAGTCCATAATCCCACATATTCTATTGGTGAAAACCAGGTAAACGAAATTTTGCTCATCTTCTTTTAAATGTGCAACCATGGTACCATTTCGTTTGCAAGTATAGTCTCCAAAAAGGAGAAATTTGCTGATGGGGAAGAAACAGGCCAAGGTCCTATTTACACTGAACTTCTCACGTTTACAGAGCTTCTACAAAATGCATATAATTTGATGCCATGACTCTATCCAATATCACCATGCTTAAATGTTTTTTTTCCCCTTCAACCCATTGATCTCAAAATAATTGTTGTTTTCATAAACTAAATCCATAAGATCTAATCTTTGAATTGCAAGTTTATCTTGGGTAATTCATGGGCTGCCTTGACGCAAAAAGTAGTAGTTCGACAGTGTTGTTTCATTTAAATACTAAACATGTAGACTCCAATGCAGGAATTCACTTTATTCTGTTTGCCGCTGCAGCCTACAGACGAGGGTTATGGTATTATTGGACGTAAGGGCCTCTACTATTGTTATCTGGTCATTTCACATTTTTTGTGGTCATTGTCATGACATTTCTTTTACTTGGTACTTGCAGAGAATTTCATCACCGGTTATCACATGGTTTTTGATATGGAGAATAGAAAATTGGGTTGGTCCAAGTCCAATTGTAAGCATTTAATCATTTTCTCTGCTGTTATCTTTTAAAAGACTCGTGGAACTTTACAAATGCTTCTGCACTTGCTAAGTATTTACTCAATTGATTCTCTGACTCTGTTGAATTCCTACACGTTCGATAATTAATTTTATCGAGTCTATTCTTCTGTGAATTTATTTAGAGGAATAACGAAGCAGTATTGGCAATATTTCTAGCAATCCCTTTAACGGCTAAATGCTCTTTAAAAGATTATCGACCTTAATACTAATTCTAGGTTGTGACTGCAGGTCAAACCACAAGTTATAGTCCAGAGGTCAACCTTCAGCCACCATCGAATGGTGCATCTCCAACTTCATTGCCAACCAATGAGCAGCAGAGCATCCCGAATACCCTTGCAGTTGCACCTGCTGTCGCTGGCATGACTTCTAAGCCTTCTGCAGCATCGCACCTGACTATTCCCTCCCGACCCCATCGGACTTGTCCATTTCCTTGGCTACTGCTAGTTTACTTTTTCTCAACCCTGATGTAAATCTTCTAAGTGATTTTATTTATGGCGTCCTTGTAGGAAGGTCAGGGTGTGTAACTAAGCTAGCTTAATCGCAATACGGATGTGAGTAGTAATGTCTGTGGTGCCACGTTCACCTAGCATGAGTCTGTATCTATATATCAATGGAATGGAAGCTAGACCTTTTTATCCTGATGTGTCATATTAGCTTCTACTCGTGAACAAATCATCGGTCCGGACATTATGTTTAGTTGCTTGTATCTTAATTATCGATTTGATTAGTTGAATGTGACATGATAACTGCTGTCCTGTCTCGTTCTGAGAGAGACGGTTTGGATGTTAACGTGATAGCCAGGTGGACGACTAGGAATTTATATGCCTGAACTGATCACTTGTATCCGTCTAGACAAACTTGCTTTTGTTTACTCCAGTCTCGGATGCAAAAGGTTTGGTCGCTGTCTTTCTTGTATGCTTTCGAAGATGAATTCCTTAACGATTGCATCTTTGCAGTACCTGTGCATGCCGCGCTTAAAGAATAGGCGCCATTGGATCATGTAATCGTTTCGTGTGAAAGTTGGGGAAAAGGGGAATTGCATCAAAAGGCAGAAGAGGCTCAAGAAAAATTCCACATCTGGGATTTGGCAACTGTATCTGAATTTCACTTTGGATATTGGCAACCAAGAAATTGGTTAAAGAAGCGTTTGGATGGTCACATGTTGTATGATGATGGCTAAATTAATTTCCCTATTTCGAGAATAGGGGCGTATGATCAAACGACACCTGTCGATATCCAATAACATGTGTATACATAACCAAGATTTCCTAACCCAAAAATTCTTTATTGACTGTTTATTAAGGTGCTGGCTAAGTGTAAGGATTGTAGTCAATTTTCCTTAAATTGGCTTAGATATAATTTTATAAACATTTGCAGTAACTCAATGCTTCTCCCTGAAGAAAGGACCTCATTTCCATGAGGTGCTCACGGAAAATTTGGTAGAACAATGCAATCCAGAGGGTCTATGCCATCAAAAGAAGGACGTATCAGTTTAGAGGGTCTGACTGCGAAGCTTTGATAGGTTTTTAAAAAAAAATCCAGCCTGCAGGTAAAAGGAGCCTAAAATATGAAAGCTTAGTAAATGTTTACCAAAGATTTGTAGATGGCGGAAGTCTAGCACATAGAGAATGAAAGTGATATAAGTGAGTAACAAACATGATGGAGAAGCGCGAGAAGTAAGCTGGAAGCTAAGAAGTTACAAAAGAGATATTTGAGGTTGAAGTTAACCTGTGTTTGGTTTCTGTCCCTGTTAGTGGAGACAGTAGACGAAACAGAAAAATCTCATCTCCCTAACACGTTTGGTTGTTGTCCCCGAATTTCTGTTCACCATCTCCGCTAGATAAGGATAAGCTTTTTTTAGTGATAGTTCGAAGTGATATAAAAGTGGAAATACAATTGAATATGTGCAGAAAGTTTATGATGAATGTGTGTATGTGTGTGTGTGTGTTTATGATCAATCATTTTTATTTTTAGTGTTCATCATAAACTAAAAATAAAAAAATAAGACAAAACACACAATCTCTACCAAAAAAAACTTCAAATTCGCATAACAAAACAATCAAAATATCTTCTTATTATTTTTCAGTTTTCTTTACATTGTGTATTTATTTTTTATTGTCTTAAATTCATTTCAAAGCTTGTACTTTCCCTTACTTGAAATCAAATGGTTTTTTTAGTTCAATCTTTGTTCTAATATATTTTCGTATTTTAGTAGCTTGGAATTTCATGTTCTAACTTTTTCGTAGCCTACTTATATTATCAATAAGAAGTTAAACTCCGGGAGAATTCTTCCTTAGCATGCTCAAATTCTAAATTGACATCCATAATTTGGCTCAAATAGTGGGACACGATGTCCTATATAAGGAATGGCAAAAATCAACCTGCCTCCATCCTTGGAGGAAGAAATTTCTCTATTAGTACGAAATGAAGGTTTTGTATCCCGAATAGTTGAGAATATGAAGATAGCCTCGCCTTCAACTAACTCTCTTACTGACAAGAATCCAAAATTGTTTGTTCACACAACCGAAAATTCTAGAATTGAACCAACTAGATCTCTACGGTCGCAATCAAGATATTGATAAATAAGGTTGACAATTTATATAGGCAAAATTCTCTTGCCTTACTAAAGTAGCTCTTCGAGAGTACACTCGCCTTATAATTACCTCTTTTTTAGATGAAAGATACATCCCTCCTAATAAAAGAGAGGATGTTCCTGTGACACCTCT
Organism: Erythroxylum novogranatense; assembly: GCA_029891385.1. Classification (NCBI taxonomy): domain Eukaryota; kingdom Viridiplantae; phylum Streptophyta; class Magnoliopsida; order Malpighiales; family Erythroxylaceae; genus Erythroxylum; species Erythroxylum novogranatense. Next base: position 29,424,437 of record CM057225.1, on the reverse strand, counting down.
TGACATTAATCCTTAAAATGGTCAACATGTAGTTAGGGTAGAACCCTAGCTACATGTTTTCTAGTGAAGATGACTAATCAACTGTTGAGCACGTTGCTAGATTCATTATATAATGTGGAGAATTCGTCGATTAAGAAAAATTCAACAATTTTAAACTCAGATTGTTCCCTAATTTATTAACAGGTATAACCTTCTTTTGGTATGCTATATTACCAAGAAATTCTATCCTTTCCTAAATTGAAATGAAAAGATTATTTTAAACTCAGTTTTTTTAGACAGAGCCCAAAGTTAGTTTAACAGAGCTATTTAGTGTTACAAAGTGGAGAGAGTGTGGACATGCTTATCATACGATTCAAGAAGATGATAAGTCGATATCGTATTGCACTTCCAAAGACCAAATATGTAAAATTAACTTAAAGGGGCCTTAATATTGGGTTATGGAAATTTAATTTAAGCATGAAATTTCGATTTCTATGAAATAGAAACAAAGGTCTTTGAATATGAAGAACGTCTTAGGGAAGAAGGATATCCAAAAAGAATTATGTAGACATTTATGTTTTAAAGATAAATTCCTATGATTTGACAATAGCTGAAGTCAACCTCCCAGGAATTTATGTTTTCCCTTCTTTAGAATGCAAATCTCTTGAAGTTAAAAGGAAAATGCTAGCTCTTACTCTATATGTGATGTAAGTTAGAGAGTGTTGTTGTCTTATAACTACTTCCTCTATAAATAAAAGATACATTCCTCTTTATAAATGAGAGGATGTTCATGTGATGACTTTACGCATTAACCTTGAAAATGATTAATAGGCAGTTAGGCCCCAAATTTTAGGTAGGCGAGGATTTGGTGTGAAGGTTGAAGCTCATGGACTACAAAACAATTTTCGGGGTAACATTGCAGCTATAAACCAAAATCCTATATTATGTTCCCTCCCTCCCCCACACACACGTAAATGAGACTATAAGTTGATATGAAAGCTGTTAGAGAAGCAGCTTAGGAAGTGTACAGGCTTGGTTTGAGACAACTTGGCACCTGAAATTCCAGAAGCCTAATCCAAATTATGATGACCATAGAATCCTTATCCACATTATTATAGAATTCTTGAATTCAACTTATTTTCTAGTAAAGATGGCTAATCGACGATTGAGCACATTGCTAGATTTATTATACAATGTGGAGAATCAGCCAATTAAGAAAACTTCAATAATTTTAAGCTTAGATAGTTCCTAAAGTTATTAACAGGTACAACCTTCTCCTGATATGATTTATTGCCTAGGGATTTTATCATTTCTTAGACTAAAGTGGATAGAATGTTTTATACTCTTTTTTTTTGAAAAAATGAGCCCAAAGTTAGTATAACTAAGCTATTTAGAGTTACTTAGAAAAGTGGAGAGAGTGCGGATAAGCTCATCACACCATTCTAGAACATGAGAATTTGATGTCGTATTACTTCCTAAGGACTGAATATGTGAAATTAGCTCAAAGGGTCTTGATATTATATTGTGCAAAAAATTAAAAAAAAATTAAGGCATGAAATTTTATGAGACCTAGCAATAAAGGTCTCTTAATAAAAAGAAATTTTTAGGGAAGAAGGATATCGAAAGAAGAATTCGGTAGACGCTTATGTCATAAAGACGAATTCTTATGATTCGGAAATAGTCGAAGTCAACATCCCACAAACTTATATTTTCCCTTCTTTAGAATGCAAATCTCTTGAAGTCAAAAGGAAAATTCAAGCTCGTACTCTGGATGCGATGGAAGTTGGAGAGCACAATCGCCTTATAAGTACTGGCTCTGTAGATGAAAGATAAGTCTCTCCTCATAAAAGAGAGAATGTTCTTGTGCAACCATTGTGCATTAATCCTGAAATTGCTCGACAAACAGTTAGGCCCCAAATTTTATGTAGGAAAGGATTTGGTGTGGACGCTAAAGATAATAGACCACAATATGGTTTAGTGGGTAACATTGCAGCTATAAAGCATAATCCTATATTCCACCCCCTCCCCCATACGTAAATGAGACTATAAGTCAATATGGAAGCTATCAAATAAGCAGTTCAGAAAATGTATGGGCTTCGTTTGAGACAACTTGGCACCAAAAATTCTATAAACTGATCCAAAGTATGTTAACCATAAGAATCCTTATCCTCATAGTTATAGAATTCCTGAATTTAACTTGTTTTCTAAAGAAGATAGCTAATCAACCATTGAGAATACTGTTTGATTCACCATACAATGTTAACAATTATCCAATTAAGAAAACTTTAATAATTATGCTCGGGATATTTCCAAATTTATTAATAGGTACAACCTTCTCCTGGTATGTTTTATTGCCTAGGAATTCTATCATTTCCTGAACTTAAATGAAAAGATTGTTTCATACTCAATCTCTTCAAACTGAGCCTAAAGTTAGTATAACTAAGCTATTTAGAGTTACTTAGAAAAGTGGAGAGAGTTTGCACATGCTCATTACACGACTCAAGAAGATAAGAAGATGATATTGTTTTGCACTCTTAGAGACCAAATGTATGAAATTAGTTCAAACGGGTATTTATATTAAATCGTGGGGAAAAAATTGGGTATATAATTTCATGATTTATATGAACTAACAACAAATATCTCTAAATATGAAGAATTATTTGGGAAGAAGGATATTGAAAGAAGAATTTGGTAGGCACTTATGTTATAGAGATGAATTCTTATTATTTGGTAATAGCCGAAGTCAACATCCTTGGAACTTATATCTGCCCTTCTTTAAAAAACAAATCTCTTAAAGTCAAAAGAAAAATGTGAGGTTCATTTACTTAACATCCTCTTTGGTCTCATCCACTAAAATAATATCAACAACAAACATCATACGTTAAGGCTTATCCCCTGGGATATTCTTAGTGAGATTATCAATCACTACTGTAAATAGAAAGGGGCTCAATAAGGAGCCTTGGTGTAGTCCAATATCAATAAAAAAAATGATACATATCTCCTCCTATCATCTATACTCTAGTCCTTACACCTTCATAGGAACTCTTTTAACTTCTAAACATCTTCACATGATTTCCCTAGGTACCTTGTCATAATTCTTCACTAAGTCAATAAAAATCATGTGTAAGTTACGTTTTCTTTCCTTGTAATATTTTATTAATCTTCTAAAATTTTACATTCTATTGTGGACCTTATTGGTATGATACCAAACTGGCTCTTCAAGGTAGGTGCATCCTTTCACACTTTCTTCTCAATGACCTTCTTCTATAACTTAATTGTGTGACTAAGTAGTTTAATTCCTCTATAGTTGTTACAACTTTGAATGTCCCATTTGCTCTTATATAGAAGAATTAGCATATTAAGTCTCCTCTGCTTTAACATTTTGGCAAACTTAAGGATCAAGTTAAAAATATTGACTAGCCAATTAAGACCCACTTCTCCTAGGCTCTTTCATACCTCTATAGGTATCTTATCAGGCTTTACTACCCTTCAACGCTTCATATCTTTCAAAGCTCTTTTAATTTCTTCCCTTGTGATCCATCGACAAAAAGTAAAATTATGATGCCTTTCGGACATACTAAGATCACTTAAAGATATGTTATCCTCTATGCCTTTATTAGAAAGGTTATTGAAGTATCTTTGTCATCTTCTTTTAATGTCATTGTCAATAATAAGCACCCGCCCTGTTTCATCTTTTATATAACTAACTTGATCTAAGTCTCTCGCTTTTCGTTCATTAGCTCTTATTAACTTAAATATATCCTTTTCTCCATCTTTAGTTTCCCATCGATGTTATAATTTCTTGTAGGCTTAGCTTTTAGCTTCTGAGACTACCTTCCTCACCTCTTTGTTTACCTATTTGTAACTGTCTCTATTAACTATCCTCTCTATCTCTGTGGTTCTATCCAATAAAACTTTATAGACAACCTTCTTGATCTTAGTCTTTTCTTATACATCTTGATTCCACCACCAGAACTTCATCTTATTATCCCTAGGACATTTAGAAACACCTAAGACCTCTTTAAATGTATTCCTTAAAAGAGTTACTACTCTCTCCCACATCTGGTTAGTTTCTCCTTCCAATTTCGATTCTTCTCTATCCTTAAGTTATTCCATTGTATCCCCTTTCATATTCTACCATTTGACTCTGGAATACCTCTTAAGACTTCTCTTCTTCATCTAACCCTTAATTATAATATCCATAACCAACAATTTATACTAATTTGAAAAGCAAGCGTTAAGTATCACGTTATATGGAAGTAGTCAATTTGAGTTTTTGCAATAATACTCTTCAAAATCACTAGGTGCTCCTTGTTTTCTCAAAAAATGAGTTTGTTATCTCCAACTCAAATGCTACTGTAGAATCTTACAAATTAGTCCCACTATCATTCCTATCACTATATCTAAACCCCATGAGTCTATGAATATCCGTCTGAAGTTGTCCTATATGATCATTAAAGTCTCTTCCCACCAAAATTGAAAACAACATCTTTTACCATAATATTTAACGACATAATCCTACCATTAGTCTTCTTTAGCCCCACAATATGATGTATGAGTTCCTTGATAACCAAGATACCTATCCATTTTGTTGCCTTGAAAACCTTGAATACCAAAGTTTGGATCCATTAATCTCTTTTGCTTTAGCCTCGGTCCACTTTGTTTCTTAGATGCATGCTATATAAATCTTATGTTTGTCTAAAATTTCCACTAATTTCAATTACTTCCCTTTAAGGGTCTTGATGTTCCAAGAACCTATTTATAATTTGTCAACATCTTTTCTTGTTCTCAACCTAAAACTCACTAAAGAACTAGCCCTTGCTTTATCATCAAAAGATTACACTTTTAAAGATCGAGTATATCAAATTAGCTCAAAGGGGGTCTTGATATTGAATTGTCAAAAAAATTAATTTATGGAATTTTGTGATTTCTAGGAACTAGCAGTAAAGGTCTCTGAATACAAAGAACTTCTTAGGAAGAAGGATATCGAAAGAAGAATTCAGTAGGCACTTAAGTTAGAGAGATGAATTCTTATCATCCAACAATAACCAAAGTCAACATCATCAGAACTTATGTTTGCCCTTCTTTAAAACGCAAATCTCTTGAAGTCAAATGGAAAATGCAAGCTCAATTTACTCAAATTTAGTACACCTTTGACATATCCAAAATAGAGGAGATTTTTGATTATTTGTTCTAAGGAAAAATCAGTACTTCACCGCGAGAGCATAAAATTCCCATAAAAGAAGAAATCAGATAAAGATACTATGACATATATCATAATATATAGAGTCACCCAACAAATTCATAGTGGGGGTTCAAGAATGTGGTCTAAGATCGAATTAACAAAGGAATTATATTGTTTGTTGAAGCTAACCAAACTATGTTGATAGATGAAAACGCATTCCTACAAGTCACAATCATTAATGCCACTAAGTTCAATCTACGTCTATTGCTAAATGTCAAAAAGAAGTTGAAGATTGTAGAAGATCGTGTATCATCAATATTAAATTCATGTATGAGTGTTTTTGTTCATAAATATAATTTATATGCTAACACTAGGACTAAAAATCAGTGATTTCAAAATCCAATAAAAACTATAAGTTTCAGGACAAAATCATCAAACAGAGTTCCCCCAAGTCTTTAAAAAAGTTATGATTTTCGAATCATAAATTTTTAGCATAAATAGCCTTAATCTATGATGTTGCACGGGTATGGCCAACTCGATAATGGCAACGAGTAAGGCATCTTAAGAATTTAGTACCTTTGACTCAAATTTAAAAGAGAAGGTTTTTACGATAAAGGTCCATTACCAAGATTGAAAAAGCAAGACATTACCATTGGAAAAGCTATTTTTAAAACAGTCATCCTTTATAAGATATGTCTTCTTGGAAGAAAGTACTATGAATCTTAATAATAAGAAAGGATGTGTAGAAGTAATTAGCGAAAAGCATAGGAAGAAAAAAAAGTCCTATATTTCACAAAAAGTTGACCTACTCTGAAAGTTAGAATGAGGAATCCAATAAATTCGTTATGATAGGAGAAATTTCCATTCAGGTACCATGTGCCATTTCTTTCATAAAATTATCTACTTTATTTGATAAATCTTTTGTGAAAAAGGTGGAATCACCTAGTCCTATCACCAATATTGGGTCCATAATGAACATTATGATGACTAAAATGATGCTAGCTTTGGGCAAAGACAATGCAGACTTGATCCCAACTGAAGCATTTGTTGTTACATTTACTAGAAAAACTACCAGAGTATGGGGAATTCTCATTTTGAATATCATGGTGGGAGGAAAGTCTTCATCAACTGTTTTCTTAATTATCGACATAATGCTAGCTATCTAATTATATTGGGATGAGATTGGATCTACTCCAACTTCTATATCCCACTGTCTCTTGAACAATGTGAGTTTTGTGTGGAATGGCAATAAAGTAGAAATCATTTGGGTGGATCCACAACCATTTTGTATTAAAATTGATAAGGTGGAGGCCAAATTCTATGGAGATCATGCAAAGCCAATACAAATATAAAAATTGTCTTATAGTGAATGTCTTAAAAATAAAGGTAAGGAAAAGATGAGGATAGAGTTAGAAAGTTGTAAAAAGAACTACCATCATGTTTGCTCCTAAGCCAACGATAATTCCTATTATAGAGGAAGTTGATGAGTGAATTTTTACAAAAAGAAATAGTGGTAGTTTTATCCATAAAAATTAAATTTCAGATGCAACAAGTCCTAGAGAATTATGAGGACATGGGTAGATGTGAAAATGTAAATTTAGTCTTTGAAGAGGAAAAGGAACTAGAAATAAAGAGTGAGTATATCCAAGAGTTGAAATTCATTTATAGAAAATTTGATGATTTGGGACCCAAAAACAAGAACCACTAGATCTAAACAATTCAAGAGAATTTTGTTGAGTCTTTTTTAGGAAAGATTTAGATCCAAGAATAAAACTGGAGTTAGTAGAGCTCTTAAAAGAATTCAAAGACTATTTCACTTGGGACTATACAAAGATGCCACAGTTGAGTAGAAGCTTGATGGAACATAGACTTTCGATAAGGTTGGTTTTATTAGACCAACCAGATATATTGAGTGCTAGCTAATGTTATACTTGTAGTCAATAAGAATGGCAAGATAAGAATATGTGTCGAATTTAGGAACTTAAATGCAACCAATCTTAAGGATATATACATGATGTCGACTGTAGATTCATGGATATATGCAATGGCTATACATTCTTTGTTTTCTTTTATAGATTATTTTTTAGTTATAACCAAATTGTTATGGCCAAAAGGGATATTTCCAAATCAGCTGTTAGAGGTCTCCAAGGTCGATAAAGACATTTGAATGGGTTGTAATCTTTTTGTTTAAAAATTTTAGGAGCACTTTATCTGAGAGTTGTGAATGATATTTTTCATGATTTAATAAGGTGCACGTTGGAATTTTAAATAAATGATACCATAATAACATAAAAAAGAATGTACATCATATCTATGACTTATGAAAAGCCTTTCATAGGTTGTGAATTCATAAATTAAAGTTAAACACCCTAAAGTATGTTTTTGGAGTAAAAGTGGGGAACATCCTAAGATTTTTAGTTCACAATTGAGGAAGTAAACTAGATAGGAATAAAACAAAAGCCATTCTCGAAATGAAGCCACCTTGGAACAAAATGGAAGTTTAAAGATTTCTGGGTCAAATAAACTGCATAAAGAGGTTTATTGTTAATCTGATTGGAAAAATAAAAGAATTTTTAGGCTTATTAAAGTTGGAGAATTATAGGGATTTTTTCAAGGAGGAAAGACATCGAACAACATTTGATAGTATCAAAAAAACACCTAATCAAACCTCTAGTAATGATGTCTCTTAAAAAGGAATTTCATTAAAGTTGTATATTTTTGTTATGGAAGAATTTTATTGGGTATATATTGGTTTAGAGTAATAAGGTAGGTCATAAGCAAGATATCTACTATTTGAGCAAAATTCTCAAGCCAATGGAAAAGAAGTATGTTCTCATTGTTAAGTTATGTTTGGCATTATACTCTGCTTATTCAAAATTAAGGCATTATTTATTGCAAAATAAAGTTTATATGTTCTCACATACTGACACTGTAACATCTCGTTTTCATACTAAGGGTTAGAACCTGAAATTTATGTAAATGAGAATTAGCAATGAGAGATTAGGAAATGCACTTCACGGTTATGCATAAAAAAAATGACGTATGGCAAGTGACAAGTGTCATTTGCCACACAACATATCTTAACCCATGTTGTTATGCTAAAAGGTCATCTCTTCTTTCATTTTATTTTGTCCAAATGCTCCCACCTTCTTCTTTTTCTCTTCTCTCAACCCACGACATTTTCATTCTCACAACCCAACCCCTTCATGTTCATTTTTGTCAAAATCCTACACTACCACTTAAAGATCCTTACTATCCCTTCTTGTTACAAGGAAAACATAGCCTATTCCTCCTTCAATAATGATGATCATATGATGCTTGGAGGCTAAGGTTATTTGATGATTCTTGAATAAGCCTTGTAAATCAAGTAAGTAACATATTAATCTTCTTGGCTTTGTTAAATGAAGCATATTTGATGATAGTTTAAGAGGAGGGATGATAATGAAAAAGATGTTGAAAGTATACATGTAACGTGGGGGAACAATAAATATACCCATGTATTGCTTTTATGTTTTGATGGGTAATAGATTATGGAATGATATAATGTTGGATTAATAGAGTAAATGGTGTTTTATATATATTGGAACATGGGTAAAGAAATGAACACATTTATGTCTTGTTTTTGTGTTTATGATGATCAATATTTCATAAGTTATTGTTGAGATGATTTTTGGAGATAGAAAGATCATCATGATGATGTAAAAAGAGTGCAGAAATTTCATGAAGAGATGATATACACATGTTCTGTTTTAATGCTTAATCACATAAATTTTTTGGTAGATGCTATATGGATGAACTAAAATGAGTCTAGAGCTAAAAAAAAGGAATCAATGTGGTGTCTTAGAATGGAAAGAATTAAGGTGATATTTCAAAGTGATATGAAAGTGGAACTAAAGTTGAACATGTGTAGAAAGTTTATGATGAATGTGTGTGTGTGTGTGTGTGTGTGTGTGTCTATTTTTAGTGTTCATGATCAATCATGAACTATAATTTGTTTATGGATGATATTGACCTAAAATGGAATTAATAATTATAGGGAAATGATGAGTAATTAAACTAGAAATGAAAGACCAAGTATAAGGTGTTGAATGTAGTAAGTAAAGGGCTAGAAATATGGAAAATATGGATGCAATTGGATAGATTTTGGGGAAAGAGGCATAACTTTTGCTATGGATGTTGGATTGAGGTTATTTAAGTATTCTTTCGAAGAGGACTTCGAGTTTTACAACTTTTATGAAGACCTAGAGGAGAGATTTTGCTGTCTAAAGGACAAATTTTCACATTTTTGTAGGTGTCCCAAGAAGGTCCGCCCAACGGACATTCACTAGCCTTTTGGACTTAATTTAGGCTTGAATAGAGCTTGAATTGAACCTAGAATGATGCTTGGATTAAGTGACTAAATGTGTGATATGTATGAAGTGACAATTGAGGTTATAACTTAGTAAAGGAATTATCGATATCAAAGTACCAAAGGCATAAGTATAATGGGAATGAAGATGTTCATATGATTGTAATTATGATTCAAAGGAGTTGAGTAATATATATTAACTAAATGTGAATGAGAATTGGGTATTATGAGAGCATATAATGTTAGAAAAGAAATGATGAGAAATTGATTTATGATATTAGAATAACTAAGTTTTTTTTAGGTGTAAGCCTAAAGATAAGCTAGACATATACAAAGGATAAGGATTGAATGGTAAGTTTAGAATGATCATGTACAAATGAAGTGTAAACCTAAGTTTAATTAGACGTATATGATTTATGAAATGAGAATGAACATAAGATGTAAACCTAAGTTCAATTAGACGTATATGATTTATGAAATGAGAATGAACATAAGATGTGAATTTAGGTAATATACCCAAGATTGTCATTGAGCATGCATTATACACAACACATATACATATGTATGTGATTGAGTATTCATAAGATTGTGTGTGCAATATGTGTATTGCATGATGTCGTTATATAGGATAGAACGTCAACATCCAAACATTTTTTAATCATAGAAGCTAATACTAATCTGGAGTGTACTGTGAGTCGACCTAGATGGTCTTACTTTAAATGATTGTTTAGTTTAAATTCTATATTAAATTATTATGTGAATGTGATTGTGTTTGTAACATCCCGTTACCGGTGTGATGGGCATATCGGTAATTTGGATGAGTGAGCAGTGAGTGCATTCATGATTGAATTACTCGCATAGTGAGTTTTGCATCAGTGATAAATGAGATTAATTGAGTTAATTGCACATGCATCTTAGTATCATGCATTCATGATTATTCCAGCATTTAATTGTGGTTTTGAGAAATGAATTGTGAAATTTGAGTGAGATATGAGTTATTGAGAATTAAGTGATAAGTGTAATTGAGTAGTCCCTTGAGTTAGATTGTGAGTTGAGTGAAGAGTGATTTATTGAGAATTTTGGAATAATTAGAATTGAAGAGTTAAATCAATGGATTGTGACTTGATTGAGAATTTGAGAGAAATTGAGTTGTATAGCTGAGTTAGTGTGTGAATTGAATTTTGTGAAATTTGAAATTGAGATTTGAGTATAGAATTGAGTGTTTTGTATTTTTGAAGAATTTTGGGAATTTTTCCGGAATTTTTAGAGATATGAGTTCGGACCGAAAAATTGACCTAGAGACTGGTAATTGTGAATTCGGTTCTGAAAGTGAGTGAAGCGTGACTTGAAAATTTAAAGTTATGAGTTTAAGAATTATTGTGATGAGCCAGTGAATTTTAGAGATGGAAATTAAGTGATTTGAGGACTGATAGATTTTGAATCTCAGTCGAAATCAGCCTAGTATATATATATATATATATATATATATATATATATATATATATGGCTTGGGAGTTAGGGTTAGACACTTTTCCCTTTTTCCCTTCTCCTTTGCCGTCGACGATCGTGAGTTCCTCTTTGAGATTTCGTTGATTCCTCTTCACTGTGGCTGAGGTTTTGCTTGTGATTGAGTGTGGGTGTTGCTTTGGCTGAGGTCTGAGAGTGATTCAGAGAGTGATTGAAGCTTGGAGAGTTTCGGAGGTTGCGATTTTTAGGGTTTCCATCGATCTTTGAATTTGGTAAGTTTTGATGTGCTTAATGGTGTTCTTTATGTTTATTATAGCATTTATGGTGTTCTGATGTGTTAATATGGTAGTTAAGAGAGTTAATGTGAGGTGTGAGAGTATTAATGGCGGAAATGAGAATCGGAGAAGACGAACCAGTCGTACGTCGCGACGAATAAATTAAATGTCAATTTGACGTCGCGACGAGCGTGAGCGTGGGAATTGCTTGGGACGTCGCGACGAGCTTAATTTGACGTCGCGACGAGCGTGGTCTTGTGCGTCGCGACGAACCGTAGGAAGGCGCCGCGACGAGCAACCTGTACGTCGCGACGAGTGGTCAAACGTCGCGACGAGGAGTGAAATGCTGAAGTGAATTAGTTGAGTCTTTTGAGCATATCTTTTAGTGTAGACCTCCTATTGAGAGCATTCTTGTTTCATTGTGAACTAGAGAAAGAAGTCTTCAAGTGCAGTATTATTGAGAGTTGAATGATATCTAGAGGGATCGTGAATTGTCGATTGTGACCAATTTGAGTATGAATTGGAGAATTATGAAATAGAGAATGAGATGGACCTAGTGAATAGTAAATTGTGCTGATGAAGTGAGAGTTAGTGAAATTGGACTAGAGAGCTAGAAATCATGGTCATGCATCATATAGTTTGAATTAAGTCATGTGCATCAGCGAATTGAATTAATTGAGCAAGTAGTGATGATAATTCATTTGAATTGTTATAGAGGCGCCGTTGGATCGACGGACCACGGACATCGGCCGGTACTTCCAGCAATAGCTCGGAAGTTACTGGTGAGTAACCTAGTTGGTTCCTCACTTTTATGTGATTAAATGTCTGTGAATGTGTGTGAATTAAGTGTAAAAGTGAGTGATATAAATGTGAAGTGAATGGGCTAAATGTGATAAGTGATTGTGATTGCATCAGTGTGATATATAAATGTGAATAGTGTGAATTGAGAATCGGTGTATATAATTGCGTAAGTGTTTGATTGTGACAAGTGAGCGAAGTGAGATAAATGTGTTAGAGATGTGGTAAGTGTTAGTGCATGCTAAGCATGAACATAAGTGGTAATTAATCAGTTGTGACTGGAGCTTAGTGATCAGAGCTTTAAGCTCGATATCAGTGAATGGGCCTGAGGCCAAAAAGGAAATAGTGCATACCCAGAGGGCTCTCCTATTCCTAAAGTGAGTGGGCAGTAGTGCATACCCTGAGGGCTCTCCTACTTGCCAAAATGTGAACATTGACGCTCAGTCACAACGACATCATAAAATGAGAAATTGCATACATTATGCATTTGTCAGTGTAGCGAAATTGTGAATACGTGTGATGTGTGCAAAGTGTGAATTGATATGTCTGAGATATGTGATAGTGTAACTGTGTAAATTATGTAAAGTGTTTATAGTGTTGTAAATTGTGTTAAAACATATCTATGAGATATATATTATATGTATATGAATGAGTTGGGTGAACCATCGATGATGGTTTCTCATTGAGTTCGCAAACTCACCCAACATTGCAATACATTTTTCAGGACAGCGTCTGTAGGACTCTAGTTCTTGTGATAGTTTTCTGCGGAGAGTTCGTGATCGTGCAGCGATGGATCATGTGTCGGTCATTTGGAGCAACATTTATATTTTGGGATGACCTAGTATAGGCGTTTTATCGGTTTCCTTTTGGATTGTTGTATATAGTTGTAGGGGACTGATAGACTTGTCTATATTTTAGATTGATATTGTGAAATGAAAGAAATATTGTGGTTTTAAATTTTAGTGAATTGCATGTTGTGGTTTATTTTATTGATGCCATGCGAGTGTTTAGTGATCGTTTGCGATCGTAGCACTTCCTTACTGTGGGTTATGCGTCGGAACGACCCACGGGCGTCCCGGTGTGTACCCTACAGTGAGGGGGCGCTACAGTGTTGATTCTGGATATCGATTTTCCGAGATATTTGATGTATAAACTACGTATTGGAAGTGCTCATTAAATGTGAATTTGATGAAATAAGTGATTACTTAACATTTTTACTGAATGCCGGACTAAGATCTGATGATAAATGTGAATGTGAATGTGAATCTGAAATCATGTGACTGATTGCAAATATGTGAATATGATGTATTTCATTACATGGTGCATGACAACATAAAGGCTGTTATGACCGGAGCGGCCACCAAAAAAGAACTTAAAGCTCAGAATGTGATAAGAGCCTCTGGCTTAGTTGTTAATGTACCCAGTATCTACAAAGGATATGGGCCAGTAAAAAGCCACTCAATCTTAACAATAACAATTGAAAGTGAGTCTCATGAGCACTATATATGCATCTGATATGTATGATTTAAATGGTTGAAATAAATAGTTTGAATGATTTATGAATGTGATATATGATTTAAGTGAATATGAATTGTATGTGACTCAACATGTTGAATTGATGAAGTGAAGTGAATTATGTGATTATATGAATTGATGTGTTAAGTGATTGAGTGAGTCATCGAGGATGGTCCATTCACTGAGTTCGTAAAATTCAACCCAAAATTTGCAATATTTTTTAGGCTTAGAGAAGATCTTTAGTTAGACAAATTGGAGTATAGCCACTGCATTCGAGTAAGAGATAGATTAGAGTACAACCCACTGCATTTGTATTTCTTTATTTTTTTATCAAATTGTGTATTCCGCAATTATTGTACCTCGGTTAGTTGAATAATTATGTTTTGTAATGACTTTTCAAATTGGAAATGTTTGTAAATGAGATTGATCAATGAGTGTAGTAACACTCATGAATGAAAATGTTTATGAATAAAGTAGGTGGCCCAATTTGTTTATTAATTTCCTAAATATGCGTGTGATGTTTGAAAATTTTGTAACGAGTTTTGATTGTTTGACTGTTCTAGTATGCCACCCTCATATAGTGTGTTCTTGAATACCGTCAATATGTTCGGGAATATGCACTATGAGAGTTGGGGTGCTATAGACTCAATGAAGTATAAATTGAATAAGTCAATCATCTTAGGGAATATTGGGAAATGACTCATGACTTATAGACATCAATTTGATATATAACCCAAAAGTCAAGCATAAGCTAACCTTTTAGAAAGCCATAATGCTTAAAGTACAAGAAGATATGGGGAATTTAGTTGTCAACTATGAGAAGTTGTGGGAATTGAAATTTGATGGTTCTAGCATAGAGATGTTAGCTGGCATTGGGGTAGTTATAACCGCACTAAATGGAATGAGGACTATTCTCCCTTTTAATATGGACTTCCTATGAACTAATAATAAGACTAAGCATAAAGGCTTGATAATTAGACTACAAATTCTAGTGGGTCTTGGAACCAAAGAAGTTCTCATTATGGGAGATGCTTTACTAGTGTTACGCCAGGTTATATGAGTTTAACTTTGTCATCATATTATAATGCCGCTATTTAATTATTAGAATTCTTTCTTGAAGTAGAATTTCAATATATTCCCTGATAGAAAATTGAGAGGAAAATGACTCTCACGAGTTACATCTGGGTTGAACATGCTTAAAGAGTTAGTTCTTAAACGCATCACTGTGCAACGAAAATCCCATCCATCTATCTATAAAACAGGGATTATCTACAGTTTTTAATATTGATAAATAAGTTGCTCAAGATTGTAGGGTGGAAATTAGGATATTCTTAGGAAACCCTAAAAGAAATCTCCTATCAGATTTAAATTATGGTACTCAATTTCATGTTAATCGGAGGAGTCTTGTTTCGATAAGGCAATGGAGAACATCTTTTGAGGTGTTGTGGGGTGCCTGAGGCATTAAAGTTATAACGCAAGTTCATAAGGGGGTGTATGGAGCACATCCGTATGGAATAAAGATGAGATGACTCATACAATGACATAGTTATTATTGGCCATCAATCTTAAAAGATTGCATATCTTACGATAAAGGCTATGAATAATGTCAAAGATATGGAAGAATTCAACAAATTTATACTTTTGAGTTACATTATATAATTAAACCATAGCCATTTAGAGGTTGAGTCATTGATCTTATTGGAAAGATATATCCACCCTCTTTTAAAGGTTACAGTTTCATTCTGTTGGTTACATATTATTTTACTAAATGGGTGATAGCTAGGCCTTTAAGGAAAGTTGATCAAAATGATGTAATAAAATTAATTAAACATATTATTCATCAATTTGGAATTCCTCAATTGATAAAAGGTGACCATGGGTCATGTTTACTACCTAAAAGTCAGAGATTTTATTAAAGATTATGGCATACAATTGTTGAATTCGACATTATATTACGCTTAGACTACTTGAATAAGGAAAGTGATCTCCAAATTGGGAAGGCACATTCTAAATTCATATAGTTTTAAATGGTAATGCCTATTGGTTATCTAGTTTATAAGGTGAACCTCGTAGGCATTTTATCAATAAGAAGTGTTTGAAACCTTATCTACCTACTCTTTTTAAAAGGTCATTATAAAGGAACAAAAGTGAATTCTTGAAATCAAATAACAATAAATCAAAATAAACATTTAACTGTCTACTTAACCTCAGTGAATTCCTAAGTAAGCCAAAGCTTCTTGTTTATACCTAATTAGTTAATAGCTCTCTTATGCTTAGTAGCTTGATTCTCTAAAAAGTTAAATTAATTTTCAGCTCATGAATTTATGCTAGGAGGTCTTTACCCTTAGCCTCTTCTGCATCATAATCCATTTGCCATTTTTATGAGAGGTTTAGATTTTTAAAATAGATAACTTGGTCATAGCTGGACTTCTTAAAAGAGGAGAAAACTTTTTCATCTTTACTCAAAAGTCCTCCAAAAATAGATGAATAAGTTATAGAGTTGATATAGAATAAAATACTTAAGAAAGACCTACACTGAATTTTAGTTAAGAACTTAAGCTCCTTTTACATGGTAAGCTTTAAAGGCTCTTAACCCTCGACAACTCCTCAAAACTAATAATAGGCATAGAATTGGAAGGAGGGTTAAGAGAAATGTCTAAAAAGCTTAGGTCAAAGACTTCCTTTGAAGATGTTTCCATTCAAACATCCCCTGCTAATGAAACATATAAGAATTTATCAAGAGTCTGGCAGATCTTCGTAAGGAATAAAAGAAATTTCTACGTTACCTCTAATGACATACCTTCAATAACTTTTAGCTTATGGGAATTTTTGGCCTTTTTCATATTTTGGATCAAAGAAAATGGCAAACGAAGGAAGATCTGATACAAGGTCATCTATAACAAAAAATTAAAAACAAGAATTAAGAGGGAAAATAAAATAAAGAGAAGTAAAGTAAAGTAAGCTACTATCACTGATGTCTTCCATAATCTTTTCAAGAGTAAAGGGAATCATTTCCATGGGAATAATGTCATCAATTACAATATCTTTAATTTGTGCTTCTTCAAGAAGACAAATAGATGAACAAGTTAAATTTCTAGTGAATTTTCTTAGAATGCACATTTTGTCCTCTTTAGAGCTAGAGGTAAATGGAGACTTTTCTTTAAGTTTTCCTTTGATAACAGAATTTGAATCTACCTCCGTTTGATAAGTGGTTTTGACTTCTTCTCTGCCTTCAATATCTAGGATCGTAAAATCTATAATGACAAAAGATAGTAAGAGAAGCTAAAAATCAAATATTCTTTATTCAAATGGATTACCTTTAAGGATGGCAGAATCTAAACAAGGGTTAAGTCTAAAGACTCTTCTAGCACCAAGAGGGATAAGTTTCAGTATTAGCCACACTAGTAACGAAGATCTTACACTTCATAATATAATAATGCATAAATATTTTGAGAAGAAAATGTTCATTGATAGCACTGGCTTTAAAAGAAACCTTCACCGGGTAGCCAAAAAATATACAACAGGAGGAATTCCTAAAAAAAGGTCTATTTGTCAACTCCAAAGATAAGGAAGATGCACCTTAAAACCTAAAGCTATAATAAAAGCGTGAGGTTTTAAAGCTTTAGCGACATCTACTACAAAGACTCCCGGTTTGGTATAGGTTAGAAAAAGTTTTTAATAAATAGATAGATAAGAAGATTTAGAAGCATTGAAGATTCTTAGCCAACAAGGCCTCTCATAAAGATCCTCGAAAGGATTGAGTCAGTCCATTGACCTAGACTTTAAAGACAGTACAAAAAACTAAAGACATCTTTGGAAGACTTGCTGTATAAGCTGGTAGATAGATGGAAGCCAAGGAAATTCATAAATCTAAGATCAATAGAAGGAAGTCCTTCCTTATCTCTGAGCTCTAGGAAATGAGTAAGGGTCCAAAGTGGAATAAGCCATATGCATAGGTTAAGCCTTTAAAGAGGAAGGGTGGACATACATCTCCCCAAATGCCTAAAGGAATCCTAAGAAAATAAAATCAAGAGCAAAGAATTTGTTAGAGGCTATTGCCCTGTAAAAAGGAAGGAATTATATACCAGACTTGTTATTTATAGCATAAAAAATAAATTGATTCAATAAGACCTAGATGAACTTAATATATTCTTCTTCAGAGATGGGATTCCTAGAAAAAGCGTAAATGTTAATTAGTCAAGATTAAAAATGTTAGAACTCCTCCCTGATGAGTCGCGTGCCCGACGTCCTACGTGACATCTGGACGCGCATCTCACGAGGGAGGAATTCATCACCACGAAAGAAACCTCAAATCAAACTTAATTTAACGACATCCAAACAAAACTTGGTAATTTTACCCCAATTTTCTTCCAATAAAAATTTATCTGCTTAGGGGCCACAATTAAATCCAATTCCTAAGCTAAAATGAAATTCCATATCTCTAGGTTACATAGAATCAGAAATCGCCTCAATCGGATCTCTACAGATCATAAAATTGCCCAAATACGGGTTTATATCCAATTCCGTCACATAACTGACTCGCTTCAATCTTATCCGTAATTTTCGACTAAAACCCGACACTCTCATTTTACTACAAAGGGGTATAAAATTTTTTTGAAACTCAATGTTTCGAAAATCGTGAAAATCGAAGATCAAACGGAGGAAAGACAAAGAAAATAAGAAAAATGGCTTTATTTATCATTTTAGAATAATCTAAAATAACCTTCTTACTTTGAATAAGTCTAACTTTTCACCCCGAAATCGAAATTTCGTAAATTTAGTGCCAATAGAAAGATAAAAGGAAGCTCTACAAGTTCCTAGAAGGATTCAAAAACTAATTTAGCCATTAAGAGGGTCATAAATTGCTTCAAAGTTTCAGCCCAAAACTCAATTTTCCTACACAATGTCAAAAGTTTGAAAATTCATATCTTTTAGCATACAAGTCTAAAAATAACAAATTTTACCTCATTGGAAAGATAAAAAGATTCTCTATAAGTTTCATGAAGGGTGCAAAAATTAATTCAATCATTAAAGAGGGTAAAAACACACTCAAAGTTTCAGCCTATAAATTCTCCAATGGAACAGTAATTTTACCTAAATGAACGAGAATCATCAACATTCCCAACCTCATAACTTTTTATTCCTAATTCCAATAATTGCAAATCATACCTCATTTTAAAGATAGAAGGATAATCTATATTTTTCATGAAGAAAACAAAAACCATATCAGCCTCTAAGAGGGTGAAAAAGCCTTCTAAAGGTGCTGCAAAATTTCAGCCCTCATCAACAATAGCTGAAATCTTTCAGCTCTCATAACTTTTTCATCTTAAGTCCGAATGTGACAAACTTTATGTCATTGGAAAGATCTAATCATGCACTACAATCTTCAAGAAGGCATCTCACTGAAAATATTACTCTAAGATACTCTAAAACTCAAAACAAGTTGTTGTCCAATTTGAGAAAATTGGACAGCATTTCCCCTAAAAATGCTCTAACCAAAATCTTCAATCCAACACACAACCTGCATAAAACTCATTCTTCCAATTTCCATAAAACACAACTCAAACCCAATACACTTCAAACCAAGGGCAGTAACACACTCCTAGGATTCTATTTGCTTCCAAAACATAACATAATTCAATCCCAAAAGTATCTCCACATGCAATTCAAGGCAACATCCGCACTCCTAGTCATCTATTCCATTCCAAAACTATATAACAATACAAACTCATACCACTCTTTTTGTCAACTATAGCCATACAATGATGCATGTGTATAAAACATGTGTAAATTACATCAAATACAATTAAAACTCAACAATCTTGCATTTACATGGAATTCAAAGTTATTACAAAGCTTTAGAGGGCATTTTAGCCCAAATACATCAAAGTCTTAAAGACAAAAATACAAATTACATTGCTAGCTCTAAAATTCTATCTAAAGCCTTGGTTTTAAACATATGATTTCAAAAAAATCCAAAAGTGCATCGGAGTAATGCCTCATTCCCGATGCGGTGTCTCGATTTCTCGCTCATGACCTGTGGAGGGGAAAATGGAGGAGTTGAGCTCGACGGCTCCATGGGTAAAAACTTAATAACTAAGAATAAACATGCCAAAATTCTTTAGCAATTTATTCTCAAATAATTGAACTAAAGCATCTTTATCATAAAACAATTCTTCATTAATATCAAATGATCAAAGCAATTACAAATCAATAAATCATACAAGAAACTTAGACAGCATATAACATAGTCACACATAAGTTGGTTAGGGTGGGTCCAACAGGACGTACTACACATTTCCGCAAAGCGGTCATGTGTAGCCGTAACACATGAGGGAGTCCGTGAGGAACTCCGTGGCCACTAGCGGGCAGGCGGGAGAAGCCTATATAGGTGCACCTATCACATAAAGGACCACCCTAAACCCATAGAAACATGTATATCACATCATTCATGCATTTTATACATAGCAACCACCAATGAACTTTGCAACATATATATATTTTCACATGATTTCCTAAATTACACATTCGAATCTCTTTTTCACTTGTTCAACAATCATACACATATTTTCACATCTCATCTAAATTTAAACCATTTCAAGAGTAATAAACAACATTGGTAATTTACTTCAAAACATCCAATAGCATTTATTATAGAACTTTAACATATTCATTAACTCAACTATTAAGAAAATACCCACCTTAATCCTTTAACCTTGAATTTGATCAATTGGCCTTTCTTCTTGCTCAAATAACCTCTCTTCACCTTAATGAGAGACCCACAAAATCTCTCTCTCTTTTGGCTTTGATGAAACTCTTAATCCTTTCTTTATCTTCTCCTTCTTAAATACTCTACTACCCTTCACTAAGCAAGAACATCACATAACCCAATCCCTTCTTCTTCTTCTTCTTCTTCTTCTTCTTCTTAGCCGAAAATCACCACTTTTCTCCTTTCTCTAAGATATTTCGTGACTCTCCTTTTAAGTGTCTTAACACATGACTTTGTTAACTTAAAAACCTAAGCCTTACCTCCCCAAAACTACGTAGTTTTGGCCCTTCCTTCTCAAAACTAACAAGTCACAAGCTTCCTCTTCATTTCATACGAAAACTACATACATCCCTTCCTTAATTTTTAAAATTTCGTGACCCATCCTCATTCATATGACTACTTCATTCTTTGCTTCATTTAATGACAATTAAAAGGGCTAAAAGCCCATCTTTAGAAACCTTAAGCCTTAAACATATGCAATTTCCCTACACCATCTTATTCTTTTCAATTTCTAAAAACAATTCAATACTACTTTAAACCAATCCCTCATTTAACTTTCATCCCTTTAAACACTATAAACCTCAATTAAGTCCAACAAAATAAATTATCAAAATTAATCCTCAAACATAAATTAAAACATGCTTAATGCAAATCGGGGCCCAACAAAAAAGAGCTCTTAAAAGTGCTAAAGTCATAATAAAAGTTATTCTTACCCAATTAGCAATAGTGGAAGCCATAGTCCAAGGAGAGTTCATACAATGCCAAGAGAATTTGTGAGTAGAGAAGGGGGAAAATACTAGAAAAGATGATGATTGTCTAAAGCTTAAGGTTGAGGATAGAATGAAATGACATGTATTTATAGCGAAACAAGCTAAACCTAAGGGAGTGAATATTTGAAATTTGAAGAAGTATATACTTTAGCTTCAGTAATAGATGGAGAACTAGGAATTAGGAACTTCAAATGTGGAAGAATCATGATATAATCTTTGAGCCCAACTTTCCCTCTCATTTGAGGATTCTCTTTGATTTAGGGCTAGCGAAGATCTTCTTAATAACGCTTCCAAGCTTCCTCTTCCGACTAAATTCTCTTTAGTTCCTGGACTTCCTAAAACCACTGAACCAAATTTGAGAATCTGACTCGTGGTCTTGTACTCCTTTTACAGACGGCTAGGAGAACTTTTATCTCATATATTTTGTTTGCTCAACTAAACATATACGGGGGATAATTGTTGATAGTTTAAAAAGAAATCTAGCCCATAAGTAAAAAGCGCCCAAAACATGAAAAATCTGTAAATGTTTAACAAAAGAATTCATGGATGATGGAAATCCAAAATGTGGAGGATGAATGTGTTAGGAGTAGGTAACAAACATGATGGAGAAACGTGAGAAGTAGGCTAGAAGTTAGGAAGTTACAAGAGAAATGCCTTAAGCTGAAGTTGTGAGAATAGTAGCAAGAAGTTAACTCGAGTGTAAAAAGCGGAGAAATCTACCTAAAGTTGAGAAGACTATATAAAATTATAAATTCATTAGCACCATGATACAAGACACTAAACGCAATCTCCAAAAAAGACAACCTCAAATACTCGTAACAAACAATCAAAATATCTTATTATTATTTTTCAGTTTTCTTTATATTGTGTATTCATTTTTCATCATCCAGATTCCTTTCGAAGCTTGTACTTTCTCTTAATTTAAATCAAATTGTTTCTTTAGTCCAACCTTTATTTTAACATATTTTAGCATTTTGGTTTATTATAATTTTATGTTCTAAGTTCTTTGAGACTAACTTATATCATCCAAAAGAAGTCAGGTATAAATTTTTGGAGCATTCTTCCCTAACACGTCCAAATTTTAGATTGATACCAACAAAAATGTAGAAAAGGATTAGTGTGATGTAGAGGCAGAGGATCAAGAGTTAAAAGGAGCAAGTGAGGCAGGAAGAGGATGAAATAAGTGATGGTGGATTGTAGGAGGTGCTTTGTTTGAGTTTTGCGCGCCGAACTTGTGGGTCGAGAACTTAGTTTTATCTAAGTGACTTAGCAACGATCTTGGGTTAAAGATTTGTCATAACAGTTGATAAAGCTTCAAGGCATTTATCCTTTTTTGTTTCAAAAGTGTCCTATCGTTGGTCAAAATGTAGCAGTAATGCACAAAGATTCACAAATAAAATGGTGACAAGGGCATTTTAAATGTCCTGTTTTGGTTTTGAGAGGCATAGTCAATGAAAGTGATAGAAGAATAGAATTGAAGTAGAAATGTATTGTTTTCCTTGTGTATCAATGAATTGCTTTACACTGTATTTATACAAGTTTATGACGATCTAAGTTGTTGAGATAAGATAAGATACAAATGAATTCAAATGAGATTACAGGAGATAATACAAATCATAATAATGCTGAGATTGTAGAAGATCTTCATATGTTTATTAGCCCCCCTCAAGCGCACGGTGAGGTCTCACAGTGAGCTTGTCACGAAGATTGTGAAATGCAGAGGAAGATAAAGTCTTGGTCATGATATCTACCATTTGATCACAGGAAGATAGATGCTGAATAATAAGTGCCTTGTTGGTAATCAAATCTCTGACAAGTGAATGTCAATCTTAATATGTTTTGTCCAAATGTGAGTAACGGGATTGGTGGCAAGAAATGTTTCACCCAGATTATCATACCAAAGAGTAGGTGTGGGATGAGAGAAACCAATTTCACCAAGAAGAGACGTAATCCAACAGATTTCAGTAGCAGCATTAGCTATACTGCGATACTCTGCTTCAGTACTAGATCTAACAACAGTAGATTGTTTCTTTTGCACTCCAAGAGATAAGGTTTGGGCCAAAAAAAATACAGTAACCAGATGTGGAACGACGATCATTAGGACACCCATCCTAGTCGACATCACAGTAGGCTTGAATAGAAAGAGATGTTTGTCGGTCAAATGGATTCCAGAGGTTGATGTGGATCGAAGGTAATGAAGAATCCTTTTAACATCGGTCCAATGAATGTCGGTGGGATAATGGAGAAATTGAGAGACTTTATTTATTGCAAACTGAATGTCAAGACAGGTAAGACACAGATATTGAAAAGCACCAACAGTGCTCTGATATTCAGAAGGATTAGGAAGAGGGATGCCATGATTTTTGGAAAGTGGAAGAGTTGGGGTAATAGGAGTAATGGCAGGTTTAGATTAGGCAAGGCCTGTACGGAGAAGAAGATCTTTTATGTACTTAGTTTGGGTGAGAAGGACGTCAGTTGGTGTGGTAGTTGCTTCTATCGCAAGGAAAAAGTAAAGGAGACCAAGATCTTTGATAGAGAAGGTAGTGTTAAGGTCCTGAATCATATTGGTGATGAAAGAGGGGGACGAGCCTGTAATTAGGATATCATCAACATCAATAAGGAGATAGGTTGTATGGGAAGGGGTGGAATGAACAAATAAGGATGTGTTAGATTTAGTGGGAGTGAATTATAAATCAAGGAGCTTTTGACTGAGGCGATGAAACCAGGCCCTAGCTTGTTTGAGACCATAAAGAGCTTTATGAAGATGACAGACATAAGATGGTTTGTGAGGGTCAATAAAGCCAGGAGGTTGAGACATGAAAACCGGTTCAGTAAGATTGTCGTTAAGAAAGGCATTATAGACATCAAGTTGATGAACCGGCCAATATTTAGAGAGATCAATGGTAAGGATGACACAAATGATAGTAGGTTTGACAACAGGGCTAAAAGTATCTTTATAGTCAATGCCAAGAGATTGATGATAGCCTTTGGAAACTAATCGAGCTTTATAGCTATCTAAGGTCCCATCAAAATTTCTTTTAATGGGGAAAACCTATTTACAACCAGCAATATTAACATTAGGAGGAGGAGGGATCAGAGTCCAGGTTTGATTGCGATGTAGAGTTGTGAACTCATCAAGCGTGGCTTGACATCAATGTGAAAATTTATTTTCTTGGGTAAAGGAGGTAGGATCAGGGGTATGGGAGGGTTGCATGTTTGTGGAATAGGTGACATAGTCGGAAAGGATCCTGGGAACATGAGTGTTATCACGTGTGCGAGTGATCATATGGTGGTGAGGTGAAGGGGAAGGAGGTGTTTGATGTGGTGGTGGGTGAAGGGGAAGAGGGTGGAGCAGGTAGTGGGAGCAAGATGGAAGAGGGAGAGGATATATATAGGTGAGATGGTAGGTGTGGAAGTTGCATAAGGAAAAACAGTTTCAAAAAATTGAACATGTCGGGAGATGTAAAGTTTGGACGTAATAGGGTCAAAACAACAGTAACCTTTATATTGTAATGAGTACATTATAAAAACACATGGGATGGACTTTGGGCTCAATTTGTCTGTACGAGTGGCCCTAAGAAAAGGAAAGCAAGCACGCCCAAAAACACGAAGGTGTGAAAGATTAGGTGGATGGAGAAATAAGGGTTCATGAGGTGATTTGTGATTTAGAACAGGTGTGGCAAAAAGATTAATAAGGTAGGTGGCTGTAGAAAAGGCTTCGAACCAAAAAGGTTTTGTTAAAGAGACATGAAGGAGAAGAGTAAGCCCAGTTTCGATAACATGACGAATTTTACGTTCAGCAAGGCCATTTTATTGTGGGGTATGTGGGCACAAAATTCGGTATGATATGCCATGGGAGGCAAGGTAAGCAGCAAAGGATCCTTTGATGAGTTCAGGAATTCCATCGCATTGGCAATTTTTAATTGTTGTAGAGAAGAGATTTTCAACAGTATTGTTGAAAAGTTGAAATTGAGAAAGTACTTGATGTTTGTGAGTTAAAGGAAAAATCCAAGTATATCGACTAAAATCATCAACAAAAATAATGAAATAACGATAGCTAGAAAATGAAGGAGATGGCGACGGACCTCAAATGTCACAGTGAATAATTTGTAATGGCATAGTAGAAACACGTGATGATAAAGTAAAGGGAAGACGTATACTTTTGCCTAATAAACATGAGGTGCAATTATTCAGTACATATGAGGACAATTTAAAAGGAAGATATAACATGAAAAGAATGGCGGAACAAGGATGACCCAAACGTTGATCCCATAGGTGGAGTTGAGTGGAAGTAGCATGAAGGGCAACAGAATTTCTGAATCAGAGTGGGACCTTCATAGGATATAGATTATTGTGGATGGATCCCGTGAATATAGGTGTCTTGGTGTTGAGATCCTTCACAATGTAACCAAATGGGTTAAACTCAATAAGACAAGAGTTATCTTTAACAAACTTGGCGACAGGAAATAAATTTGCAGTAAGATTAGGGACAATTAAAATATTTTTGAGATGAAGAGAGCGAATTGGAGTAGTAAAGGTGATGTTACCAGTGGAGGAAATAGGAAGAGTTTATCCATTACCGACAATCACTTGGTTTGGACCATTGTAAGGTATTTCAGATTCAACAACGTGGGGATTAGATGTCATGTAATTGGTTGCGCCAGTGTCCGGAAGCCATTCAGAAATATTACTAGAAGAAAGGATAAGTGAGTCTGAAGAGTGGTGAATGTTTAAGGCAGTAAAAGCAGTGGATAGGTTATTTAGATGAGGTGTGGAATTTGTGGGACAATTGCGAGAGGCAGAGTAATGGAATCGACAGTGGACCGCAATGTGACCCCATATTTAGCAAATTTGGCAACAGATGGATTTATTATGGGTTGTGGACCGTGGGGAATAATTTGATTGGGATGGGTAGTGGTTAAAAGGGTGGGTTTGATGTTGCTGGGCTGGGTCTGAAAAAGATGCATGTGACTGAAGCCCATCTGTTTGAAAGGAGGAGGGCCCATGTGAAGGCCCATACCGATACGGAAGTCCAACCGAATGTCTAGGTCCAGGCGGAAATCCATATGTGTTCGAGTCGTTCCTATTTGAAGCACAGATTGGGAGATTAGGGTTGAAACCCATGCGTCCCCGACCCTGCCGTCCACGAGAGCCACTGCGTCCGTTGAAGAAGGAGGATCTATGACATGCGTAGGAGGCAACAAACGCTGAGTCGGAGGAAGGAGAAGAGTGAAAAGAGAGTAATATCTGTTCGTGAATGAGTAATTTCGCTCGAAGCTCGCCGAAGGAGACTGAAGATTCGCAATGTTCACTGGCGGTGATAAAAAACTCATATTCCGACGGTAGTCCATTCAAGGTGAGAAGCACTAGGTCTTTATCAGAGATTTTATCACCGATGGCCGCAAGTTCGTCAGCAACAGCGGAGACTGAGGCAAGAAATTTCGTAATGGTGTTCGGTCCTTTTTTTAGCGCATGAAGTTGACGACGAAGTAGAGACCATTGTGAGTGTGATTGTTGCATGAAGTGGTTTTCGAGAGCAACCCAAAGATCTTGCGCAGTTGGACAACCAATTGCAAGCCTTGCGATAAAGCTAGTCAAAGAAGCGGTAAGAAAGCAGTACACCAATCTGTCAAATTTTTGCCATTTGGAAAATTCTGAAGAGTCATCGTCTGGTGGTGTTATGGAGCCATCAATACAGCCAACAAGATCTGAAGTGATGAGGACGGCATGAACTTGATTTCGCCAGATGAGGTAATTCGTTGAATTCAATTGTGTGGTGAGAAAATTTGTGATCTGATTAAATGGTAAAGTAGGAGTGTTGAGATCTGTCATTTGGAATGTATTTTGGGTTTTGCAAATTTGTAGTGGGTGTGTAGACAATGGTGATGTGTGATTTCGGGTGTGGTGAGTTGATAGGCTAAAAACGTTTGATGAAAGTTCTGGCTAAATGTAAATATATGAGATGATTATTGTATCAGCTCTAATACCATGATAGAAGAACAGAATTGAAGTAGAAATGTATTGTTTTCCTTGTATATCAATGAATTACTTTACACTGTATTTATACAAATTTATAATTATCCAAGTTGTTAAGATAAGATAAGATATAAATGAATTCAAATGAGATTATAGAAGATAATACAAATCATAAAATGATGAGATTGTAGAAGATCTTCATATGTTCATCAGAAAGTACCAATGTTAGAAAAAAAATGACTAAATTAATTTCCCTAATTCGAAGATAGGGAAACTCTAAAGAGAGGGAGAATGATCAAAAATTTTACTATATTCTTCCCATCATTTCATTACACATTCGGAAAATTACATAAATTCATGATGAAACAATACATTGTAGACACTCTTTGAAACTACTGGGAGTCCTCGTATCGAAAAAAATACGTTATAAGACGAGTAAGTAGGGCGATCGAGGGTGCCCTGTCCCAGGAATACTTCCTGAAAATACATGGGATTACATACAAATTGTTAAACATAAAAGCAGTTGATCTGAGTAACTGCAGTAGTTGGTATGATATCCTTAAAATTAAGCTGTATAGTGACAGTTAGAGGCGTCTTGACTAATATGTGTGTGAGAGAGAGAGATGGAAGACATCTGTAAATGGGAGTCCATACCTAACAAGTCGTCAGCTGTATCCTTTGGTGGTGGCTGCCACATGCGTCCCAGTGGAAAGGAAATTGTCGGGTCAGATAGACGCAAGGATAGCTACTTGACAGTAATGTTTCGGCTGTTCCCTCATCGTTGGGTTTCTTCTGTTCAAATAATAACAAGAACGAGTAAGAAAACAAAGATGAACGCATAAAACTACAAAGTGTTATATATAAAAGTAACTATAAAAAAAAACTTATGTTAAATGACAGTAGAAGAATATCCTACAAGCTTCATAATTCAACATTTAATAATTGTAAATGGTGAAGAATATACGCATATGCTACCGTTTTCTGACTTCCTTAACGATCTTATAGCACTATTTGCTCCCTCGCGCCATATCTGCTTACCGTATTGTATTGTATATATAATCAAGCATACTTGTACACTATTAATTGGAAAGGGTTCGCGAGAAAACCTTTCCAATTAATTCCGCGATGTGATCAAAGCCAAGAAAAATTTTGAAAAACAAACAATAATTAACTTATAAACATTATTCTAGAAAGATTGACTAGTAACAGCAACTCGTCGTTCAATTTGGTGCCACTTGTCTTAGCACCCCATCATCCAATTCCAACCCCCTTTTGTTTATTCCGATAAATGCATGTGATGTAACCCAAGTCAGTCGTCGTCGACTCACTAGCTAACCACTAGTGGACAGAGACTTATCCCCTAGTAATTTGTTTCTACGTTGCACTTAGCCCACCATTGGATTTAACCTCTGACGACCTGGCAGCTACATCACCTGGAACGTGGCACATGACTTTGACATATGCAGTGCACGTACTCACCCTACCATTAAATGCACAGGCTAAATGAGCTCTTCTTATTTTCAACCCTTGATAGCCTCCTTGCACAAGTATTTGTATTTCCCTGTGAACCGTTGGATTTATTTTTACTTTCATATATTACCTTACGTGTACCCCCCTATTCTATAAAGAAAAATTAGGCCTGTCGGAATTGAGGGACATCGGCTATGTTTTAAAACCCGGTCGGGTCGGTGACTGATCGATGGTCCGGTTCAATTGATCCTTCAAAATTAACTATAAATTGACCCAGTCTGAATTCGTTAAAATCGGTTAATTGATCGGTCGAATCGGTCGGATCGGACCGGTCTGACCGGTCCGATAATTTTTTTTATTTTTTATTTATTTTTATATATAATTAAATATAATTATTGCATAATTATTACGTCACACCGGTTCGACCGGTTGTTGAACCGATCAAACAGGTCAAACCAGTAATTAATAAGACTACCAATTTAATGATCGATCCGAGTTTTAAAACATAAGACATCAGTATCTTCTTATTTTCAGATAACATAACTTTATGGACTGATAATTAAAACCTCTACATATTTACAAACATAGGGTGTTGTAATTATTGTTGAGATTAATTTAAGTCTTCTACAATCGATTGAAAACATAAAAAAAGCACGTATCAGGCAAAATTATGTCTAACTTAAAGCCGTTTGATTTTCTTGTAATCATATTATTGAACTTAAAAGAGTTGCTA
Source organism: Erythroxylum novogranatense (assembly GCA_029891385.1). Classification (NCBI taxonomy): domain Eukaryota; kingdom Viridiplantae; phylum Streptophyta; class Magnoliopsida; order Malpighiales; family Erythroxylaceae; genus Erythroxylum; species Erythroxylum novogranatense. The sequence continues at coordinate 29,395,152 of CM057225.1, read as the reverse complement.
GAAGCGCAAAGGGTAATAACTAATAACTAATAAGCACACCTTCTTGCCCGCCTGTTCCTTATTTTCGCAGTTTAGTCAAGATGTATCCACAAAGCTTTCTAAGAAGTTCCATCATAACCCCACTTTTTACATTATTGCATGCATATAATCACCTTTGATCTTGCTTTTATTTATATATGATACTTTATGGTCCCTTTGCCCCCTATATAAACCCCTCCACCCAAGCTATCGTAACAAGTGTATGGTGTCCTTCTCCCCTGCAGTCCTCTTTGCCAAAAGCATGTTTGAAGTAGTCCTGGCTTTGAATCCATTTTCTAACCTAAGTTCCATCCTTTGCATTTAAAGCTAGCCATACAGATACAAATTCAAGCACACTTTTAAGATCTTCTCTCAAGTTATCATATCATACATATATAATGGGCGTTCAAGGAACTGTAGAGTACGTCTCCGATTTACTCAGCAGTGTCAAGAGAAGCAGGAAGAAGAAGCAGATGCAAACGGTAGCTCTCAAAGTCAGAATGGACTGTGAGGGCTGTGAACGTAAGGTCAAGAACGTCCTCGCCGGAGTTAAAGGTATTTAACACTTAAAGTCTTCTCTAGCTTCTATTTAACGTTTGCCACTGTAAGATACTTTAACAAATAAGAATTCTGAAAAACTTTTTATTTTTCAGGGGTTAAATCAGTTGACGTAGATTTGAAGCAACAAAAGGCGACCGTCACAGGGTACGTAGAGCCGAAAAAAGTGTTGAAGGCAGCTCAGTCAACCAAGAAGAAGGTAGAGATGTGGCCTTATGTGCCATACACTTTAGTCGCACACCCTTATGTTTCTCAAGCTTATGACAAGAAGGCACCTCCGAATCACGTCAGAGCCGTTCCGGTGACTGCCACTATCAGCGAGACCACCGTGGATGATCATTACACCACCATGTTCAGTGATGAGAACCCAAATGCTTGTTCCATCATGTAAATTGTACGCGAAAGATAAATGGGAAATCTATGTATAACAAGTTGACTCGTTAGGCAGTCCATGAGTCCAAGTTTGTTGATAAGGTTTTGATAAAATACGCTCACAATCAAGTTTACTTTTCTCATCGGATTAAGTGGATAAGTTTATGTTGGTGGATTTACTGTTGGGTGACCATGTTGCCATAATTCTAACCCACAAAACAAATTATCGCATCGTAATAATTGAGTTCTTGCATTTGCACTCCACAAGTTCGATGCCTCGGTGTTTCAACATGTCTGGTAATTAATACTACAAGTACTAAAAATTTTAATTAGGATGAGATTATTTATTACAGTATCTCATCTTGAATGGAAGCCATGTAATAACATTGCTAACATATTAATAAGATTGAAAATTGCGGACAGCGAAGGGTGGTGGTAGTTATATTGGCCTAATTCTGATAACTATCTATGTCTTCCTCTTATATTAAAACGCAAAGTAATCTTAATTCAACAAGTCTTACTGGAAGTTACCTAAACTTTGGAGTTAACGAATTGCTGACTCCGTTGCATCACAGTCAAGGCCAGCGAGCCAATTATCAAGTACAGGGAAAGAGAAATGTGACGAGCGATGAGGATGGGTATCCAGTAGCAGTAAGCAACTTCAAAATGGGAGATGGTATAAAAAAATTATTATTATTATAATAATTCCTCAGGACCCGGAAAGGACGGTAGGTTTATCCTCCATGACCGACCATTTGACATTGATTACATAGGCAACATACGGTCAATGTTGGCCGTTACCATTATCCTAAATTTGAGAATACAGTTACACGTTTCGCGACATTTCATTTTTTACAAAATCTGATTATCTAGAGAAAATTACTAAGGTTCACTTAGACCTGATTTTTAGATCGACCAATGATATATACATAAGATATTTTCAGATTGATAATTTTTATTTGTCTAATAATTTATTAAAATTTAATCAATGATCATATTAATAAATTAAAGCAGCATGAAATTGGGATAAAATCCAATCCCAACCGAAATAATTATAAATTTTTTTCGTAAATTAATTTTTTAAAAATTAAGATCAATTTAATTATATAAAATGATAAACACATGAAATATAACAAAACATGAATCATAATTTGTATCTTATTTTAAAGCTTGATCATTTTTGTCGTCGTATCCCGCGAACCGTTTCTGAAATCAATCCGTCTCTACTATAGTCACACAAATGTCTAGCCTCTAACGGTATCCACTAGAGATCTATGTGACTCTTATAAAGAAGGTTAAGTAAAAAATACTAGCTCTGTAGAACTTAACCCTATTTATAATAAACTTTGGATATTTTAGTAATTTAATTGAAATTAAATTCTAATTTTAATTAAAATTAAAAATAATTCTAATTAAATACCAATTATGTCCAAATAAGATTCAATATTTTATATTGATCCTTATTTATTAAATATCTCATATTTAATTATAAAGTTTCTCAAACTTTACAATCAAGTCCAACTTGATTAAATTAACTTTGCTCTCTTAAACTCATTATATATGTGAGACTCATTAGGTTCCCAAATATGATGACAATGATTATAAATTATACATATAATTCATAATTAGAATTAGAATTAGATAAATTAAAACTCTTTTAATTTATTTTAATTCTCTAATTAAGCAATTTATAATCATAAATCAAAATTAACATCTAACAACAACGCATCATGACCATCCAAATATTTAGAAATGTTAAAATAGTTTTGACTAATCTTTCGTGCGTGATTTTTTCATATAATTTAATTCTTTCATCATACAATATTTCGATTAAATATGGAGCATGAAATTAATGTCTACTCTATGTTAAGTTCAATCAAATTAGTTCTTTGTCATTAGTTGTTGATTTAATTAATGACATTTATAAACTATTTATAAAATGTCATTCTATCTTGACCAAAGATTTTTCGAATCAATACTAATTAAGAACAACAAAACGTTCTTCCTAATTACTTTAGGGTGATGAATCATATCTTGATCACTCAACTACCTCCATATAGTTTATACTACATCCAATGACTATCAATTAAACGTCTCATGACTAAATAGATCATAAGTAGTATCAAAATATAACAATCTCTATACAAGATAACTTTGGTGACCTCAAGTCAAAGAATCGCTTATACAATCATCACAATGGAAATTTCATAGACATACAAGTAATGTTTCACGTGGATTTCTCATGTTGAGTTTATTCAATGAACAAAGAAAAAATGGAAATTTCTCACAGCCAAAGCTCCAAATCATTTATTGTCATGCGAAATGAATATGTAATATCTTTATTTACAAGTTGTAATCTTATTAATAAACAATATATTATTTATTGTGCATTATTTTCAATAAAATAGAGTGAAAAGAAACTACATAGACAACCCACTCACTATAAGGAAAGTCAATGTTGGATGTCTAAAGAAGTGTAAAGTAATTATGTAAGTATAAAATTGGTTTAAATTTATTTTGTAGTACTAACTAATACTATTTGCATTTAATATTAGTTTTATGTTTCTTTATTTTAGAATAAGATGCAATAGTTTATGCAAATATCAATATTTGATGAAAATGAGGCAAATATAGAATTGAAGACATTTGTAACTAGGTGCTTGTACACAATTTGGATATATCAAAGGTCTTTGGTTTAACCCTAAGGTAATTGTTTTATCTTCATTAAGATCAACATACGATTAGCATCTTGAAGAGAAAAACAAGTCGCTTAAGGGTAAATTACAATATAGTAAAAAAAGTTAGCCAAGCATGAAAAGTACCTAAAAAAAAATTACCTGGCTTAGATTATGAAAACGGTGAAGATGAAAACGAGGCTAAGTGATTTGTATTATATCTTGTAAACTAATCTTTTATTTATTATTTCCAATGTAAGTATGTTTAAAGTTGTAATTAAAATCTTGTACACAAACAAATTTAATGATATTTTATTTTTGTATACAATGCTTCAAATTAATTATTTTGTATAATAAATTAACAAAAAAATCTAAATATTATATATGATAATATGGATTTAAAATATCACAAATACTTATAAATAATATGGTATAGTATTTATTAAAAGGTATATTAAAATTTTGACTATATTTTACAAAACGCAGCTAAAAATATTTGGCTATTTTTTAAAAACATAAGTAAAACTTTTTGGTTACGTTTTCATAAACGCAACTAAAAACTTTTGGCTACATTTTAAAAAACGTAGTTAATAATTTTTAGCTGAAAAAATAAAGTGTAGTCAAATGTAATGGTGACGATTACTCAAGAAGTCGCCAATAATTTTTAGCTACGAAAATAAAACATAGGCAAAAACTATTAGCAATAATTAGCAAAAAAATGTTACCTATAATTTTCAACTATGAGAATTTAGCAGCGATTTAGAACTTTTAACTACAATATTTTTTGGCAGATAAACGTTGCTTCTGTTGTAGTTCTATATCCGTTTCTTAAACAAAGGTTCAAAATATCTTTACAATCAATTAATCCTTACTGTGACGTGTATATTTTTGGGTCGTTGGCAAATTGGCTGCGAAATTCATACAGTTATAGAGCTACCGATTTTGCAGTGCTTAATTTTGGAATAAATACGTTTGTTGTTTATTCTCATAAAATGTATTTTACCAAAAAGAACAAAAGCAAAGAAATTTTTGCAAGGGGAAGCAAAGTCTCCTGCATGCATGCCAGCACATCAGATCCGAAATGAAGAATGAAAAAGACTGAATAACCAATTCCCAGAAAACAAAATCTTTCTTAGATTTGTTGATGGCAACTTTTTCTATAATTTTCTTTTCTGGGTTGGCATGCTTAGTTAGGTTTTCTGTATTTAAGGTTGAAAAACACAAAACATCACTCTCGCCCATGTTAGCTTCTTAAATCGATGAATCACGTGTTCCCCATCTGTATCCTCCAAATTCACCGACTGAATTATCCGATACATAAATTCACATTATCTAATTTATTAATTAAGTTATTTCTTATCTCTCATTGTCTTTTTTCGTAATTCCTCTATAGTTTGATTAACTAATAGTTAATTTGTACTTAATTAATTGCAATATGATATTGATATTTTGTAAAATAACCTATAAAATATTATGACATCAACTTTAGTGTACCGGATTCCTCGCTTTGTAAAGGTTGCAGGACATGTTCTGCTTAATTTTGACTGTCACCGGAAAACCTCTTGGACTAAATTGTAGTCACATGGTAATACAAAGAGTTTATACAATATTAAAATAAGAGTAATATTAACATAGAATGATTTCTCAACTTAATTATAAAATGAAAATTATTAAGGTGATATGATATTTTGTGAAGAAAAAGGAATTTGAAACTATAATTTGATATAGAGTTACAATGCAATAAGATGAAAGATTGCCAAACAAGGATACATTAATTAGAAGAGAATAGACAAATAATTGTATGCTTTTCCGTCCTATCTTGTAATATTCTTATTTACTGGTATTCAATCACTTTGCGCAAAGACAGAAGCTCCTTTTCAAGAATATTATTTTCTCTAAACTTCTTATTGTCTATCAAGTTTTAGATCAAAAATCATTGTCATTGTCAATTCTACTTGGATGTTTTCGTTTTCAATATAAAACAAATTATGGGCTTTGATCTTAAGAATCCTAGAGCGTGGGACAAGTCGCTTCATTGGGCTATATGGGTCGATAATGTTCAAAGTTCTGACATTCTCCATTACTAGGCAAATGGCGCTTACAAACGGGCCCATAAAAACTCTGGGCAATGCTTCCCATGGACTGAAGCTGTCGCAGCACACACATGGGTTCAGAGTCTTATTCTTAAAAGGAGGAAAACAAGTCCCTTCTTAACAATGTCCGAAACAACTACCGCAGCACTACAACTGAGAATCTGAGTGGAAAAAAGGAATATTAATGCTCAAAAAGATATGTCAGCATCGAATTTAAACATTATAGGCCATAACAAGCTATTCCAAGTATTTCATCAATCTCTTCCGTCACTCACTTTCAATCTCCAAATATCAGAGTACTCCCAATTGCAATATTTAAATCTAGAATGGCCAGCAATTATAGCAAGTTCGAACTTTATTATTATTTAATCTCTTCATATATATATTTTTCTATGCATTTTAGTCGTAAGAGTATTCCTTAATTAGATAGGTTTACGGATAATCCATTTATGACATTCAGTTTTAAGTTTTCTTACTCAACTTGGAGGTGGTAGTATATATATATATCTGCACTTTCGTTAATGTTATCTATAGAGGTTTTGAAACTTTAATTTTTATATAAGTGTGACAGAAACTTTTCAAAAATAACAATAAACCAAATTAGTACAAATTAAGCATTATTAAACATATACATGATAAACTCAATATTTTAGTTAGAATTTACACATGTACTGAGTCTTCAGTAGAATCGGTAGTTTTGTGCAAGAAGGGTGTGCCATTTAACTAGTCCGTGAGGCATTGCAGCTATTGCCTATTGTCCATACGAAGAGGGTGTACTGATTCACTTCACTCCAAAATCCAATTAATGTTTCAAAGAACGGAGTGAAATAATTAATACTTGAAAACTAATTACATAGTACTTACAAAAACCGCCTTTAATTCAATGCCAATGTTACCATGTGCTGGCTTTTGACTTCTAAATTGTATTTCTAATTTTGTCAAAGTTATTTACATTCTCGCCATGCTTGTCCCGGGCATAGACAATCACTTGTTTTAGAATGGCTGTCTCAGACATTCATGAGGAAAAGTATACCAAAATAATAAGGTTGACAATAGAAGAAGATGCACTATATGTGTACTTCAGATTTTTGATGAAACTCAAGGGTTGGATAATGTGGTGATTGGTCAAAAAGAGATAACCACCTCTTTTTTTTTCCATTAACACAGTGTGTCTACATTGCTTAAAAAATGAGATTCTCTTGACTGGCCATGATTAAGGTAAACAAAGTAGGGTTTACATTTGGAAAATGGTTTGTTTCATTGTCTTAAATTCCTAGCACCCCATTCGTGAATTTGTCCTCGGAAAGACAACTATAACTGTGGCATTCAGGATAAGGTGGCACTCATGAGATTGAAGTAGTTCAGACTTGCAGCAGGGTTAATATAATGGTCAACCAATCGCAGTTTCGTATGTCACTCTATTTCAGGGTTAAAAGAAGAAGTTGACTCTCTGTCTTTTGTAGTAATTAATAAGCCTTAAATCTTTTTAACCACTCTCTTTAATTACTTATTAACGTCGTCCTTGGTTTTGTAGTAATTACGTGTCAATCTTAAGTCTTGTAAATGGCTGCCATGCAAGCGACACGGGTGGCCGTCATCGGAGTGTTCGTTGCCATTTGCCACCCTGTTTAAACTCTAATATTGAGTCCAAAACCACCATTACTATGGCAGTTTCTCAACTCAGTAGACTGCAAAGAAAATGGTTAAGACTCCTTAAATGTTTTCCAACTGCCATTTCATCTCTGGTGGCACAAAAACAACGATGATGTTCCTTTTCTTGTGCTTAAAGGTCATTTCGTCCGTTTTTTCTCTTCTAAAACTCAATAATACGTAAAACAACCATTGAACTAATTAATATGATAAAACATACGCCTTTGTAAGAAAAAAGATGCGGCTACATGTAACACTCTTCCTAATTGATAGAAATGAATAGCTGCATCAAACAACATAAATGAACATGGCATTACTTTTCTTGCAACACTACAAGCTAAAATCCATTAACGGTTAAAGTAAGCAACCATAATTTTTCATAGAAAGAAACTTAGTTGTCTAGATTATGCTAATTACATTATCAAAGTTTACTTTCTATGATTAAGGTAACATTAATGTATATTGTTAGTATTCAAATTTTTGTTATTTTCGCGCGCATTCTTCTTGTTTTGCGTGAAAGATTTTGGTGTGAAAGTTTTACTATTTAATTTTAATTAAAGTACAATTAACTTTTTTTTAAGTTAAGATCAATATATGTTTTAACTTTGTCCATTTCTCTGCTTTAAAATTTATAAATAGATTCATCTATATTAAAAAAAAAACATTAAAAAAGATAAAATTAAAAATTTGTGAGATTTGAATAACCTAACAATTTGTTCACATAAAAGCGTCTCAACTATAAATAAAGGTCCAAAGTGCACCTCATAGAACATAGACATTGTTCTCAATTCCCACCTTCCACCCAAACATAGGTAACATCACCATGGTCTTCTTCTATCTTTTTTAAAACACTAGCCTTTTAACTTCAACAGCTACATAGTCTCCTCGTTTTCAACTCGATCTAACCATCTCTGAGTGACCTTGTGCATCAAGATCAAAGGTGAACATAGTTCCAAAGAGAGTATGTGTCTCACTTTCTTTAATTGTTCACAACCATTAAGTGATTTATTGGTATCTAACCATTTTCTTTTGATTAGTACTCTTTTTTTTTGCCGATAGACAAATCTTTTTGTATTTGTTAGAGATTAGTAGTGAAGAAAACCAATCTTGGACGGTTATAAGTTTTTCTTTTCAATATTTATATCTTCCTTCAAATCTTGAGTATGGTTTTGCTTCATCCACATGAATTCTCACTGATTAATATTTTCCATTTCTTTTCAGCACTAGTAAAGTTATATGTGCAGGTGTCTATATCTATTTAATTGTAAAGTATGTAACACATTCGGTACAGAAGCAAGCTAGGATGCAGTTCAAAGTAGTCATCCCAAGCAAAGCAAGTAAATGGCTTAGGAAAGAGATGGTTTTTATCGTGTTTGGACTTACAGCGTCTTGTGAAATTGAATGAAGGATTTGATTTCCTTTTGACAAGAGATCGTGGGCCTGTTGTTGTCAAACTCCTCCTTTTTTGTCAATTTTATCATGGGCATTCTTGCATGCTTGATTTTTAACTCTATTTTGATTTCTCCCAAGGAAAGCCCGTTCTAAGATAAGGTACTATTCACTTTAACCATTTCTGGTTCGAGTCAGCTAATTGCCAGTCTTGAAGAGGAAAGACTAGAGCTTTGTTTCAAAACAAAGAAAACCAAAATCAAATTTACTAATCCTTGTGACTTCATCTCTCTTACTTCATAATTACAGGTGTTATACTTAATCAGGCCAGACGATGTTCAATTACTTTTCTGCGTCTAAGAAATCTGCAGGCAAATATAAGTATTTGTTCACAAGATTTTCTTTTCAACAATTACTCGTTCGACTTATTTAATGTCCATAAGAGTGTTATGACTTAGTTGACTTGTTCGGTGTCGAACAACATTCATTTAATGTCCATAAAACTCCGATTTAATTTGTTGATATGTCCAAGTGTACAACCTCTTATTGCCAAAAAACAATAGATTCTAATAATCGTTAAAAACTTCTTTTTGTCAGCTTATTTTTTTCTTTAATTACTTTGCTTTCTTCCTCATTTCTACATTTTTATGCTAATCTTTGGTGTATTCAGACGCCTTTACTTATTTTTGTTACATTTGAAAGTAAATCTCCGTATCTTTTGTTCTTTAATGTGCACAGACTTCTATGGATCCTAATTCGTCTCCAAACCTAGAAGAATTCCAATTTGACTATGACGTTGACTTCAGCATCATGATGGATGATGGAGAAGATTCTTTCACTCAAACCTTTCCATCTTATCAAATAGCTGCAAATTTAAGTGTACGTGACAATAGTCCATGGTAAAAATCTGTTCGTCACCTTTTGGCAGTTTTCGTTTTCTAGGTATGATGCGATAATTATGTCGTTGGTGCTTATATAGCAGTTCTGGAAAGGTGTAGCAGTTGTGTTTGCCTTGTATTCTTTTAGGAGGCGTGCATATAGCCTTATAGGCATTTCCATGTAAAAAAAATTTCCAATCACATGCATACGATGGTTTCTTTGCCAGATAGTCTCCTACAGCCTAATAATCCTATCCTCATTTTTTCCTGTAGATAACTACTGAGCAACCGCAGCCGGAGATTGGACTACTGGGATCATCGTCATGTGGAAGCAATTCGCATGCAATAAATCAAAACCTGACGGAACCGGCTCAGGGTTCTTCGACTCCTGTAATGGAACATCTGGAAACGGTCCAACAAGATACTCCACTATTCTCTTTTGGTTCTCCAGTGGACTTACCTGAGATAATGTTTTCAACAATGGTATTGTAGTTTTGCTTGCTTATTCTCATTCTTACTTAGTTTAAGATAAAATCTATCAAGCTTAAATATATATATATATATTGGTTATTGTAAGCAGGAGAACCTGGAACTATCTGAAGCAGGAAATGATGATGCGGAACTGTCAGCGTGGATGATGAGGAACTTGGTTCCAGACACAACTGCAAGAACATCCGATACTTTAGTTGTGTGTGCTGCATTGGATACGGCTGCACTGGTTGGTGCTTCTTCAATAACTGGGACAATCCATCCCCACGACCTGGCCGCAAAGGTATAGAATCACTTCCATTCCTTAGCTCTAATTTAGGTACTAAAAATTAGGTAGAAGGTTTCAAATTATTCTTTTTGCTCACGGTAATGCTAACATCAATTAAGTACTACGCTCAAATCTCCACTTAAAATGAGTTTTTTTTCATTAAAACATTTTTACAAAGAATTTCTCTAGCGCTTGATGTTAGTATCACTAGCATTACTCTGGTACAGTATGGAACTGGACTTTTTTTTTTTTTTTTTACATAGAAACATCAAAATACAAAGTATTCGTTCTAAGGCGTTTAAATAAAAAGAATTTTGAAAAAAATTCGACACTTGGTGTTCGACGAAATTCAACTGGGCATAGTCTAGCCTATTAAAATTGAAAATGCTTTATATTATATCTAAAATCAATTCAGACAGAAATTAAAAATTGTTCAATTCAAACTCTTAAATGTTATAAATTTGAGTAAGCATAGGTTAGATCAAAATGAATCAAAGTAAAGTTTGAATCCTTAACTTACAAAGTTGACTCCAATTTGATGGGAAACAATATTGAATGGCCTGTTTGTAATATCCTCTAGTCAGAATAAATGAATACTGTTTGTTGTCGAAATTTTCTAGCACCTTATTAATGATTTCTGTATTTCAGACTGAGTTGCTTGGAAACTTAAGCAACGAAGTTCATATCTCGAATACTTCTTCGGTAAACAAGGATTACGTACTGGAATGTGTAACATGAATTAATAATCTTGTCGTCTTTGTCAAACAAGATTGTGATGTCGGGATAAACTTTCAACTTTTGTCTGTGTTATACCCATCAGGCACAGTTGCAATTGGATCCAGTAATCTTCGGAGGAGCTGAGTCCTACAGTCATCATAGAAACTCTGGACAACGCCCTTCAAGTAGCTCATTAGGAGTTCCTACACTAAGGCCATTACGAGCATACCCTCAGACAACGGTTCAGTTGTTTCAGAATGAAAGCAACTGGATGATGAATACAACTACAATGCCTAGTTCCCAATCACAAACTCCATTCCACCAAACTGATTTTGTCTTGTATGAGACTCTTCATTACTTTCTTGGTATATTTTGTTGTTCGACAACCAACTTCATTGCATAACATAATCTTGACATGTTGATTTTTCGTATTGTTACTTTAGGCCTCAGTGGAGTACTCCAGTCACTGTAAGTCCCATTCCTTTTGGAAATCAACTCGGCCAGAATATGACAATGACTAGCAGTTTGACGAGGACTAATAATACTCAGCGAGCACCTCTCTACACAACTTCATTTCTTCAACCCTCTGTAAGTAAATATCTCGTATCTTATTCTCCTGCAAGTTCCATGTCTAGGTGCTTGCTAATAAAAGCCTTTAAAAGAAAGCACTGCAATGCATTTGATGTGAATGAAAAAATAAAGGCAAGTACAAATAATGGTTATCTTTAATAATGACTAGAATAATATAATAGGCAGTTAACTGAAACTGATTTCGACTTTATGGATTAAGTTCCTTCCACAGTATCTTTATTTTTGACGGATTTAAACATGATTAGTATCAGCAGGTAGGGTCAGCGGGAGTTCTAAATGGAAGATCGTCCTCGTCTAGGATGACCCAACAGCCAGGCAATCGGGTCCCTCTCTTGAGTGGCACTTCTGCTTTAAGCAGATTGCCTTTGCCTTCAGCATGGTATGATACCGTTTTCCATATTTTGTTACCTTTGTCGCGTAATACTCATCCGTTTGGGAACGAAAAACGTAAAAATATAATTATAGTAAGTAGTATTGATGACAGCCGCAGGCGAGTGGTAATTTCTAAATTTTATAACTTTGATTTAGGACCCAGCAACACCAAATTGTGCCAGCTAACAGGCTGCAATCCAACTCCCTGCTGCGACCTTCAGTTCCCTGGAGGTAAATCGAGATGAAGCAATTATATATTTCATAATTAGTAGGATAAATAATTAATACCGCATCACATTTTATTCTCTTCGTAGTTGGGTTGCTAAGTTAAAAATTAAAATATATGTTACAAAAGGTTTTATATGTGTGAATTATTAATTATGAATTTCACAATTCTCTACAAGTTCTAACAGCAACAGTAAACATCCAAATTATTTGTAATTAATTAGGCACCAGACGTTCATGGATAGATTGCCAACTTATAATCAAGTCCCACGACGGACGAGTGCTTATAGTCCGCAGCGCCGCTTCTCGATTGCACCAACCACTCAGACGTGGTATTTTTTGTTAGCCCCGATCCAATCCAAACATATATACATCTCATATTCTTGAATAATAATAATAAGAAGAAGAAGACGATGAAGTGGTTATTACCTAAGTTCTTCTGATCATATATAGGACCCGGCAGTTCATAAACCAAAATTATCAAGCTCCACCTCTTCCAGTCGTTAGATATGGTGAAACAACAACAATTCCTTTATCTCCAAGGTATGCAGTCCAATAAATTAGGAAGCATAATTTCAATTTCATATTTTTGATGATGACCTTTTCTTTTTGGTTTATCATGAAATTAGGCCGAGAACAGAGATTCCAGTGACAAGTGGCATATTGGATTTCCAGTCTTACAATCCCTCCTCGTCCACTCCTAGGTATTTTTAACGGCGACATTTTTTTATTGTGAAATAGTTTGCTTGACGTCGACGTTGTCATTTTCCATGAAAAAGTAACATAGCATGAAAGTGCAGACAAACAAAATCCTGGTGCCTTAGATAATTTTTGCGTATAGGTCTTGGCAAGTATCAAACAATCACCAGCAACAGCTTAATCAAGTTTCAAGAACTCATAATTTGTATGGACAGTGGGAACAAGCACTGAATCCCACAGCCAATTCTGTCACTCCACAGCAGAGAAGCTCCACTCAACTCGGATCATCATACACGTAAGGTTTTATTTCCTGTTTAAGTTAGAAGCTTATCGTCATTATCCACATTCGTTTCATCAATCACACTTTAACATGAAGTTCCGAATTCCCATTTATAATTGGTGATTGTATGGTTAGAGAAAAGAAAGGTCTTAATTTAACCTACGATCATCCTAATAATTCCTGAATATTCAGGGGTCAACAATCATCCGCTCAAGGGCACGCTATCCAGACTGCTGTGACCAGTCCACAGCAAGAAGTAACCAACTCTACCGCTGCTTCCAGGTATTGTAACATTTCAGTTTACGTGCACACAATCGCAAACTATTTATAAGGGAAAAAAAGTTGTTTTTTTATATATATATTTTTGTATAATTTTAAATTAGTCGTCAAATTTTATTTCAATATCTAATTAATGATTGTAAATGAAGCTTTTAATTTTAATTTTAATTAAAACTTAACATATTATAGGATTATTCAACACAATTAAAAATAAAATGATTACTACTTTAGTTTTTTATAATATATAAAATATTCATTGTTTTAATTAATTGATAGAATAAATTTGATTTAAAAGATTAAGAATTGAATAAACTTGACGTTTATATATTTCAATATATATATATGTAATTGTACATTTTGATGACTAAGTTGAATTTATAATATATTTAATAAAATGTAAAAAAATTTGTTTATAATATTCAGTTAAATATAATTTAGATTACATCGTATTTAAAATCATACCTTTTTAGTGGTATCAATCAGTATTTCGTACTCGCGAATTAAATCATATATCGAATTACATTTCGCTTATTATTATATTATATGCCATCAAGCACAATTTTTACGTATTAAAGATTTAGAGTTTGGAGATAAGAGCCTTTATATACATTAGGAATAGTTTGGTCGATGTCTGAATAAGCGAATTTGGTTAAAAGGGGAAGGGGAAGGGGAAGGGGAAGGGGGCGAGGAAGAGGAAGCGGAACCGGAGTCGGAATCGGAATCGGAAGGGGAAGGGGAAGGGGAAGGGGAAGGAATAATCGGATAGATCAACAAGAAGTACAGGTCAGTGTGTCGCCGCCAACAATGACAAGAGATGCCCTGACCGCTCAACTCGAGAGTCTGCTTGCGATTGCGAACGCAGCTCACCATCAACAAGTAAAACTCTTGCTTGCTTATATCATACATACGCCAATTTTAGCTTTAACTTATTTAGTTCTGTAACAGGGAAGTTCTCTCTTCATAAATTTTGAAGGACCAACACGGAACACAGCCCAGACAATACCTAGAGAGGTATTTGGTATCTTTTATCAGTTTCGCTTGGCAATTGGCATGCCTTCGTCTCTTTAAATATGGTGGATCTATGTATAAGTCAAGTGTCAACCAAATATAGTTGTCGTACTCGTAACACAAATCCTTGTTTCAAATATTGGTTTCGAAAAGGGCACTGCAAGAAAGAGGTAGTGGTAATATATATAGCATCACGGGTGCTTTATCCCAAGGTTTCATCAAGTACTTGTCATCTGATAACACAAAACCCAATCTTAAGGTTCTTTTCATGTTGTGTAGAGGGAAGCACCAACTCCAGCCATGATAGAAAACGGCAACCCTAATTCTGCAGCTATTGGACGGGTCATATCGAGTCAAGCTGATAATCAGCATCGGTACTGCTCTGTGACACTCAACTTAGGGATTCAGTTTCAAATCGAATCACAAATCAAATAAATAGTTGATATATATTTTAACAGAATCATTCCAAACGCAATGTACGACTCATTGTATGAAGGTGCGGGCCTGGCTGTCGATCCTCATCTTAGAATGTTCTCCTTCAACTAGAGATCGAGGTGAATGCATTTGTTAATAATTATAACTTTCCCATCCCAATTTCTTTTATTTGTTTGTCTCTGTCATTTATTTGTTTTCTGTTTCAACTTTTTAACAGGAAAGGCTCTAGAGTTAAATTTTGGAGACAGAATTCTCTGGTGTTCATTTATGTGATATCCACATGAGACTCACATAAATAAATTGTTGAGATTTATGGGATAAAATAAATTAACATAAAATTAGATAGAGAATTTGAACTCAAAATTTTGATGATGTAAATCTGTATATTTCTTTTGTATAACTTTCGTGTTATTCCTTGACTTTTAATTCCAATCCTGCCTCATGTCAAACTGTCGTAGTCGGTTGGGAGTTCAGATACATTGAATAAGTTACAGGCTTCTCTGCCTTAACTTCCTGTTGCATTTCAGATACATTGAATAAGTTACAGGCTTTAGATGCAATAATACTGAAATTAGATTCTAACTGTTACATTTTCATTGTATTTAAAATCTTATTAGTGTCTAATAGTTGAGTTATGTTTGTTTGAGATAATAGAGAAGTGAAGTCATATGAGATCCAAGTAGGTTTGGGGCAAAGAAAACGTGAGTTATCGTAAAAAGGGTGAAGTCCATGTGAGAACGGGCTTGTACTTTGTACTTTAACGGTAAAGCTAAAGCCTCTTCGCGGAAAAACTCACTATTAGAACTGCATGGCAGTCATATGTCCAACGTATGATTGTTCTATTTATGACTTGTTTAAAATGATTGATATTTTCCTACACCTATACGTTTTGTTTGTAAGCTTCCAAGAACAGTCGGCTCTTGATTCTATGAAGTTTGGCGTCAGCAGCCGTTTCCAACACAACCAGAAACGGCTCATGGTATTTATGTCATGAGCACTTACTTTTATGAGATTTCTCTTTCTCTGTGATTTTGTGACATATGACTAAATAACTATATCGCACTGAAATCAATAGGTCAATTGATTACCATATTAAGCTCTGTTTTACTTAGCAGTTATTTAGAAAATGAAATCACAGAAGTAACGTTTGTAGAAAATATTATAATGTTTATGCCAAAATATGGATCTCCAAGACCAAATGAAGTTTCGCAAGGTCTAATAATTTTGCTTATCTAAATTCTCCCTGGATTTCCAATTTTGTGTAGTTTTTAAAAAAATTGTCAAGAATCTCATATCGAACAAGAATGAATGCATTCAATAATTTATAATAATGTACAAATCTCCCCTCTTAAGTTAACTTTTAGGGTGAGTTAGGCCTTTCATCATGGTATCAAAACCCATTTATCTCGATAGTTTGCGGTGGTAGTCAGTTCTATTCCTTTTCCCTATATACCCAGCTGATGTCCAACACTACTTTGAGTTAAGGGGGTGTGTCAAGAATTTCCTATCGAAAAAGTGTGAGTGTAGTCAATTATCTCCTCTCTCAAATTAACTTTTGGAGATGAATTAGGCCTTTCAACAAGAATTACAAATATAAGTTTTTTAGATAAAAGAGTTCTAGAAGAAAGAAAATAATAGCAATTTAAAAGCAATCTATATTTGTATATCCTTATTAAAATCCTAACAACAAAAATTATTAGTCCTAATGCAATAAAATATTAAAGTCACTTTTTTTCAAAATATATATACGATTAACAGTTTAATCATGACAAAATTAAATAGTTCAATAAAAATAAAGATATGAAAAGTACTAAATTGTGATTATGTGTCCATTGATAATTTAATAACAATATTTTATTAACTACATTATATTCACTAACAAGAATATTGAAAAGTAACCAATTGATGTATGTTTGTAGGTTGAATAATAAAAAAGTACTAAATTATCGTATATGTTGATTTAAAGTAAATGATCAATTTAATAACAATGTAATATTAGTTATGACAATCTTAACAAGTATTTAACCTGCATAGTTGAGTAGTTTAATAAAAATACACTATCAATTTCTATTTATTAAATTAACAGCCATACTTGAAAGTACTTAATTTTGTATAACGATTCAATTAATGTATCAATCTTTTAATTGTTGCTTGCGTCGTTTGATAAATACAAAATATTATTTAATTTGTTGTTCAAAAGTTCAATATTAATTAATTAGTTGCGAGAAACATTTCAAGCTTTTGAATCCATAAATGAATACTGATTTAACATTTTTAGCAGAACCGTTGCTCTTGAACATGATGTCTAACAGAACCAAAAAACCAATCAGATTTAGGAAAAACTTACACTCCTGCTGTACGCGAAAATCGTCACCATATATATGTATAACCTCAAGTTAAGTATATATGATTTGGCATGAGGAATGTGTAAATTTAGAAGATTTTAGAACCATTTTGTCAATCCATTTCCTCTCAGGTGAAACAGAAAACCTAATGCCTGATTTTTAAAAATTTTCAAAAATGTCCAAATGGCAATCTCTCACTCACCTCTTAACCTGTTAACCAGAGCAGACAATCGTCCAAAGTTTCATACGTAATGTTCTTTCAAACCCCCGCTGCCAAGAACTTGCTTCTCTCTTGCCAATAAATGCATCCCACTTTCAGTAGCGTCTTCACAATCACACCCCACCTTCAATCTCTTCCTTCCCTTTCTTGCTAAATATTTTACTGCTCCTTTGTCCAATGGCCAAGATCAAGTCCACAATTCAACGGATGAGAAGCAATGGCCAGCAGCGAGAAGAAGTCCCAAGTGAACCCATCAATAATGCCGGTTCGTTCACTTCGGTCGACCGAATCCCGCTCCCAACGCCAGTCCCAACCAACCGCCCTATTGTGCTTGCCTTACCTGCTACAAACCGGTACTGGCGTACTGCCTAACCCAAATGCATTTCTCATATAATTCTACAGCTTTCGTGGTTGTCTAAGAAACTGCTTTCGTAATCGAACCGAGTGAGTGTTCGTCTTTATTTAATCCCTTTCCGTCCTTTGTTCTTTTGATTTTCAGCAACGGCAATATTGTGTTCCCTCATGCAACCCCGTAAGTTTGCCTCAACATTTGTGACTTGTTTGTTTTGAACTCGGGAAAGCCAAAATGTTTTACACTCCTAAGAAGCATTATCTTTGATAGCTGCAGCAATAATAACGAGGGAATCTATACGGAGGTGATGTTTGACTTTGACAGACCTCTTTCTTTTACGAGGATTTGATAATTCTCTCTGACTGGTGTTTTTGGCGCTGTATGTCTTAAAAACAGGAAGCTACCAGGATAATCAACAGTTTTCGCGGAGGCGAACTGCAGTTCGTAATTGACTGGTTACTTCTCTCTATCTTTTCCTTGTCAAATATCTCTTAGTAATGTCTATTTTATAGGATTTAGCGCTTCTAACAATAAGCTTCTTCTCTTTGTGACCCGGGCCCTCAAAAATGTGACTGCCAACGATAGGTATGAGGTAAGCATGAATCGATATTTCCTTCTTCACTCAGTCGTCCTTTACTGGAATGGTTAACATGTAGTTGGGAAATATTTCTTCAGCACGTTCAGATGCGTCTGGAGGAGATTAGACGTGAACTGGACTCCGCAGAGCTTCAGATCCCTAAGTCTGTATAAAAAATGTTGATTAAACAATCATTAATATATGTAAACACTTTTAGTTTCTAACTTATTTTACGGTATTATTATTTGTTCTATAAAGTGACTGGAAGCCTTCTCCTGCGTCCGGAGCCTGAAAAGAAGACAACGATTTAGGGTCCTTGAGGGAGCTGATGCTAACTAGATGTTGGCCGTTACAAATGTTTTTAAGTTTTAACCCTTCCGTTTCAATAACTCAGTGTTTATGTCATTTTCTTTCTACGTATGTATGTTATAAACAACAAAGTATATCTTAATGTAAAAACTCTAAGGTTGTGTTATGTTTTACTTGTTGCAAAAAATGTAATGTCATTATCTTCACTTAATCTCATTATCCGAATTTATACAAGATGGTAATATTAATGTTAAACTTGTTTAGTAGTTTATCTAAAATATTTTAAAAGCCTATAAAATTGTATATGTTGTAAAAGTCTAACTTGTATTATGTTTACATGTTATATGAAAAATTCAATAATGTCCTTTTAAGTAATTTGATTGTCCTAATTTATTAAAAAGTAACTAACATTAAATGTTTTAGTGGTTTAATTAAAAGTAAATAAAAGGTGTATCACATTGCATTCATTATCATATAACGAATCAAATTTGACAAATTCAATAATTTTACTTTAAACTTTCAAAACTATATAATAAGGTGATGTATTGTTTTTTTTTTAAAACTACAAGGTGATGTAATGTTTGAGAGTTTACATATATTTTGTACTTTTCTTAAAAGTGAATAATGAATATCACATTGTTTTTGTTTTTGTTTTGTGACAAGTTGAAAGCATAAATTCGGTAAAAGTATTCCCAGGGTTGTTCTTATCATTTTATAAGTCCTGGGCAAACTAAAAAAAAAGACCCCAATAAATTGACAATATACTTAAGTTTACATGTTTGTATGAATCATAAATGACTCAATTTGTAAGTCTACATACTCAACCAAATATTAAATGATCATAACATTAACTAATAATATCTTACAAATATAATTAACAATAAAATAACTAAAATAATAAAAGTAATAACAAAATAGCAATAGTAGCAATCAAACAACAATATTATATTACAAAATACTAAGAAAATTACACTAATAAATACACAAAGGATCATGATTTATGAAAACAATTTCTTAGTACATTTCTAAATGCAAAATCATTAATAATATTACTAAGATCAATATTGACCAACATATTGTTCGCCTCAATTTTTTTTCTTGATGAATAAGTATGATTTACATCAATTATAAGGTTTTTATGAAAGTTTGTGGAGTTAATTATTATGTTGATGTTAGAAAGATTATATAATATAGGTTGATTGAATTAAAGTGTTAAAGTTATAAGAATATTCAATGGTGTTTTTGACAAGACGCTTAATGATAAATAACATAAGGCATATAAGGAAAGGTTTGAATTAAGTTAGAGTTAATATGATGTTTAAGAAGATTAAAGGAGTCAGGAGGAAAGTGAAAGAAGTGGCAAAATGGGAAGACCAAAGGAGAGGAGGGGTATTTTTGGAAGGACAAGACCAAAATGTAGTCTTACATTTAAGAGAAGGAGAAAACGTGAATTGGGGCATTCTAGAAGAAGCTAGATACGCGGATGAGGAAGAAAAAGGGAAGAGAGAAGAAGAAGAAAGTTTCGGTTTTGATAGGAAAGAAAGAAGAAAAGCTAGGGTTTCAATTTTCTAAGCCTCCAAGAGAGATTTTGAGGTTGTTCAAGAAGGAAAAAAAAGAGGAAGAGAAGAGCTTCCATTTGAATTTGCTCACAGAAGACACAACAGCAATAAGGACGACAGCAAAAATGTTGCTAATACCACCATAATAGCTATGTTTCAGGCCATACTGTTTGATATCGAAACCGAAAGAGATCATGGCACAAACCAAAAGAATTACTATGGTTTTGTCCTTTATTGCTTGGAGAAAAAACTTATATGTGTTTTAACAACAAGACTTCGATACGTATTGACACCGAAAACCTCTCTTCTATGTTCCAGATCCTCGTTTCCGCTACTGATACCTTCTGTAATGTGGCTATTAAGAGCTGCAACAATTTGCTCAACTCCTCCTAGTTGGCTAAGTAAGCCAAAATTCTTCTCTTTCACAAGACGAGCGAGTGTGATTTGATCAACCCCACTTGTGGAGGATGTATGGTCCGTGCCAACAATTTCATCGTGGACATCAATGGAAACGGAGGAGAGGGAGTGTGAGAGACTCTTTTGCTTACGGGGACCTTTCTTGGACATAGCATAGGAGGAAAGTGAAAGAAGTGGCAAAATGGGAAGACCAAAGGAGATGAGGGGTATTTTTGGAAGGACAAGACCAAAATGTAGTCATACATTTAAGACAAGGAGAAAACGTGAATTGGGGCATTCTAGAAGAAGCTAGATACGCGGATGAGGAAGAAAAAGAGAAGAGAGAAGAAGAATAAAGTTTCGGTTTTGATAGGAAAGAAAAAAGAAAAGCTAGGGTTTCAATTTTCTAAGCCTCCAAAAGAGATTTTGAGGTTGTTCAAGAAGGAAAAAAAAGAGGAAGAGAAGAGCTTCCATTTGATCCAAAGACTTCTTCGTTTGGTGAAGAATTAAGGGATCAAAAGAGGCCTATTTCAGTTAGATCATCTTACGGAGTACATATTAAAGATACAACAGGAAAGAACTGTTGGTACCTCAGGTTGTTTGCAAATAGAAGAGGCATTTTGAGCAAGTCTCTAAGCAAGGAAATCAAGGTGGGTACATGTTTATAATAGAATAAATAAGCCACTACTGTTTTTCTTTAGATCAAAGAAGTTTACTAATTTCAATTGCATCATAAGTGTTACATTTATTGCTTTTGAATGATTTGTGAAATCTGCAATATGTTTGCTACATGAATTGTGTGATGATTTATAAAAGGACATCGCAAGTGATTTATGAAAAGATAATATGTTTATGAAGTCATATTTTCGAAATATCTCCAGTATATGAAAAGTAAGTTTTCAAGAAGTGTCATTTTGGCCAACAAGTTTACAAGTTATGAAATATGTGTTATGTGGGTTGTGGTAGTCCTTCAAGAATTGTCACGTGCACATTGATCAAGTCATAGGCTTCTCGTGCCTGCCTGCTAGTGGCACGGAACTCCTCCAATGGACTCCCTTAAGTTTACGACTACACAGGACCATTATGTGGAAATGTGTAGTGTGTCATGTTTATGGATCTACCCAAACCATTATAATGTGCTTATTGAAGTGAATCACACATTAATACAAGACTTATTAAATGATATACAAATGCACAAGAAGGAGGGGGGGGTTGAATTGTGTATTTTCCTCTTTAAAAAATCCTTCGAAAATGTTTTGTTAAAAGAAGCTTGTTCTTTTCACAAGAATTACTGAAAATCAATGTTATCATGTATTGTTCGAAAACTTGTACAAAAACTAGTAAAATCGAAAATTGAACGATAAGAGAGATAAAGGGTAGAGAGATGTTGACGCAGTAATTTTTATATTGGTTCACCCCAAACCGTGGGCTACGTCCAGTCCTCAGATGTCTTTCTGAGATTTCACTATTTCTCAAAACTTTTACAAGTATTCTTTGTCTTCGAGCATCTTCAGGTATCTTACAGTCAGTATTCTTTCACACTTAGCCTCTGTAGGCTATCTATACAACTTTCAATTGAAAAATTTTTGAGCTTTGTTACAGAAAAGAATAACTCTAAGTTTCGCAAAATAATTTCTCTCAAGTAAGCTTTTGTAACTCGTTGTAAATCTTGTAACTTTTTCAATCTTTGACTTCGAATTATATTTATAGTCTTCGTCTTCAACTGCTTCTTGATTTTTGCTTCTTGCTTCTTTCAAGAAACAGTTATTCAGTTGAGTTCTGTAACTAACTCAAACTGATTCTTGATTCTGACGTGATTCTCTTCCGTCTGTTTTTCATCGTCTGCTTTTCTTTCGTCTGTTTTTGTCTTTTGTTTGTTTTTGCTTCCGTCTGCTTTTGGCTTATGTCTATTTTTCTCATTCGTCTGCTTTTGCTTCTGTCTGTTTTTGCTTTCGTCTGCTTTTGCTTCTGTCTGTTTTTCAACTTTCGTCTGTTTTTCATCGTCTGCTTTTCTTTCATCTGCTTTTGGTTTTCGTCTGTTTTTGCTTCCGTCTGCTTTTGGCTTCCGTCTGTTTTTCTCATTCGTCTGCTTTTACTTTCGTCTGTTTTTTAACTTCCGTCTGTTTTTCTTCTTTCGTCTGCTTTTCAATATTATTTGTACTTCATCAAATTAATTTATGTAAAGTCATTTTGACTTAACAATCTCCCCCTTTTTGATGATAACAAATAATCATACAAATATGATGAAAAACTGTAAAACGATATACAGATGAGAAATAAGAAAATATCTTCACTTTGTCTTCTTCATTTTCTTCTTACTCTTCCTCCCTTATCTTTTTCTTTCTTGTTCAAAATTTTCTTCTCCCCCTTTCATTTCTCCGTGTCGTTTCTCCCCTATTTGTTATTAATAAAAAATCATTATGACCGATGACGCTTCAATAATTCTTTCACCATCTCTTTTAAATCCTTGACTTCTCTGCGTAGGTGCATTACTTCTGCTTGTAAGTCAAAAGATGAGGTGGGTCGGTCATCATCCTTCAGTTGTTCTTTTTCAAAAGCAATTGTTGTGACATATGCGTCTGAAGATGGAACATATTCTTCAATAATATGAGAAGTAGGAGGTTGAACAGATAGGTTGGGTTCAGGAAGGTCTAAGTCATCAGGAGCTGGTAATCTTAACATTTGTCTTCCACACAGGAGTAGGGCTTCTTCTTCAATCGAAAATGTATTAGACAATGGCCTAATACGCATAATTGTCTGCACAAGGGATTCAGTGAATGTCCCTTTTGTAAGTGTTCTCCCCACTGGACAATGTTCATCTTTCTTTGTTGCACTACTATTAGCTCTTGAAGTGAACGCTCCCATCATCATCTTCTCTACAGAGCATGCTTCATCAATATTTCGTACTTCTTCAGCAATCTGATCTATTGACAGATCATCTGTTACCCCTTCTGGGTATAGTTTCTTCTTTCCCTTATTTCGATCCATGGGATTCCTTGGTTGGCGATCAGGTACAACCTTTATCACTATTTTCTCTGTAATTGGGTAAATAGTGTACGGTTGGCTCATCATTTTTGTGGGGTATGGTTTTGTGGCAGCATACCTCAAGGCTTCATAAAAAGTCCTCTCATCTTCATTCAACAGATGCCACGTACAACTATTTATCGGAATAAGTTGTAAATATGCCTTCACTAACCTTTTTGGAATATCCCTGATGATTATTGAAGTACTCCTCGTATTCACAGGTTGAACTTCTTCAATCATTTTGATTCTCAAGTCTTCTTTCCTCAAAAATTGAGAAGGGTTGTATTGAACTAGACTAAGTTGTGCTGACTCTGCCTGTGGAACATTAGTAGGAGTAACATTCTTCTTACTTGGTTATGCTGATTTCTTCTGTGAAACATCAATAGAAGTAGTCTTCTCCTGACTTGGTTTCTCAGCAGTGGGAGTAGTCTTCTTCTGACTTGGTTTCTCAACAGTGGGAGTAGTCTTTTTCTGATTGAGTTTCTCCACAGTCTTCTTCCCTGCCTCAATTAGTCTTGGAGTCTTTTGAGGTTGTGGTTTCTGCTTCTCAAACTCTAATTTTCTTTTTCTCTCAGTCTCTTTAGCCTGTTTAGCTGTATCTTCATTTAGGATAGAGACTAGAGACCTTGTAGCCTTAGGTGCGCCTATCTCAGAGATTTCTGCCTGACTCAGTTCTCTGAATCTCTTTTCTTCCTGTTGTCGCAATGTTTGAATCCTGGGTGATCTCTTCGTTTTCTTTGGAATTTCACTCAGAAGCTTCTCCCCTTTTCTTTTTAAAGCACCTTCGTCTGTCATCCGTACTCGGCTACTTCCTTTTTCAGAAATCATCTTTTCCTTCAAAATTTCTTTTGATGATCTCATCCTTTCAATCATGGGCATGTTTACACTAGATTGAGATTTAGAACTTTTTATAGGAGATTTCTTCTTTGTACGCTCTCCCTCAGTTCTTTCTTTAATCTCAGAATCTGCTTCTAATCTGTCTAGATTCTTCAGGCCCATTTTTTGCTACAGTACCTGAGTTGATAACACTCTTGACAGACATCTTCAATCTGTTTCCTCTGTCAAGAAGGACTCCAGACTCCCTAAATATCCTTGTTAGCAACATTTCATAAGGGTAGCTGTTAGTATCCTTCATCGCCTTAACCATATACTGAAAAATAAAAAATGGTAAATCTATGGGTTGGCGATTCAACAAGTAAAATAGGCATTGTTCATCCAAAGTTATCACCAAATGCCTTGAACTAACTCTCGTTAAGATGCGGTTAAATAGGATCGCATGTAAGACCTTAGCCTTCGGCACCAAACTCGAGGTCTTCCGCTCCGATGGGTCATTGTCTCCATACAACTGTCGACTGACTTCATCTTCCTTCATACTAACTTTCGTCATCCATCTGGCTTTGCTTGTGAGGTTTTCTCCGATAGATGGACATTCAGTCACCTTCTCAATTAACTCCCTTGTCACAACAATAGACAATCTATCTACTGTAGAAACAATGGCACCGTCTACTAGCTGCACATTCTTCCAAAAATCATACACTTCATTTTGATATACAATTTCCCACACTTGGAAGAACTTCCTCCATCCTGCTTCTACTATCTCCGATTCGATTTCCATGTTGTCTTTCCTTAAGGATTCAAAATCATCATGCCTTCCGTAGATCATTGCTTGCTCCATTGATTCTTTGATGAGTAGAAACTGAGTTAACTGATTTTTTTTTCATAAGGTAAAGTTGGTTACCAAAATTTGAGAGAGTTGAGAGCTGAAAGGTTTCTGAGTTGAGAATTCTCGAAAGATCTTTTCAGGCGTATTCTAGAATAGGTGAGGTTCTCAAGGCTATGTAACTTTCCCTCCAAGAGTTTCTTTTGTGAGAAGTTATCAGCTGTAACTCACTGTTACTAACGCTGTTAACTTCGATGTCCTTTTATCTTGCCTGTGACGTGTTAGACGGTTGATCACTTAACATCACCATGTTGAGATTCTGTCTGATTTCTTTGAAACGTTCTTCACTTAGTGGATTAGTGAAGATGTCCGCCCATTGAAAACTCATCTCAATAATTTGAAGACTCACGGTCCTTCTTTGAACGTAGTCCCGTAAGAAATGATGTCTAACTTCGATATGCTTCACTCTCGAATGCTAAATTGGATTATTTAACAAGTTGATGGCGCTCGTGTTGTCGCAGAAGATTAGGATCTCCTCTTCTTGAACTGAATAATCTTCTAGTTGATATTTGATCCATAATGTTTGTGAACAGTAGCTTGCGACAGACATATACTCGGCTTCAGCAGTTGATAGGGCGAATGAACTGTGTCTCTTGTTTGACCAGGAAACTAGGTTTGAGCCAAGAAAGTGATAACCTCCACTTGTACTCTTCCATTCAATTCTATATTCGACATAGTCCGCATCGCAGTATCCAATCAACCTGAAATCTATTTTACCGATTTCAATTATCGTGCCCTGCTGGTTGTCTCCAAAAGTTACTGATCCTCCCTTCTTATTTTGAAGATCTAGGAACATAGATCTTCTTCCCGTCATGTGTCGCGAGCATCCACTGTCCAAATACCAATGGTGCTTGCTGCCACTTTCAAGGAAGGATATTTGCAGGAGATATTATTTTATTCTTCGGTATCCATATTTTCTTGGGTCCTTTTGGGTTAGAAAAATGCACAGAATGATAGAGATGCATTTGATAAGATTGTTGATGAAAATGAGAATGTTGAAACTTCTTTTTCTGAAAGAAAAACTTCTTTTTCTATTGAGACCTTTCTCTATTAAACCCTAATCCGGTTTTATCACTCGGATGTCTACACTTTCCTAACATATCATTCATTTTCTTTTTACTTTCAGTGAAAGTAGCTAAATCAGCTGAAAGACTCTTAATTCTAAGCTTTAGTTGATTGATCTCTTCAGATCTATCTATTACTTTCTTTTTCTTACTTTCCTCTACTTGCTTTTTTAAGCATGTATTCTCTCTTTCTATCTCTTCTATATGTTTCAGATTTTCTAAATACTTTTTCTTCAACAGTTTATACTGTTTCAGAATAGCATGAGAATATTCTAGTAGTTCAGAATATGCATCATGCAAATCATCATATTTAGAAGTTACCTCCTCATCACTTTCCTCTTTGGCTACAAGGCATATATTTGTATGTTCTGATGTCTCGGAGCATGTATCTGATTCAGATGAATCTAGATCCTCCCAAGTTGCCATCATGCTTTTCTTGCCTTCTCTACTCTTCTTTGATTTCTTCTTCAATGTTGGACACTCGGACTTGTAATGTCCAGGTTTGTTACACTCGTAGCATATGATGGAATTCTTCTCTATCTTCCCATCATCTTTTTCGTTCTTTTTGAGGAATTGGTTTCCTTTGGACTTCTTCTTTCACATTCGTCTGATCTTTCTAGAAATGAAAGATAGCTCGTCATCTTCTTCACTCGACTCCTGTTCTGACTCACTGGAATCATCATTCTTTGATTCTTCAATCTTTAGTGCTTTTGATGAATTCCTCTTCCTTTGAGTCTTGTGATTCTTTTGTCCGGCCTTCAGTACTATCGACTTGTCCCATTTGGGCTTGTCTTCAGCATCAATCTCAACTTCATGTATTTTTAATGATCCAAGCAGTTCGTCAAGCTTTAATACGCTTAAATCCTTTGCCTCCTAAACAGCGGTAACTTTTGGTCTCCACCTCCTTGGTAGACTCCTTAGGATCTTACGAACATGGTCTTGGTTGTCATAAGTTCTTCCAAGAGCTTTTAGTCCATTGACAAATGTTTGAAATCTTTCAAACATTTGATCAATAGATTCTTCATCTTTCATCTTGAACAGCTCGTACTGGTGCACAAGAATACTTATCTTGGATTCTTTGACTTGGTTTGTACCTTCATGTACGATGGATAGCGTATCCCACATCTCCTTCGCAGTATTACATCCGTGGACTTTGTCGTACTCACTTCTACTTAGGGCACAACTCAAGAAGAACTTTGCTTTAGAGTTCAGTTGAAATCTCGCCTTCTAATCAACCGTCCATCTGATTCGTGGAATAAGATTTCCTTTATCATCCGTTGGTGTGTATGGTCCATTTTGTATTACGTCCCAAAGGTCAACATGAGTAGATTCGATAAACAACTGCATCCTATCTTTCTAGTAGTGATAGTCTTCTCCATTAAACGCCAGAGGTCTAGTGACTGAGACACCTTCTGCTATGTATGTATGTGATTATGCCATAATCTTTAATCCACACATTGTTAATGTGATCCTTGGACACCAAGCTCTGATACCAATTGAAGTGAATCACACGTTAATACAAGACTTATTAAATGATATGCAAATGCACAAGAAGGGGGTTGAATTGTGTATTTCCCTCTTAAAAAAATCCTTCGAAAATGTTTTGGTAAAAGAAACTTGTTCTTTTCACAAGAACTACTGAAAATTAAAGTTATAACGTATTTTTTGAAAACTTGTATAAAAGCTAGTAAAATCGAAAATTGAACGATAAGAGAGATAAAGGGTAGAGAGATGTTGACGCAGTAATTTTTATACTAGTTCACCCCAAACCGTGGACAACGTCCAGTCCTCAGATGTCTTTCTGAGATTTCACTATCTCTCAAAACTTTTACAAACATCTTTGTCTCCGAGCCTCTTCAGGTCTCTTACAGTCAGTATTCTTTCACACTTAGCCTCTGCAGGCTATCTGTACAATTTTCAACTAAAAAATATTTGAACTTTGTTACAGAAAAGAATAGCTCTAAGTTTCGTACAATAAATTCTCTCAAGTAAGCTTTTGTAACTCGTTGTACATATTGTAACATTTTCAATCTTCGACTTCGACTCATATTTATAATCTTCGTCTTCAACTGCTTCTTGATTCTTGTTTCTTGCTTCTTTCAAGAAACGGCTATTCAGTTGAGTTCTGTAACTAACTCAAACTGATTCTTGATTCTGACGTGATTCGCTTCCGTTTGCTTTTCATCGTCTGCTTTTCTTTCTTTTGCTTTTGGCTTTCGTCTATTTTTCCTTCTGTCTACTTTTGGCTTCCATCTGTTTTTCTCATTTGTCTGCTTTTGGTTCCGTCTGCTTTTGCTTTCGTCTGCTTTTGCTTTCGTCTGCTTTTGCTTCCGTCTGTTTTTCAACTTTCGTCTATTTTTCATTGTCTGCTTTTCTTTCGTCTACTTTTGACTTTAGTTTGCTTTTGGCTTTCGTTTGTTTTTCTCATTCTTCTGCTTTTGCTTTCGTCTGCTTTTGCTTTCATCTGTTTTTCAACTTCCGTCTGTTTTTCTTCTTTCGTCTGCTTTTCAATATTATTTGTACTTCATCAAAATCATTTATGTAAAGTCATTTTGACTTAACACTTTTGTGCTTATGTTCTATTAACAAGTTGATGCATTCACGTTTTATAATTTGTGGATGTTGACTAAAATCTTAAGAAACATGTGTTTTATGAACTCAATGATGAAGTGAATCACACGTTATTACAATGCTTATTATACGATGTATAAATGCACAAGAAGGGTGGTTGAATTGTGTATTTCTCCTTTTTGAAAAACAACTTCAAAATCATTTTGTAAAAAGAATTTTTTTTTTCTTTTCACAAGAACTACTGCAAATCAAAGTTAATCGTATTCTTTGAAAACTTGTTTGAAAACTAAGTAAAATCAAAACTTTGAATGATAAGAGAGATAAGGTGGAGAGAAGTTGACACAGTAATTTTTATACTGGTTCACCCCAAACCGTGGGCTATGTCCAATCCTTAGAAGTCTTTCTGAGATTTCACTATCTCTCAATAACTTTACAAGTATTCTTTCTTTCTGAGGCTCTTCAGGTCTCTTTATAATCAGTATACTTTTACTCTTAACCTCTGCAGGCTATCTGTACTACTTTCTTACAGAAAGATGTTTCGAGCTTTGTTACAGTAAGATAGCTCTAGCTATTTGCACAATAAACTCTCAAGTAAGCTTTTGTCACGTTCACGTGTGTAACTTTTTTGTTGTGTAACTTTGCAATCTTCGACTTATATTTATAGCCTTCGTCTTCAACTGCTTCTTCAATCTTGCTTTTTTAATCTTGCTTCTTGAATCTTGAAAGAAACGATTATTCAGTTGAGTTCTGTAACTAACTCAAACTGATTCTTGATTCAGACGTGATTTGCTTCCGTCTGCTTTTCATCATCTGCTTTTGCTTCCGTCTGCTTTTGGCTTCCGTCTTCTTTTAGTTTCCGCCTGCTTTTAGTTTCCGCCTGCTTTTAGCTTCTGTCTGCTTTTTAATCTCTGTCTTTTTTTTTAATCTCCGTTTGTTTTTCGACTATTGTCTGCTTTTTAATCTTCCGTCTATTTTTCAACTATCGTCTGCTTTTCATCTAGCTTCTGCTTTTCACTCTTCCATCTGTTTTTGTTCTATTGTTTGTTTTTCATTCTCCGTCTGCTTTTTTCTCTTCCGTCTATTTTTCATCTTCTATTATTTGTACTTCATCAAAATTATTTATGTAAAATCATTTTGACTTAACAATCTTCCCCTTTTTGATGATAATAAATAATCATACAATTTAAGGTGAAAAACTGTAAAAAGAAAAAAAATGTACAGTTAAAGAAATAAGAAAACATATCTTCATACTGTCTTCATCTGACTTCTTCATTTTCTGCTTATTTTTCCTCCCCCTATCTTTTCTTCTTCAAAAATTCATCTCCTTCGTTCACCCCTTTGATTTCTTCTTTTTCTCCCCCTATTTGTTATTATCAATAATGATTACGACCGATGATGCTTCAACAATTCTTTCACCATCTCCTTCAATTCCTTGACTTCTCGTCGTAGGTGCATTACCTCTGCTTGCAAGTCAAAGGAAGAGGTTGATCGATCATCATTCTTCGGGTGTTCTTCTTCAAAGGTAATTGTAGTAGTGTATGAGTATGAAGATGGAGCATAGTCTTTAAAAAGCTCAAAAATAAGTGGATGAACCAATAGGTTGGGCTCAGGAAGGTTTAAGTCATAAGGAGCTGGTAGCATTAACACTTGTCTTCCATGCAAGGGTAGGGCTTCTGCTTCAACTGACAATGTATTATTAGATAGTGGCCTAATACGCACTATTGTCTGCACAAGGGATTCAGTGAACGTCCCTTTAGTAAACTTTCCCCCCACTGGATAGTGTTCATCTTTTGTTATTGCACTACAACTGGCTCCTGTAATCGTCTTCTCTGAAGTGCATGCTTCATCTATTCTTCGCACTTCTTCTTCAATCTGATCTGTGGACAAATCATCAATTACCCCTTCTGGGTATAACTTCTTCTTCCCCTTATTAACATCCAAGGGATATCTTGGTTGAAGGTCTGGTACAACCCTTATCACCGTTTGCTCTGTAATCGGGTAAATAGTGTATGGTTGACTGGTCATCTTCGTAGGGTATGGTTTTGTGGCAGCATACCTCAAGGCTTCATAAAAATTCCTTTCATCTTCATTCAATAGATGCCAAGTCTCACTATTTATCAAAATAGGTTGTAAGTAAGCCTTTACTAACCTTCTCGGTGTATCCCTGATGACAATTGAAGTACTCCTTACAGGTTGAACTTCTTCAATCAATCTGATTTTCAATTCGTCTTTCCTTAGAAATTCAGAATAGTCATACGGAACCAGAATGAGTTCTTCAGATTCTTCTTGTTGAACCTATACCAAACTAAGTTCTGTTGATTCCTGATGATGAACTTCAGTAGGAATAACATTTACCAGACTTAGTTCTACTGTTGTCTTTTGTGGAACAACAATAGGAGTATTCTTCTTCTGACTAACTTTCTTAACAGTTAAAGCACTCTTCTTCTTTACTGCCTCAGTCAGTCTTGGAGTTTTCTAAGGTTGAGGTTTCTTCTTCTCAGACTTTAATTTTCTTTTTCTCTCAGTCTCCTTAGCTTGATTGGTTGATTCTTCACTTAAGATCGAGACTAGAGATCTCGTAGCCTTCGGTGCACGAGTCACAAAGATTTCTGCCTGACTTCGTTCTCTAGACCACTTTTCTTCTTGTTGTCTCAAGGTTCGAATCCTAGGTGATCTCTTCGCCTTCTTTGGAATATCACTCAGAAGCTTCTCCCCTTTTCTCTTCAAGACACTTTAATCTGTACTTCAAACTTGGCTACTTTCTTTTTGAGAAATCATCTTTTCCTTCAAAACTTCTTCAGATGATCTCCTTCTTTCAATAATGGGCATTTTTGTACTATCTTGAGATTTAGAACTCTTTGTGGGAGACCTCTTCTATATCCGCTCCCCCTCAGTTCTAGCTTTATTCTCAGAATCTGCTTCTTCTCTATTCAGATTCTTCAAGCCCATTTTTCTTATAATACCCGAGTCAATAACACTCTTAATAGGCATCATTCCTCTAATTCCTCTGTCAAGACGGATTCCAGACTCCCTGAAAATCCTTGTTAACAACATTCCGTACGGGTAATTGTTGGTATCCTTCATCCCCTTAACCATATACTGAAAAATCAGAAATGGTAGGTCTATGGGTTGATGATTCAGCAGGTAGAATAGGCATTGTTCATTCAGAGTAGTCACCAAATGCCTTGAATCCACTCTCGATAAGACGCAGTTAAACAGAATTACATGTAAAACCCTAGCCTTCGGCACCAGACTTGAGGTCTTCCTCTCCGTTGGGTCATTAACTCCATACAATTGTTTACTGACTTCGTCTTCCTTTAAGCTAACCTTTGTTATCCATCTGGCTTTGCTCGTTAGCTTCTCTCCAACAAATGGACATCCGGTCACCTTCTCGATTAACTTCGTTGTTACAATAATAGACAGTCTATCTACTGTAGAAATAATAACTTTGTCTACCATCTGCACATTCTTCCAAAACTCATACACTTCATTCTGATATACATAATCCCACACCTGGAAGAACTTCCTTCAACCGGCTTCTACAATCTTTGGTTCGATATCCATATCATCTTTCCTCAGAGATTCAAAATCTACATGCCTTCTGTAGATCATTGTTTCTCCATTGATTCTGAAATTGAATTCGGTAATCTGTTCTTCGAAGGTAAGATTGATTTCAGAGGTTTGAGAGAGCTGAAAAGTTTGTGGGTTGAGAGTATTCGAAGTGTTTCTGATTTGAGACTTTTCGAAAGGTCTTATCAGGCGTGTTCTAGAATCGGTAAGGTTCTCAAGGCTATGAGACTTTCCCTCCAAAATTTCCCTGTGAGAGAAGTTACCAGCTGTAACTCACTGTTTCTGACGCTGTTAACTTTTGACGACCTTTTGACTAAGCTGTGAAAAATCAGACAGTTGGTCATTTAACATTACCATTTTGAGGTTCCGTCTGATTTCCTTAAATCGTTCTTCACTCAATGGTTTAGTGAAGATATCTGTCCATTAAAACTCTGCCTCAATAAACTATAGACTCACAATCTTTCTCTGAACGTAGTCTCTCAAGAAATGATGTCTGACTTCGATATGCTTCACTCTCGAATGTTGTATAGGGTTCTTCGATAAGTTGAAGGAACTGGTGTTGTCACAGAAAATTAGGATCTCCTATTTTTGAACTGAATAATCTTCTAGTTGGTATTTAATCCACAATGTTTGTGAACAGCAGCTTGCGGCAGACATCTACTCGGCTTCGGTAGTTGATAGAGCGATTGAGCTTTGTATCTTGCTTGACCAGTAAACTAGGTTTGAGACAAGAAAGTGGCATCCTCCACTCGTACTCTTCCTTTCAACTCTATCTCCGGCATAGTCGACATCACAATATCCGATCAACATGAAATCTTTACCTTTCTCAAACATTAAGCAAAGATCAGTGGTACCTGTGAGATATCTCATAATTCTTTTAACAGCTATGTAATGAGACTCTCTAGGATCGGCCTAAAACCATGCACACAAACATACACTGAACAGTATGTCAGGTCTGCTTGCTGGAAGATAAAGCAAAGAACCGATCATCCCTCTATACAGGGTTTGATCCACCTTCTTACCAACTTCATCTTTCGATAAAAGGTTTGAAGGGTGCGTCGGAGTTGCCATAGGCTTCACATTATTCATAACAAATTTAGACAACAATTCTTTTACATATTTTTGTTGATGAATAAAGATCTTCTCTTCGATTTGCTTAATTTGCAACCCAAGAAAGAACTTCAACTCACCCATCATACTCATTTCAAACTCATTTTTCATTAGACTCTCAAAACTCATACATAAATTCTTTGATGTAGCACCAAAAATGATATCATCAACATAAATTTGCACTAAAATAAATTCATTCTCATAATTCTTTCTAAAGAGTGTCTTATCTACCTGACCTCTACTAAAACCACTCTCTAAGAGAAAGATACTTAGATTATCATACCAAGCTCTAGGAGCTTGCTTCAAGCCGTATAAAGCTTTATGAAGTCTATAGACATGATCTGGATACTTAATATCCTCGAAACCAGGAGGTTTGTAACATCCCGTTACTGTTAGCAAGGGCATTATGGTAATAGTGGGACAGACTGATAGGATTTCACTGCATTCATTGACTGAGCATGTTACTGGCCTCTAATCATAGAGGAACTGGTCTACTGCATATGCATATATTCATAGGTACATGCATTCATGATTTTTCGGTATTTAATTGTAAATTGAATCGATCGGATTGTGAATCAATCTTCGATCGAATCGATCGGATTGGGGGGTGATTGAGAAATTAGAGTAATTGGGTTCAATTGAATGATTTAATACTGTTTATGAGTGATTGGTAATTTATAAAGGCTTATAGAAATTTTCGTGAAATTCGGGAGAAAATGCCCGGATCGGAAATTTTGGGTGATCGATCGATCGATCAGATAAGATCGAAAGAACTGTCCGATGGTGATGGAAAAATTAGAATTTTACTGATAGGAAATAAATGTGTCGAACCATTGAAATTTAGAAACTGAAATTTAGACTGATATGGAGACCCAGGTCTATAAATAGCTAGGGTTGAGATTTTGGGGGAAAAGGTTCAAACATTTCATCGTTTCTCTTCTCCTTCCCCTTCGGCGTTCGACGATCCCTCCCCATTGGTGAGTCTTGCTATTTCTCCCTTTGGTTTTCCCTTCTATTGTGCTTAGCCAACTGATTTATTGTGATTGATGAAGGATTGAGAGATTTGGAGAGTGTTAATCGGTGATTTGAGGAAGTTAGGGTTACGCCGATTTTGAGATTTGGGATTTATCGTCGATTGGTAAGTTTTGTTAGCTTTAATGTTGTTATTACTGGTCATTTGAGTATTTATGGCATTTATGGGGTTTGTTTGAGTAGATAGAGTGTTTAATGGAGGTTGGTATGTGTATTAATGGCGGAAATCGATTGGAGAAGACGACCTGGTCTTCGTACGTCGCGACGAGCATCGAAGCGTTACGGCTTCGTCGCGACGAATAAAATTGAATTAAGTTAAATATATTGGTCGCGACGTATGCAGCAAGACGTCGCGACGAGCAAGGGAAAAAGCCACGTCGCGATTTAACCTATGGTTAACGTCGCGGCGAGCATGAGTGAGACGACGACGCCATGGCGAAGCGTGCCTCTTTCGTCGCGGCGAAGGCCGCAAGGTCGCGGCGAGGAACTATTTCATTGGCTTAAATTATGGTTTATTGGGTATATCTTTTGGTGTAGACCTCCAATTGAGGTAATTCCAGATTTGTTATGAAATAAGAAAAGAGGTCTACAACTGAGAATAATTATGGGAACTAGATTTGATTTAAATGGTATTGAATTATAGAGATTAAGGTCAATTGTGATTCACAGTGTAACATAAGTGTCAAATTGAGACTATCGAAGTTTTAATTGGAGATTGCAATAGAGGTTTTGACCCAATGGATAGGAAATTGTTATAGGAAGTATGAATATAGGAGATTGGACTGAATCATAGGACTGGATCAGTTTTGTCAAGAAATTGAGTGAGAAAATGGAATTGGGCTAAAGGTATCGAAATTGGGATTTAGCACCGAAATCGTGAACATGCATTGTACATCATTTCATCGAGACATATGCATTCTTGTATTGATCAATTGGGCAATTAGTAATGGACAGATTTAATCGTTATAGAGGTACTGTTGGACCGCTGCTCCACGGACATTCTTTGGGACTTCTAGGCAGTAGCTCGGGAGTTACAAGTGAGTAACCTAGTTGGTTCCTCAAATTCCTGATTGTTTAAATGCGCACTGTATGAATTACTGTATGATTACTGAAATGAATGTGATTGAATTGTATGCTTTTACTGTACTGAACGGGACTGTTACATGACACTGGATATTGCATGAATGTCTGAAATATACAGGATCAAACTGTATGTTCTCACTGTATTGAACTGGACTACTGTATGACCACGGAAATGTATGAGTGAACTGTATTATTACTGAAAAGAGTACGATTGAAGTGTGTGCATCGTATTGAATTGGATTCTTGAATGACACCGAGAATCGAACACTATCGGGCTTTTATAGCCACATTACTGAACCACTGAACACTGCATTGTATGCATAAATGCATGATCAGATAATGGAATGTGACCCAAGTTGCGATTATTACTGACCGGGCCTCGAGCCCGAGGGGAGTTATCCTCTAACACCGCATCGATCTTTGAAAGGAGCTTTAAGCTCGAATCATTCTTGAATTGAGGATGACGCGTAACACCGCAAACACACGCCGCAAGAACACTGCAAACACCTACGGTGGGGTGTGGGGTCCTACAATTGGAAAGGGATTAGTGCATACCGTAGGGCTCTCCTATCCCTACTGACGCGTGGAAAGTAGTGCATACCCAGAGGGCTCTCCTACTTCCTAAGACGCATTCACTGAACACTGACTGAGCACTTGGGCACGACACTGAATAATTGGAAAAGAGTCACATATGCATTGCATTCACATGAATGACTGATTACGTGATGCTATGATTGACTGTAGACTGTGATGTGATGTTGCAAAGTGTTACGTGCTACTGTAAGTGGTTATCACTGTGAATTGTAGTTAATACTGTAAATTGTCCATCACTGTAAACTGTTATATAGTACCGTAAAATGTTACTTGATACTGTAAACTGATATAGACTACTGTAATTTGTATATGATACCGTTAATTGAGTATTACTGTACTGTGTTGTACGCGATACGCGTAATGCATGATTTGAGTGAACCATCGATGATGGTTTCTCGCTGAATTTGCAAACTCACCCAAAATTGCATCATATTTTTCAGGACTGATAGAATAGACCCCTAGCTCCGAAGATATTCTGTTCCTGCCGTGCGAGCTGCTGGCATGAGACGATGGCACACGGTCGGTCAGCTGGGTTAGCTTTTGAGGATGACCTAGGATAGATGCTTGTATCAGTTTCCTTTTTGGTTTTGTTTAGGGGACTGATAGACTTGTCTATTCTGACACTGGAAGATTGTATTAAGACTGATATTTTGGATTTTGATTTACTGATTACTGTTATATTGTGATTTAATTTACTGCGATGCCATGTGGATATTAGTGGAACTGTTCTGGTAGTGCACCTTTATCATGGGATACGTGTCGGGCATCCCGATGTGTACCCTACGGTGAGGGGGCGCTACAAGGTTGCTTAACATACACCTCTTCGTCTATAAAACCATTCAGAAATGCGCTTTTTACGTCCATCTAAAAAAGCTTGATATTATGACAAATAGCATATGCCAGCAATATCCTAATCGCTTCAAGTCTCGCTACTAGAGCATATGTCTTATTGTAGTCTATTCCTTCTTGTTGATTATAGCCTTGTGCTACTAATCTAGCTTTATTCTGACTCACTTTTCCTGATTCATCTAACTTATTCTTAAAAACTCATCTAGTTCCTATAATGGATTTCTTCGAGGGTTTAGGAACCAAGGAACAAACTTTATTCCTAGTAAATTGATTCAGCTCCTCTTGCATGGCTAAAATCCAAGCTTCATCTTGAAGAGCTTCCTCAATCTTCTTAGGCTCTATTTCAGAGAAAAAAGCTACATTAGCTTCTCTTCTAAATTTGGACCTTGTTCTGACTCCTTCAGAGGTCTCTCCTATAATTAACTCTTCTGGATGAGAACTCTTATATCTCCAATCTCTTTTTAATCCAAGAGTTTCTGGAATATCCTCAACCTTGTCTAACTGAGTTCCTAATGATGAAGCTTCTATTGTATCACCTAAGAGATTTGAAGGGACTTCACTCTCCATGTCATCTTCCTTACTGGGTTAGGAACTATCATCAAACATGACATGAATGGTCTCCTCAACCGTCTTCGAGGTAAGATTATAGACCCGAAAAGCCTTGGATGATAAAGAGTAGCCTAGAAAGATTCCTGAATGGGTCTTTGAATTGAACTTATGTAACAATTATTTTGTATTCAGAATAGAGCACTTGCAACCAAATAGATGAAAGTAAGATATGTTCGGTCTCCTTTCATTCCATAACTCATAAGGAGTTTTCTTCAGCAGAGGTCGCAACAATATTCTATTCTGAATATAACACGCTGTATTCACAGCTTCTACCCAAAAGTACTTAGGAAGATTCATCTCACACAGCATAGTCCTTTCCATCTCTTGAATCGTCCTATTCTCCCTTTCAACAACTCCATTCTACTGTGGAGTCCTAGGAGCAGAGAAATTGTGGAAAATTCCATTCTCCTCACAGAATATTCTAAACTTCTCATTCTCAAATTCTCCACCACGATCACTCCTGATACTGGCTATAGACATTCCCTTTTCATTCTGTAACTTTCTAGAAAGGGTCATAAAACATTTAAAATACTCATCCTTGTGTGACAAAAACAATATCCAACAAAATCTAGTAAAGTCATCAACACTAACAAGTCCATATTTCTTTCCGCCAAGACTTATTGTCCTAGTTGGACCAAACAAATCCATATGTAACAACTCTAGACGTCTAGAAGATGTTACGAAATTTTTAGAAGTAAACGATGTTTTGACTTGTTTCCCTTTCTGACAACTTTCACAAAAGAATTCTTTGTCAAAACTTATTTTTGGTAAACCTCTTACCAAATCATGCTTTAACAACTTTGAAATATGTTTAAAACTGATATGACCTAGCTTTTTATGCCAGATTAGTCTTTCTTCTTCAGTTGATAAAAAACATGAAACATTTTGATTTTGAAAATCTTCTAAATCAATTTTGTAAAGATTATTTCTTCTCTTGGCAGAAACTAATATAAACTCATCTTTGTTTCTGGCTTCACAAAGATTTTGATTGAACGTAACTTCAAAACCAGAATCACACAATTGACTAACACTAATCAAAGTGTATTTCAGACCATTAATAAGCAACACATTATCAATGCATGCAAAGGAATCTTTACCTATTTTACCGATTCCAATTATCTTGCCCTGCTAGTTGTCTCCGAAAGTTACTGATCCACCTTTCTTATACTGAAGATCTATGAACATAGACCTTCTTCCCGTCATATGTCGAGAGCATCCACTGTCCAAATACCAATGGTGCTTGTCGCATCTTCCAAGGAAGGATATCTGCAGAAGAAACTATTTTATTTTTTGGTACCCATATTTTCTTGGGTCTTTTTGGGTTAGTAATATGCACAGAATGATTCATTTGATGCATTTTATAAGATTGTTTATGAACCAGTGTTTGGTGATACTTCTTTTTCTGGAAGAAAGGCTTTCTTCCCTGATGAGATATATTTCTTGTAAACCCTAATCCGGTTTTATCACTCGAATGTCTACATTTTCCTAACATCTCATTCATTTTTCTTGTATTCTCAGTGAAGGTAGCTAAATCAGTTGAAAGACTCTTAATCCTAATATTCAGTTGATTGATCTCTTCAGATCTATCTACAACTTTCTTTTTCTTATTCTCCTCTACTTGCTGTTTCAAGCATGTATTTTCTCTCTCTAAATCTTGTGTATGTTTGAGGTTTTCTACATACTTTTTCTTTAACAATTTGTACTGTTTCAGAATAGCATGAGAGTCCTCTAGTAATTCAAAATATGCATTATGCAGGTCATCGTATTTAGAAGTTACCTCCTCATCACTTTCCTCTTCGGCTATTAGGCAAATATTCGCGTGTTCTGATGTCTCGGGGCTTGTATCTTATTCAGATGAATCTAGATCCTCCCAAGTTGCCATCATGCTTTTCTTGCCTTCTCTACTCTTCTTTGGTTTCTTCTTTAGAGTAGGACACTCAAACTTGTAATGTCCAGGTTGGTTACACTTATAGCATATGATGGATGACTTTTCTATTTTTCCATCATCTTTTCTGTTCTTCTTGGAGAATTGACTTCCTTTAGACTTATTCTTCGACATCCATCTGATCTTCCTGGAAATGAAAGATAGCTCGTCATTTTCATCACTAGACTCTTGTTCTGATTCGCTAGAGTCATCATTCTTTGATTCTTCAATCTTTAATGCTTTTGATGACTTTCTCATCCTTTGAATCTTGTGATTTTTCTGTCCGACCATCAGTGCCATTGACTTATCCCGTTTGGGCATGTCTTCAGCATCGAACTCAACTTCATGAATCTTCAGCGATCTAAGCAACTCGTCAAGTTTTAGTACGCTTAAATCCTTAGCTTCCTACACAGCAGTGACTTTTGATCTCCACCTCTTTGGTAGACTCCTCAATATCTTACGAACATGATCTTGGTTGTCGTAAGTTTTTCTGACAGCTTTCAATCCATTGATAATTTTTTGAAATCTTCCAAACATTTGATCAATAGATTCTTCATCTTTCATCTTGAAAAGTTTATATTGGTGTACAAGAATGTTTATTTTGGATTCTTTGACTTAATTTATACCTTCATGTGCGATGGCCAACGTGTCCCACATCTCCTTCGCAGTATCGCATCCGTGAACTTTGTCATACTCACTTCTGCTTAGGGCACAACTCAAGAAAAATTTCGCTTTAGAGTTCAGTTGGAATCTCGCCTTTTGATCAACCGTCCATCTGATCCGTGGAATAGGATTTCCTTCTTCATCTACTGGTGCGTATGGTCCATTCTCTATCACGCCCAAAGGTCAACATGAGTAGATTCTATGAACAGCCGCATCCTATCTTTCCAGTAGTGGTAGTCTTCTCCGTTGAGCGCTGGAGGTCTAGTGACTGAGGTACCTTCTGCAATGTACGTATGTGATTCCGCCATAATCTTTGATCCACACTTTGTTACAGTGATCCTTGGACACCGAGCTCTAATACCAATTGAAGTGAATCACACGTTATTACAATGCTTATTATACGATGTATAAATGCACAAGAAGA
Organism: Erythroxylum novogranatense; assembly: GCA_029891385.1. NCBI lineage: Eukaryota > Viridiplantae > Streptophyta > Magnoliopsida > Malpighiales > Erythroxylaceae > Erythroxylum > Erythroxylum novogranatense. Next base: position 29,354,161 of record CM057225.1, on the reverse strand, counting down.
GGGGTTGAATTATGTATTTCTCCTTTTTGAAAAACAACTTCAAAATCGTTTTGTAAAAAGAAATGTTTGTTCTTTTCACAAGAAATATTGCAAATCAAAGTTAATCATATTCTTTAAAAACTTGTTTGAAAACTAAGTAAAATCAAAACTTTGAATGATAAGAGAGATAAGGTAGAGAGAAGTTGACACAGTAATTTTTATTCTGGTTCACCCCAAACCGTGGGCTACGTCCAATCCTCAAAAGTCTTTCTGAGATTTCACTATCTCTCAACAACTTTATAAGTATTCTTTCTTTTTGAGCCTCTTCAAGTCTCTTTACAATCAGTATTCTTTTACTCTTAGCCTCTGCAGGTTATCTGTACTACTTTCTTACAGAAAGATGTTTCGAGCTTTGTTACAGTAAGATAGCTCTAGCTATTTGCACAATAAACTCTCAAGTAAGCTTTTTTCACGTTCACGTGTGTAACTTTTTTGTTGTGTAACTTTGCAATCTTCGACTTTGACTCATATTTATAGCCTTTGTCTTCAACTGCTTCTTGAATCTTGCTTCTTGAATCTTGAAAGAAACGGTTATTCAGTTGAGTTCTGTAACTAACTCAAACTGATTTTTGACTTAGACGTGATTTGCTTCAAATCGCTTTTCATAAATCTACTTTTCTTCCAAATCGCTTTTGGCTTAAATGCCTTTTGGCTTCCGCCCGCTTTTTAATCTCAAATGCGCTTTTCGACTATCGTCTGCTTTTTAATCTTTCGTCTGTTTTTCAACTATCGTCTGTTTTTCATCTAGCGTCTACTTTTCACTCTTCCGTCTATTTTTCTTCTATCTTCTGTTTTTCACTCTTTGTCTACTTTTCTCTCTTCCGTTTATTTTTCATCTTCTGTTATTTGTACGTCATCAAAATTATTTATGTAAAGTCATTTTGACTTAACAAATGAAAATTTTCTATGACAAGTAAAATGGTTTCAAAAGTTTTGTTTATTTTTTTGTTATAAACTATTACCCATAAGCTTTCAAGCTCATCCCCCTTTCTACCCCATCTTCAGGTGATAGCTAAGAGAGCAAGTGATCATGAGCCGAAGGGAAATTCTCCAAATTCTCCAAATTTGTATTTTGAGTTGGTTTTGAAAAAATAGTAAACTTGTTTGTTCAAGAATCTTTTGTAATTTGAGATTTTGAGACGGTGATATAATGTGGCTTAGAATGCCATTAAATATTTGTAAAACATTATTCTTTTGTTGTTAATGAAATATGAATGATGTATGGATGATGTGGGTTGAAATTAGATATACGAGAAGAAGTTATCAACTTGAGTTGATGATTGTGGATCATGAATTGTTGATACATATATATATAGATAGATATATATACGCCTAAGTGAGATTTAAGGGAAGGAAAGATAGAAATTATGATTTATCAGATGTAGTTGGATGTGATGAGGAAAATGAGTTAAGTTTTTAGAGTTTAATGAAGTAAACTTGGCAACTGAATGGTTAAGCTTAGGACATTCCAAGTTTGTGAAATGCAAAATTACAAGCCTTCCATAGGTAAATTTGTGTTATGACTTCAGAGGAAAATCTAGAATGATCTAGGCTAGATGAGACCAAGTTGTCTTCTAGAAAATTGTAGGTCTCTCTTTTAGCTTTCCAATGATATATATATAATATGGAATTTTTGGACTTTTGGATGGAAAGTTATGGTCCTTAGAAGGGGAAATGCTTAGGAATATAAAGATGTATCGTTTGTAAAGATGCTCCGTCTTAAGAGTTGCATCATCTTAAGTTGATTTTGCTTTGTCTTAAGTTGACTCCGCTTCGTCTTAAGAGTTGCATCATCTTAAGTTAACTTTGCTTCATCTTAAGTTGGCTCCGCTTCGTCTTAAGAATTGCATCGTCTTAAGTTGACTTTGTTTCGTCTTAAGATGACTCTGCTTCGTCTTAAGAGTTGCATCATCTTAAGTTGACTTTGCTTCATCTTAAGTTGACTCCCCTTCGTCTTAAGAGTTGTATCGTTTTAAGTTGACTTTGTTTCGTCTTAAGTTGACCCTGATTCCGTTGTCCTTGTTTCGTCTGCTATTCGCTTCGTCTACTTTTTCTTATGTCTGTTTTTTGCTTCATTTGTTTTTTACTTCTTCTGCTTTTTCCTTCGTCTACTCTTTTGTTTCGACTGCTTTGTGCTTCATCTGCCCTTTTCGATTCGTCTGTTTTTTGCTTCGTCTGCCTTTTTTTTCATCTGCTTTTTGCTTATGTGACCGAGATGTCTTCTTCTGTACACTATTCGTCTAATACCATCGTCTGGTTCCATTTTCGACCCTTCGGACGATAGAATCTATCTTTAAGGTCTTGATAAAAGTTGTAGATCTTGAATTCCTCTTTCGAACTCTCTAAGAATGACCCTGGTTTGATATTCCTAGAGCAAGATATGCTTTTTGTCCTGAAACAGGTTCAATATGATTAAGGATGGAACTAGTTTGATTCTTTCGGCCATAAACTTCGTTATCCGACCTCCAAATGAGATGAATCTTGTGTCTTAATAAACTAGACTCATAAAGCCCCAAATGTTTTGAACAAGTCAGATTTGAAACTCCAGTGTGAGGTTTCCCAAAAGTCTGTCTTGAAATAGGAGAAGGGAGTTGTTTTGATGTTTTTCCTAGTGTGGGCTAGCCACTAATGTGGGATGGTGACTGAAGAGGGTTCCTTGAAATAACCCTATAGGATAATATGCTCACGTTTTATGAATCCAAATATTGGGCTTCAAAATTGGAGTCCAACATTTTATGGCATAAAAGCAAGAAGAGAAATCGACGATGGTTAAGGGAACTTCATTAGAATAAGTTTAGTGATTATGGTTTCAAGAGTTGGGTTCCGAAAACGGTGCCCAACAGTTTTGGTATCAGAGCAGGAAGAGAAATCGACGATGGTTAAGGAGACTTCATTGGAATAAGTTCAGTGATTATGGTTTCAAGAGTTGAGTTTCGAAAACGGTGCCCAATAGTTTTGGTATCAGAGTAGGAAGAGGAATCAATGATGGTTAAGGATTTCATTAAAATAAGCTCACGTTTTTATGACCTCTGAGTTGGACTCCGAAATCGGGGTCCAACAGTTATGATATCAAAGCCTAGAATCAGGATCTTACATGGGCATCTTTGGAAATATGTATCAAGTTACATGTGTCTTGACATGTTTTAGCATGCAACAACAACTCATCCTTAGTCAAGATGCATATGTATGAGGAACACGCATGAAAAAATAAATTGTTAAGAGCTTGACCTGATGGAAATAGTAATAAGAGAATGATGATCTGGCAGAATGTAAGGAAAACATAAATTGCTATGATCTTAAGAAGATGAAATTGGAACCTACGTGATTGTTTGATTAATATGACAAGAGTTATGATCCTCCATAAGAATGTCTTAGTGGTATTGAGATCAGAATTTTATGATGATTATAGATCTATAAGTTTGAATTAATGGCGAATATACATATGTAAGATGTAATGTGAAGGAAAATTGAATGATGAGATAAATGATAGCGATATGTGTATAAGCTCAAAAGATTAAGTTAAATTGTTATTGTGAGTACCTATTTGATAATATGATGATGATAGTAGGTTATTGATAAAGATTGCGTGAACATTATAGATGATGGTAGCAACAAACCCTCTTTCGAAGAAGAATTTTACTGAGTTAGATTAAGCAGATCAGATAGTTTATGTTTAAGGAAGATCAATGAAAGAACTGATCAGAAATGAATAGGTAATGATTCGAAAGTGAGTATGGGAGTCCTATCCTTAATAGATATTCACGCAAAAGAGGTAGAATATGTTATTGAAAAAGTATGTATTTTTGTTTGATGTAAAGGATCCAACTAAGTGAGTGGATTCCTGAATTTGAGGAGACATTGATTGCTAATATGAGGAGTCTATAGGTTCACGTTATATTTTGTGTAAGTATGTTTGGGAGATACAAATCTGACTTGATGAATGTATTACAATCACAAGAACTGATGTTTGTAAATAAATTGCAATGTGTGGAAAAACTAGCATGAATGAGCAAACATGAGAATAAGTCAAGGTGAGGTATGAGGAAATCCAAAGAATGGAGAAAATCATTCGAGAAAGGAAGTCAATTGTAGAAATTGAAAATAAAGTGAGACAATGTTACTCCATTGAGGAATCAGTTATTTAAGGAATGGCGAGAATTAATCAGGGGATCATATAGAGTTTGGTCATAATTGTTTGAGTTAACAATTACCCCAACAGCACTATGGTATTGAAGATTAAAGTGATCCAAGCAAAAATTTGATGATGTATAAAAGGTATTCAAAAATTTGAGAATAATAATTTGAATACGTGAAGAAAAAAACGTGTAAAGTGTATGAGTAATTAAAGTAAAGAGAATTTTGAGGAATTGGACTGATATAAATTATATCATATTAATTTGGAAAATGCACTGATGTTATATAAGAGATCTGGCTAACATCCAATGTAGCATGATAAAGTGATTTCATATGTATGGAGACAACTAAAGTCCTATGAGTTGACTATTTGATACATGATTTAGAGCTACTACACTAATGATTGTTTTGAAAGTTTGGAGACAGTATATGTATAGGAACATCTTGGATATATATTGATCGGCTCTCGTTTGATCTTTAGATTAATCCCTTATAAACCAAATCAAAAATTTAATTACAAGGATTGCAATATAGGATGCAGCCTCGAGTCGTCTCACTTAATCGGAACCTAGCGCAAATGGTCTAAGCTAGCCTAATTGTTGAAAATGCAAACTAAGTTGATAAAAAGGGGGGTTTGGATCATTGGTAAAAATTAAGAAAATTGAACTAAATGAAAGAAAAATGTATAAAAAGGTATTTTTGGATTTTTGGGAAGTGAAAAATGAAAAACTCAAACAATGATCAAATATGATAAAATCCTCTTGAAAACGAGCTTTGGCTATCATGGTTCAAAACAAATCTTTCGGTAAAGAAATTCACTAAATTTTCTAATGATAAACCTTAAAAAACTCTTTAAGTCCAAGGTTTTAATCAATGAACTCCATTTCTTAAAACCTTCTTAAATGCATCTTAGTGTGTATTAACGGATGAGCTAATGCAACTGGTCAATATGGATCAAGCTTAATCTCAATATCAAACACAACTAGGCAAATCAAAGAGAGTTAACACAATCACCACAAAGACATATATGAAACTTCATATATTAAGCATCAACGTTCTACATAAGCAAATCCATAGCACAAGCATTGTTCAACATTTGATTAAACTCTAATCAAGCTAATCTAACTACACGACCATAAACCCTAACTCAGAAGTTTACAACTATGCAGTTAAACTTGACAATGTGAAACAACTCCCTTTTGAAGCCCATCGAACTCAAGCCATCGCTACATCTTCAAGAGGAAATGGTGATTTAGCCGCGCATGACTTCGGGAATCCTCACAACCGTAAAAGCTCCGATGTCACCTATGGCAGTAGCAGCGGCAGATGATGAAGTTGGCAGTGGACAGGTGGACGAAGTTGATAGATGACGGTCGAGGGTGAGAGGAATGAATTCTGTGGGTGTCAGTCGAGGTGTGTGTGTATTGTTGTTGAAAGTGTCGTCCCTTATGACCTAATTTGGCATGATTTTAAATGTTAGGTTGTGGGTCGGTTCGAAACAGTGAGAGAATTTTTCAATTTTAGTCCGAGTTTCTGGATCTTTTCTAGATCCTTCATCGCGGCGAAATAATTAATTTACGCCGCGGTGAATTTTTCCTTCATGTTGCGCTACGGCGGCAGGTCTAGTTTGCCGCGGCAAACATCCTGAAGCTCATGTCCTCATGTTGACTCCATTTCAGCCCATTGACTCCTTTTTCCTTGAGGCTCCTACAATCAAAAATAGCAATTTGTAATATCAATTGTCCTTAGAAAATTTATAATACACTAATGTCAATTTGTAACATTTTTTACTATTAAATTGCATAAAATATAAGCACACACTCAAGGACTAATTTAAACACAAAATCAAGAATTAAGAGTTAAAAAGTACATTAAAAACTATGAAAGTGTCGCCAATTTATAAGATAAACTTGGGCTCAATCATATATATATAAGTACAAATCATAAAAGTTTAGGGCAATCATTGAATTGAGAGAATTGAATATCAGAATGAGAACATTGATATAAATATCGAAAGAATATGATTGTACAAATGAGAAATTCCAAGTAAAGCTAGTATTATATCAGATACATTAAGCAAAAATTCAGATTTTGAGGTTATCAGATCCAGTGCAAAAAGAAGCATAGAATGTGGAGTGAATTTTGGGAAAATCAAAGTACTATTTTCTATGGAATTGAAGATCAATTTCACATGAAAGGATAAACCAAGTCTAAATTGAGGATTCAGAAATTGTAAATCTTATTGAGAGATTGAAAATAGATATGAAGTTTGAGTTCGAATAGGAAGAATGATACATGGTGATTAAAATAAGAAGTATGTGCAATCAATAAAGGTGATAGAGCAAAAAGATTGTTAGAAAAGTACAAGTGGCAACGTAAGTTATAAATCCTAGTAGGAATATGCTGAAAAATCATTTAACAACTAAGAATGTCAAATCAAGCAAGTGAATGATTGAATTGACGGTCGTAACTGTAAAAAATATGCTTAAGGCATATAGTTTCAAGTTCATAGGAACATGAGATCCAAGTATAGTTCTATTTGACTTTAAGCATCGCATTCACTATCTTAATGATTTCATTTGAATACTATATAAGGAGTTAGATGATAGAAAGAGTCGTCACTTTTGTATTATGATCAGTAAGGCCTGCTAATTGTTGAAGGTCAGAATTGGGGATGTTATTTGACAAGTGAAATTGATCAATGTTAGAAATTAAGAGATTCGAGAAAGATGAATGAATTGGAAGGATAAACATCAAAAGCATGAAATATAGTAAGAATAAGCATAGGAGTTAAGTATGCTAGCACTACACTATTATGAATTATCAAGCAAAAGATAAATTACCTCTGAGAGTATTACCGTGCCAAGGTGTGCTCAGGCTAGAACGAAAGGTTAGTTAAGGCCTGACGCGAATAGGTCTGTATGAAATAGTTGTGAGAAATGTTATTGATGAAAGATATCTTAAATTCGCAATATGATATATGTGAGTATGGTAAGGATATTGATATGATATGATATGATATGGGTGTTATTGACACAGGAAGTAGAAAATGGTAAGTAGTCTGAAGTATATTGAGGAAATAGATAGGATAGTGTGATATCTGAACAAGTTATGGAGGGATTGATTGAATCCGTTAACTAGGGTCATTTGAAAGAAATTATTTGAGTAATGAAGTAAAATGGAAAACGAAGGAGTATAAGAGGAAGCAAACCCCTGCCCCTAGATCAGTCAAGTATGAATTTCGAGGACGAAATTCTTTTAAGAGGGGGAGAAATGTTTGCCCCAAATATTTTTTCTTGATGAATAAGTATCATTTACGTCAATTATAAGGTCTTTATGAAAGTTTGTGGAGTTAATTATTATGTTGATGTTAGAAAGATTATATGATATAGGTTGATTGAATTAAAGTGTTAAAGTTATAAGAATGTTCAAGGGTGTTTTTGGCAGGATACTTAAGGATAAAGAACATAAGGCATATAAAGAAAGGTTTAAATTAAGATAGAGTTAATATAGTGTTTAAGAAGATTAAAGGAGTTAGGAGGAAAATGAAAGAAGGGGCAAAATGGGAAGACCAAAGGAGAGGAGGGGTATTTTTGGAAGAACAAGACCAAAATGTGGTCTTACATTTAAGAGAAGGAGAAAACATGAATTAGGGCATTTTAGAAGAAGCTAGATACGTGGATGAGAAAAAAAAAGTAGAAGAGAGAAGAAGGAGAAAGTTTTGGTTTTGAGAGGAAAGAAAGAAGAAAAGCTAGGGTTTCAATTTTCTAAGCCTCCAAGAGAGATTTTGAGGTTGTTCAAGAAGGAAAAAAATAGAGGAAGAGAAGAGCTTTCATTTGAGCCAAAGACCTCTTCGTTTGGTGAAGAATCAAGGAATCAAAAGAGGCCTCTGTCAGTTAGATCATCTCACAGAGTACACATTAAAGATACAGTAGGAAAGAACCTTTGGTACCTCAGGTTGTTTGCAAAGAGAAGAAGCATTTTGAACAAGTATTTAAGCAAGGAAATCAAAGTGGGTAAATGTTTACAATAGAATAAATAAGCCACTACTATTTCTCTTTAGATCAAAGAAGTTTACTGATTTCAATTGCATCATAAGTTTTGCATCTATTGCTTTTGAATGATTTGTGAAATCTGCTATATGTTTGCTATATGAATTGTGTGATGATTTATAAAAAGACTTTGCAAGTGATTTCTAAAAAGATAATATGTTTATAAAGTCATGTTTTCGAAATATCTCAAGTATATGAAAAGCAAGTTTTCAAAAAATGCCATTTTGGGCAACAAGTTTACAAGTTATGAAATATGTGTTATGTGAGTTTGTGGTAGTCCCTCAAAAATTATCACGTGCATGTTGACCAAGTCATAGGCTTCTCCTGCCTGCCCGCTAGTGACATGGAGCTCCTCCATGAACTCTCTTAAGTTTACGACTATACATGACCATTATATGGAAATGTGTAGTTTGTCATATTTATGGATCTATCCAAACCATTCTGATGTGCTTATGTACTTATGTTCTGTTAACAAGTTGATGCATTCATGTTTTGTAATTTGTGGATTTTGGCCGAAAGCTTAATAAACATGTGTTTTATGAACTCAATGCAAATTTTCTATGACAAGTAAAATGATAAAATGGTTTCAAAGGTTTCGCTTATTTTTTTGTTATAAACTATTACCCTCAAGCTTTCAAGCTCACCCCCCTTTTTACCCCATATTCAAGTGATAGCTAAGAGAACAAGTGATCAAGAGCCTAAGGGAAATTCTTCGAATTTGCTTAAATTATATTTTGAGTTAGTTTTGAGAAAGCAGTAAGCTTGCTTGTGCAAGAACTTTTTTTAATTTGAGATTTTGAGACGGTGATGTAATGTGGCTTAGAATGCCATTAAAGATTTGTAAAACATTATTCTTTTGCTGTTAATGAAATATGAATGATGTATGGATGATGTGGGATGAAATTAGATATAAGAGAAGAAGTTATCAACTTGAGTTGATGATTGTGGATCATGAATTGTTGATACATATATATATAGATAGATATATATATGCCTAAGTGAGATTTAAGGGAAGGAAAGACATAAATTATGATTGATCAGATGTAGTTAGATGTGATGAGGCAAATGAGTCAAGTTGGCAACTGAATTGTAACATCCCGTCACCGATGGGATGGGTATCGTGGTAATTTGGTATGAGTTAGGTTCATGCATTCGTTTTTCAGCATGTTTGTGCATTATTTAGCCTCTATATATTTTTTGATAATTGGTAATTGTTGCACTAGCATATGCAGGTACATGCATGTATGACATATTCCCGGTATAATTGTGTAAATTGGAAATTCTATTATTATTGTGTAGATTGTGCTTTGAAAATGAATTGGAGTGAAAAATGAGATTTAGGGGTTTGAAATATGGAATTGAAGTGTATGATCATGTGTTTTATATTTTTAAGAATTTTTAGGCATCTTTCTGGAATTTTTGGAGTAATGGGTCCGGAACGGAAAAAATGACTAAATGGCAGATTAATTGGAGTTCTGGTTTCGAAATTGACTGGCCAATGGCACTGGAAAAAAATTAGAGTTATGATTTCAGGACTTATTGCTTAGAACCATAGGAATTTGGGAGGAATTTGAATAAGAATTGGTTTTAGGCCTTTTGGACTGGTCATGTGGCAAGTGAATTGCCAAACATGCCTTAAGACTTTAGTTTAAAACCCAAACTCCTTTGAATTTGCCTTCCATGATACTTGCTCCTCCTTTGAATGAAAAAAAAATAACTTTTCTCCATAAGCTTTTTCTTTTCTCCTTCTTCGTGGATCTCCTCCTTGCTCACTTCCCTTCATTTTCTTCTTGCTTAATTGCTTCCTTCTTCACCTAAAATATATCCTTTAAGCTTTGTGATGGAGAAGATGATGATTGGTGTTGGATTGAGTGATAACCGTGGGTGTGTATGAGATTGGGGATTGGAGTATCTTGAGAAATTGGAAGATAAAACAAGTAAGTTCTTACTCTTTCTTTTTTCGATAGTTTAAATTGTGGATTAATTGGAATGTATTGATGATTAATCAGAGTATTTGATGAATGGGAAATGGATAGATTTCAGATGATATGAATTGATGATTTTATCTTGTTTTATTTTGGGTAATTGAGGGATAAAGGTTATTTGATGAAATTTAGTTTAGGGTTTAGTTGTTTTGAGTGTATTAAGTTGTTTTGGGAGTGTTTTGAAGGAGAATAGTTGGATTAAAATTTGACAGAAGTGAGAAATTTGGGTTTCGGGTGTGTTTCTGGAGTTGCACGCCGCATGAGCAATTTTCCTTCCGCACTCCGAGACAAGCGAAGACGAAAGCCGTGACGAGCGTTAGCGGGGGCGCCGTGATGCGCACCAGCGCATACGCCGCGGCGTATGAGAGGGATCTCGTCGCGGTGAGGATGCCTTTTCTACGAGAGTGAATTGGTTCTTCTAAATGATAAGTTTTGAGGTTTTAATCCTAATGATTTGGTTCTTGATTTATTGCAATTTAGAGACTAAAAACTGCAAATTTATGGGAATGGAAGTTCTGAATTAATTTCGAAAGTTCTCGATTTTGGATGGAAATTGAATAGTGAATAGACAATATGATTTCGATATGAAGATGGTTCTCATATATTGGAATGTAACTTGTGGAGTTCTAAATTACATTAAATGGGTTCTGGAGTCTATGAATTTCTATCTTTTAGAGAAAAAGAGTTGAGATGGAAAGTTTCGGCAATAGTATCGGGAATGTCATGAACATGTATAGTACGCATCTTAATCGCTGCAAGTGAATTATTGACTATTGTGATTGTGCAATTGGTAATATTTGTGTATTTTGATTGTCTTAGAGGCACAATGGGAGCGTCGATCCACCGACGTGGCTGAGACTTCCCGGCATTAGCTCGGAAGTTTTGAAGTGAGTAACCTAGATGGTTCCTCAATCTTTGTGTGTTTAAAATTATGTGCTTATGCCATATGGAGATAATGGAGGTTTTGTGTTTGATTTTTCTTGATCTCGGACCATAGGTGTCATAAATATCGAAAATTTGATATCGAAGTGTCAATTGTGCGTGAATTGCAATTACTTAGGTTTAATGCGAATTGAGACATATTCATTCATGCATAAAGGCATGTTCAGATAATGACAATTATGACCGGAGCAGCCACCGTATTTCAGAGCTTAAAGCTCAACGCAACAGGGCCTCGAGCCCAACAAAATTCAGAGCCACAGGCTCACCGTTAATGAGCCCATTTTTGGGACAAATCAGGCGTACGGTCACAACACCGTAATAAAATGGAAAGTGTCACATGTGCATTACATATACAAATAATTAGATATGGACTGTGTGAAAGGCAAAAAGCCTTATATTTGTGAAATGATAATACATGTGATATTTCCGAATGTGTTACTATGTGATATTCTGTGAATTGGTTGTATAGGCATGAGTTGAGTGAACCATCGATGATGGTTTCTCGCTGAGTTCGCAAAACTCACCTAACATTGCAAATATTTTTCAGGACAGTGATAGTAGACTCCTAACTCCAGAGGGTGAGACTTTTCCTGCCTTGTGGATTGAGTTGGCAAGAGAAGTATGGCACAAAGGTGGGTTAGCTGGGACTTTTGGAGATGACCTAGTGAGAAGTTTGTTTTAGTTTCTTTTGAATATTGTACAGTCAGTGAGCAAGGACAGAATTGTGTATTTATGGTTTTAATGGAATAAAATGAGAAAGCAAATTTCATTTCAATTTTTGATTGTGATACTGATGTTTATTGTGATGCCATATGAATTATTGTAGTGATTGCTCTGGTGGTGCACCCTTATTGTAGGATATGTATCGGAATGACCTACGGGCGTCCTGGTGCGTACCTTACGATAAGGGGGCACTACATTTGGTGGTATCAAAGCATGGTTTGACATCTGTTGGGACTAGTCAGATATTTAGGCTTGAAATATTGTGAGAAGTGCAGAAATTGATCGGATTTATTGTGTTGTTCTAGGTCATCCGTCCTTGGTGATCAAGTTGATCAACTAGCTGACCACGGATCGGTCGGAGCTAGTAGGGAGTCTTCAGTTTCTTGATTTAAGGAGCGGCCTCCTAGAGTCCCGCAAGACGGGAGAGGAGGTACGATAGACTGCGTAAGTAGGGAGCTGTAGACTTTTATGACATCACAAACCCTACTGAGGCTGAGGGATGGATGGAGAGGACTGAGAGAGTCTTCGACCAGATGGATTGTGATGCAAAGGAGAGGTTTGACTATCAAGATCTCTCAATGAGGGCCCAGTACAGTGGTGGAAGGCGTCCCGGCAAAGCACCACTGGGCCTTGCCTATTGTCATGGGAGGATTTTCTGAGGGCATTTAGAGACAACTATATGCCCAAGGTCTATCTTGAGATGAAGATGCAGGAATTTCTAGACTTGAAGCAGGGTGTGATGACAGTGGCAGACTACGAGGTTAAGTTCAATGAGCTCATAGGGTATGCTACTGTTCTGATTGCTACTGAGGCTGATAGGTGCCAAAGATTTGAGGGTGAGCTTAATCTTGAGATCCGTACCAGGTTAGCCCGATCTGATATGGGAACATTTGTAGAGAGTTGTGTTGTGATGCGGTCTTGGGTTGAAAGCGACTCGAGGCAGAGTCGGTGAGGCGGTCGGGGTCGAGAGTAAGAGATTGAGTGGCGACCAGGCGGCTTTGGTAGGAGTGTCGAGAGGTGCAGCGGGACCTTGAGTCTTCAGGAGGATCCCGACAGTCTAGATTTGGTCAGAGAGGGAGGTTTGTGCGGTGGCGATGGCGATGGTCGAGACTACGCATGATTCCTCCTGCTTATGAAGTTTGTGAGAAGACACACAGCGGAGAGTGTTGGTAGATGACTGGAGCTTGCCTGGAATGCAGCTCCATGGATCATCAGCTCAGGGATTGCCCTGTTATTATAGGAGCTCGGTCTGCTACGAGTGGGAGATCTGACAGTAATACAACAGTGTAGCAGAGTCGTGGAGGTGGACCTAGATTGAGAGGCCGAGGCAGAGCCGAGGGATCTGTAGTAAGGGCAGAGGGACTGAGCAGCAGACCACAGTCCCAGGCTAGAGTCTATTCCATGACTCGGCAGGAGGCTCAAGATTCTCCATACGTGGTAGCGGGTACGCTTCTGATTTCTGATTTTGAGGCTTATGCATTGTTGGATCCTGGATCCATGCATTCTTTCATTACACCGCATTTGGCATGTAGATTTCATGGGGATAGAGAGATGTTGCAGTATGGGCTGGAGGTGAGTACACCTCTGGGTAGTACTACTGCTTTGGGTGAGGTCTGCAAGGGGTGTTTGATCCAGATTGATCAAGCAGTGTTGAGAGCGGACTTGATAGTGTTGCCCTTGAAAGAGATTGATGTGATTCTGGGGATTGACTGGCTTACTGCCCATAGGGCTATCATGGACTGCTATACCAAGGAGGTTGTATTGGAGTCTCCTGGTCAGCCTAGAGTAGTGTTCAGAGAAGTTAGTTAGGCAGTGCCAGCTAGGATGATTCCATTTATGAGGGCCTTGAGGTTGATGCAGGGAGGTTGTGAGGCCTATCTGGCCCATGTTGTTGATACCAGAGTTGAGCTGAGATTGCAGGATATTCCCGTGATCAGGGAATTTCCAGATGTGTTTCCTGAAGAGTTAGCGGGTTTGCCGCCGGATCGGAAAACAGAGTTTGTCATTGACCTCGTTCCAGGTACTACTCCTATATCTATACCTCCATATAGGATGGCACCTGTGGAACTAAGGGAGCTGAAGGCTCAGCTGCAGGAGTTGTTAGAGAAGGGATTCATTAGGCCCAGTGTTTCGCCATGGGGAGCCCCAGTGTTATTTGTGAAGAAGAAGGATGGGACTCTGAGACTGTGCATCGATTATAGGCAGCTAAATCGAGTGACAGTGAAGAAAAAGTACCCACTGCCTAGGATCGATGATTTGTTTGATCAGTTGTAGGGAGCTCAGGTGTTCACTAAGTTGGATATGAGATCAGGATATTACCAGTTGAAGATAGCAGAGGCTGATGTGCCTAAGGGTGCTTTTAGGAGCAGGTATGGGCATTTCGAGTTCCTAGTGATGCCGTTCGGGTTGATTAATGCCCTGGCAGTTTTCATGGCTTTGATGAATAAGGTTTTTCAGCCCTACCTCAATCAGTTCATTATTGTGTTTAATGATGATATTTTGGTGTTTTCGAGGAATAGACAGGAGCATGCGGAGCATCTGAGGATTGTTTTGCAGCTTGTGAGAGATAAGTAGTTGTATGCCAAATTCAGTAAGTGTGAATTTTGGCTAGATGAGGTGGTGTTTCTGGGTCATATAGTGACTGGTGATGGTATTCAGGTTGACCCTCATAAGATTGAGGCAGTGTTGAATTGGGAGGCTCCTAGGAATGTATCAAAGATGCGGAGTTTCCTCGGATTAGTTGGTTATTACTGGAGGTTTGTCGAGGGGTTCTCATTGATCTCAGCCCCTCTGAAAAAACTTTTGAGGAAGAATGTGGATTTCAGATGGACTGAGGAGTGTCAGAAGAGTTTTGAGGAGCTAAAACATCGATTGACTACTGCACCGGTGTTAGCTTTACCGTTAAGGACTGAAGGTTATGAGGTTTTTAGTGATGCTTCGCAACAAGGACTGCGGTGTGTTCTGATGCAGCGCGGGAGAGTGATTGCTTATGCTTCGAGACAGTTGAGGTCTCACGAGATGAACTACCCAGTGCATGACTTGGAGTTAGCTGCAGTTATTTTTGCCCTGAAAATCTGGAGACACTACCTGTATGGAGAGACGTTCCAGATTTTCACTGATCATAAGAGGTTGAGGTATTTATTGAGTCAGAGGGAGTTGAATTTGAGACAGAGGAGATGGATTGAACTGCTTAAGGACTATGATTGTACGATAGAGTACCACCCTGGGAAGGCCAATGTGGTGGCAGATGCTTTGAGCAGGAGGTCTCATGTCAGTGCAGCTCAGATTCAGGTATTGAGGTTACCTTATTTGATTCAGTTAAGGGCTTTGAATGTGCAGTTGAATTTGGAGCGTGATGGAGTGTTGTTGGCCATTTTGAGACTTAGGCCGATGTTACATGACAGGATCAGACGAGTTCAGGACAAGGATCCTGCTATGGTGAGACTGATTGAGAGAGTGCAATCTGACTCGAGTTCTGAGTTTGAGTTGAGAGACGGGACATTATGGTTGGGACAGAGACTTTGTGTTCCGGATGTGGATGATTTGAGGCATGAGATTCTTGAGGAGGTGTTTTTGGCCGCCTATGCTATACATCCTGGTGCTACCAAGATGTATAACACTCTGAAGCAACATTTCTGGTGGCCTGGCATGAAAAAGCAAGTGGCAGAGTATGTTTCTAGATGTTTGACGTGTCAGCAGGTTAAGGCTGAGCATCAGGCTCCAGTGGGGAAACTTCATTCGTTGCCTATTCCGAAGTGGAAATGGGAACGAATTACTATAGATTTTATTATGAGGTTGCCTAGGACGCTAAGGCAGTATGATGCGATCTGGGTCATAGTGGACCGATTAACTAAATCGGCCCATTTCTTACCAGTAAGGGAGAATAATACTCTTGATCAGTTGGCCTAGAAGTATGTGACTGAGATAGTGAGACTGTATGGAGTCCCAGTGTCTATAGTCTCAGACAGGGATCCCAGGTTTACTTCGAGGTTCTGGAAGAGTTTGCAATCTGCTATGGGTACCAGATTGAATTTTAGTATAGCTTTTCATCCTCAGACAGATGGGTAGAGTGAGAGGACGATTAAGACTGTTGAGGATATGCTACGGGCTTGTGTATTAGAGTTTAGAGGAGCATGGGATCAGTATTTAGCTTTGATTGAGTTTGTTTATAATAATCAGTACTAGAGTAGCATTGGGACGGCTCCATATGAGGCTTTATATGGGAGACAGTGTAGATCACCTCTTTATTGGGATGAAGAGAGTATGAGGATGCTTGAGGGCCCCGAGTTGATTCAGGACACTGTTGATAAGGTAAAATTGATTCGGAGTCGCATTAAGGCGGCTCAGGATAGACAGAAAAGCTGTGGATCAGCATCAGAGAGAGATGGAGTATGATGTGAGAGACAAAGTTTTCCTCAAAGTGTCTTCATGGAGAGGAGTGTTGAGATTTGGTAAGAATGGCAAGTTCAGCCCTCGGTACATTGGTCCTTATGAGATCCATGAGAGGATAGGACCTTTGGCATATAAGTTGGCTTTACCGAGTAAGATGTCTCAGTTGCATGATGTCTTCCATGTGAGTATGCTCAGAAGATATCGATCAGACCCGACCTATGTGATACCGACTCAAGAGATTGAGGTGGCTAGTAATTTGAGTTATGTTGAGGAGCCAATTCAGATTGTGGGGTCTCGGGTTAAGCAGTTGAGGAGCAGGGTTATTCTATTGGTGAAGGTCCTTTGGAAGAACCACTCAACTGAGGAAGCGACTTGGGAGATTGAGGAGCACATGAGGAGGCAGTACCCTCATCTGTTCGATCAGTCAGGTAAGAAATTTCGGGGACAAAATTTTTATTAGGAGGGGAGAATTGTAACATCCCATCACCGATAGGATGGGTATAGTGGTAATTTGGTATGGGTTAGGTTCATGCATTCATTTTTCAGCATGTTTGTGCATTATTTAGCCTCTATATATATTTTGATAATTGGTAATTGTTGCACTAGCATATGCAGGTACATGCATGTATGACATATTCCCGGTATAATTGTGTAAATTGGAAATTCTGTGATTATTGTGTAGATTATGCTTCAAAAATTGAATTGGAGTGAAAAATGAGATTTAGGGGTTTGAAATATGGAATTGAAGTGTATGATCATGTGTTTTATATTTTTGAGAATTTTTAGGAATTTTTATGGAAATTTTGGAGTAATGGGTCTGGACCCGAAAAAAATGACTAAATGGTAGATTAATTGGAGTTCTGGTTCCGAAATTGACTGGCCAATGGCACTGGAAAAAAATTAGAGTTATGATTTTAGGACTTATTGCTTAGAACCATAGGAATTTGGGAGGAATTTGAATAAGAATTGGATTTAGGCCTTTCGGACTGGTCATGTGGCAAGTGAATTGCCAAACATGCCTTAAGACTTTAGTTTAAAACCCAAACTCCTTTGAATTTGCCTTCCACGATACTTGCTCCTCCTTTGAATGAAAAAAAAAATAACTTTTCTCCATAAGCTTTTTCTCTTCTCCTTCTTCGTGGATCTCCTCCTTGCTCACTTCCCTTCATTTTCTTCTTGCTTAATTGCTTCCTTCTTCACCTAAAATCTATCCTTTAAGCTTTGTGATGGAGAAGATGATGATTGGTGTTGGATTGAGTGATAACCGTGGGTGTGTATGAGATTGGGGATTGGAGTATCTTGAGAAATTAGAAGATAAAACAAGTAAGTTCTTACTCTTTCTGCTTTCGATAGTTTAAATTGTGGATTAATTGGAATATATAGATGATTGATTAGAGTATTTGATGAATGAGAAATGGATAGGTTTCGGATGATATGAATTGATGATTTTATCTTGTTTTGTTTTGGGTAATTGAGGGATAATGGTTATTTGATGGAATTGAGTTTAGGGTTTAGTTGTTTTGAGTGTATTAAGTTGTTTTGGGAGTGTTTTGAAGGAGAATAGTTGGATTAAAATTTGACAGAAGTGAGAAATCTGGGTTTCGGGCATGTTTCTGGAGTTGCACGCCGCGACGTGTTCATCGCATGCCGCGGTGAGCAATTTTCCTTCCACGCCATGACGAGAAGACGACGCCTTGGCGAAGCGTTAGAGAGAACACCATGATGCACTTCAATACAGATCGTTCTGGCGAGGATGCCTTTTCTTCGAGAGTGAATTGGTTCTTCTAAATGTTAAGTTTTGAGGTTTTAATCCTAATGATTTGATTCTTGATTTATTGCAATTTAGAGACTAAGAACTGCAAATTTATGGGAATGGAAGTTCTGAATTAATTTCGAAAGTTCTCGATTTTGGATGGAAATTAAATAGTGAATAGTGAATATGATTTTGATATGAAGGTGGTTCTCATATATTGGAATGTAACTTGTGGAGTTCTAAATTACATTAAATGGGTTCTGGAGTCTATGAATTTCGATCTTTTAGAGAAAAAGAGTTGAGATGGAAAGTTTCGGGAATAGTACCGGAATTGTCATGAACATGTATAGTACGCATCTTAATCGCTGCAAGTGCATTATTGACTATTGTGATTGTGCAATTGGTAATATTTGTGTATTTTGATTGTCTTAGAGGCACAATGGGAGCGTCGATCCACCGACGTGGCTGAGACTTCCCGACATTAGCTCGGAAGTTTTGAGGTGAGTAACCTAGTTGGTTCCTCAATCTTTGTGTGTTTAAAATTATGTGCTTATGCCATGTGGAAATAATGGAGGGTTTATGTGTTTGATTTTGATTGATCTCGGACCATAGGTGTCCGAAATATCGAAAATTTGAAATCGAAGTGTCAATTGTGCGTGAATTGCAATTACTTAGGTTTAATGCGAATTGAGACATATGCATTCATGCATAAAGGCATGTTCAGATAATGACAATTGTGACCGAAGTAGCCACCGTATTTCAGAGCTTAAAGCTCAACGTAACAAGGCCTCGAGCGCAATGAAATTCAGAGCCACAGGCTCACCATTAATGAGCCCATTTTTGGGACAAATCAGGCGCACGGTCATAACACCGTAATAAAATGGGAAGTGTCACATGTGTATTGCATATACAAATAATTAGATATGGACTGTGTGAAAGGCGAAAAGCCTTATATTTGTGAAATGATAATACATGTGATATTTCCGAATGTGTTACTTTGTGATATTATGTGAATTGGTTGTATAGGCATGAGTTGAGTGAACCATCGATGATGGTTTCTCACTGAGTTCGCCAACTCACCCAACATTGCAAATATTTTTCAGGACAGTGATAATAGACTCCTAGCTCTAGAGGGTGAGACTTTTCCTGCCTTGTGGATTGAGTTAGTCAGAGAAGTATGGCACAAAGGTGGGTCAGCTGGGACTTTTGGAGATGACCTAGTGAGGAGTTTGTTTTAGTTTCTTTTGAGTATTGTACAGTCAGTGAGCAAGGACAGAATTGTGTATTTATGGTTTTAATGGAATGAAATGAGAAAGCAAATTTCAGTTCAATTTCTGATTGTGATACTGATGTTTATTGTGATGCCATATGAATTATTGTAGTGATTGCTCTGGTGGTGCACCCTTATTGTAGGATATGTATCAGAATGACCTACGGGCGTCCCGGTGCGTACCTTACGGTAAAGGGGCGCTATATGAATAGTTAAGCTTATGACATTCCAAGTTTGTGAAATGTAAAATTACAAGCCTTCCATAGGGTAAATTTGTCTTATGACTTCAGGGGAAAATCTGGATTGATCTAGGCTAGATGAGACCAAGTTATCGTCTAGACAGTTGTAGGTCTCTCTTTTAGCTTTCCAACGATATATATATAGTATGGAATTTTTGGACCTCTGGATTGAAAGTTATGGTTCTTAGAGAGGGAAATGCTTAGGAATATAAAAATGTATCGTCTGTAAAGACGCTTCGTCTTAAGAGTTGCATCGTCTTAAGTTGACTTTACTTCATCTTAAGTTAACTCCGCTTCGTCTTAAGAGTTGCATCATCTTAAGTTGACTTTGGTTCGTTTTAAGTTGACTCTGCTTCGTCTTAAGTTGACTCCGCTTCGTCTTAAGTTGACTTTGTTTCATCTTAAGTTGACTTTGCTTCATCTTAAGTTTACTTCACTTTGTTTTAAGAGTTGCATCGTCTTAAGTTGACTTTGCTTCGTCTTAAGTTGAATCTGATTCGACTGTCCTTGTTTGTCTACTTTTTTCTTCGTCTGCTTTTCGCTTCATCTTAAGTTGACTCCCCTTCGCCTTAAAAGTTGTTTGATACCATCGTCTAGTCTATTTTTGACCCTTCAGATGATAGAATCTATCTTTAAGGTCTCTATAAAAGTTGTAGACTTTGAAGTCCTCTTTCTAACCCTCTAAGAATGACCCTGATTTGATATTCCTAGAGCAAGATATACTTTTTGCCCTGAAACTGGTTCAATATGATTGAGGACGGAACTAGTTTGATTCTTATGGACATAAACTTCGTTATCCGACCTCTAAATGAGATGAATCTTATGTCTTAATAAACTAGAGTCATAGAGCCCCAAATGTTCTGAACAAGTCAGATTTGAAACTCTGGTTTGAGGTTTCCCAAAAGTCTGTCCTGAAATAGGAGAAGGGAGTTGTTTTGACGTTTGTCCTAGTGTGGGCTAGCCACTTATGTGGAATGGTGACTAAAGAGGATTCCTTGAAATAACCCTATAGGATAATATTCTCACGCTTTATGACTTCAAATTTTGGGCTTCGAAATTGGGGTTTAACATTTTATGGCATCAAAGCAAGAAGAGAAATCGACGATGGTTAAGGAGACTTCATTGGAATAAGTTCAGTAATTATGGTTTCAAGATTTGGGTTCCAAAAATGATGCCCAACAGTTTTGGTATCAGAACAGGAAGAGAAATTGACGATGGTTAAGGAGACTTCATTGGAAGAAGTTCAATGATTATGGTTTAGTTGGGCTCTAAAAATGATGCCCAATAGTTTTGGTATTAAAGTAGGAAGAGGAATCAATGATGGTTAAGGATTTCATTGAAATAATCTCACATTTTTATAACCTCTGAGTTGGACTCTAGAATTGGGGTCCAACACGTATCCTTCTTATTGAGATCCGATCTCGGAACCGAATCCCAACCCAAAAAATGGAAAATGAAATGAAAGTAAAGTAGCGAAACAAATCAAACGGATCTCAAATCCAAAAGTGGGCCAAAACATAAGCGAACCACGAATCGGATCGGAATCAAAGCGAACCAAAAAAAGAAAGTATCGAAAATGGACAACACAAAATGAATCAAAAGCTTTCAGAAATGGAATCGAAAACGAATCGAAGGCGAGCTAAGGAAAATCGAATGGTTCAAAATCGAAAACAAACGAATTTCTGACATTCGATAACATACACGTTAGAAAACTATCACGTTGGAAACCTTAGACTTAACCTATCCGAATCCGTGTAAAAAAAATTTTCTTATTCATTCCTTTCATCTGATTTCAATCTTATACAAATCAAAATCATTTGGAAACTTATTCTCAATTAAAACTCAATTCTACTTAATCATACAATATCTCAGTACCATCTTTAACAAAATCTTATTTTTATTCTATCTTTTCCATACAACCAATTTTATCAAAAATTGGGCAGCATCATGGCTGCATTCTAACAAACCCAAACATGGAAGGGGTTTTAAAACACACTTCTATAATTTCCAAATAAAACTCAGAATCATCGGACCCCCCTTTCGGAATCCAAAGCACAATCACATTCACATCTCATGTATATTCTTATACAATTTCCTAATTCAATCCAAACACAACCCAATCAAATTCATATACAATCACAATCCATAAACTATAATCATACACCGAAATCCATATGCCACAACCATGCACAATTTTATGTCTCATATCTAAACATAACTTCATCATTCTTATACATCATATACATCATACTCAATTATACATAATTTCATAATTCTCATACATCCTGACATAAATGTTTGTAATACAATAATGACATCTTAATCCATATCCAATAACAACACAAAAAATCCAAATTTACACAAAAATACTCGCTATGTAAAATCGAACAAAAAGTCTTGGCATTCTTTCATCCGATCTCCTGCTCAAATACCTGGAGATGGGGATGAAAGGGGGGTGAGCTTGACAGCTCATAGATAACATATTTATAAATCGAATAATAAGAAAAAATCATTTTCTATACTTTTGACATTTTACAAAAAGGATCTCACAGTAGCAAATTTTTCGAAGGCTTATTTCTTAACTCTTTCAACTTTTCAAATCATTCATAATAAATTTTCAAAACTTTCACAGTTGCAAACCTCAATTTCACATTTCTCAAAATTCTCAAATATTTCACAAATCATAAATAATTTCAAAAACATGAATGCATCACATTGTAAATGCATCTCAAATCTAAAAAAAATCAAAATCACATAACACATCAAATGGTTTGGGTCGGTCCAAAACGGAACGTACTGCACATTCCCGCATAGCGATCCTGTGCAGTCGTGAACGGAATGTACTACACTTTCCCGCATAGCGGTCCATTGTAGCCTTGAACTTATGGGAGTTCGAAATCAGAGCTCCAGTATCACTAGCGGGCAGGCAGGCGAAGCCTTTAAAAAGAGACAGTGCACTGACTCGACTTATGGGACCTAACCAAACTCACATAACACATAATTTCATACTTGAAAAACGAATTGCCCGAAGGCATATTTCGAAACTGAACTTTTCATATTTTCATATCGTGTCTTGCTAGACATATTGTCATTCACACATTCACATAAATTCATATGGCAATTTAAATGCAAACTCAATCCATCAATCAAGCAATTTAAATGCAAACTTAATCCATCAATCAATCACATAACAATTTAAAATCACATTCGATTCACAATCATTGAAAACTTGTAACCATTTTTCCAAAGCATTCTGAAAACAATACAATTTAATACTTCCTTTCTTTATTTGTTTGAAAACATAAACAATAATTTTGCAAAACATTTCACTTCTTGAATTTTCAAAAATTCATAGTCAACTTATAATTCGAAATATAAACATATTACCCACCTCATTTCCATGCTAGAAACTCGTCCAAAGCATCAATTGCTCCATTCCTTTCCTTAAATTTTCCTAATTCATAACATAAACCCTAATTAATTCAACATCCAAAATTGAATCAATTAGACCATGCAATCACCAAAATTGATTTCATAATTCACTTACCCAAACCATTTCCAAGGTATCTAAACCAAAAATTTATTAAAAACTCAAGGATCAAAAACCATCTCTTACCTTAATCTTCTTCATTTTCAAATTTTTATTAGCTTGGAATGAAGCTTTCATCATCCTCCACATTTTTCCCCTTGAATCATCGAAAAATTGAGCTTGAAACCCCCAAAAATTCGAAACCCTAACATCTTCTTTCTCCTTTTTCCTCTTCTTCTCCGAAACCCACTCTTCTCTCTTCTTCTTTTATTCTTTTCCTTCTCAAATTTTCGTGGGTTGTTCCTCTTAAACGACAACCACTTCATTTGTCTTTAATGGAATGCCTTTTTTTCCCTCCATATAAGCCTTAAACCTTAACCCTTTAAGTGAACTTCCAAAATTGCCCCTGAAACTTTATTTTTATTCATGCTTACTCTAGGACAATTTTCTAACCATAAAAATAAATAAATTTGCCAAAACTTCCTTCTAGAGAAATGTTCCTCATTGTCTTAATTTCATAACAACACCAAAATCATTTAATTTGGTGCACTACGCCAAAAGTTATGCTCCAAACATTTCGGGTTATTCTGTTGGACCCCGAACCTTGAGTGACAATTTGATTTAGTAATATGAATGATCAAGTGGATGAGTTGATTTAATTAGAGTTGAAAAACAAGAATTAAAAAGAAAAAGTGTGAAAATTTGAAGAAATTAGAAAGTTTGACTTTCTAGAGAGAGAATGTTTGACTTTGAGAGTTGACTTTTGTTTGAGGCAAAATTTGATAAAATGATCTACATGAAACTTGTAGATTATGTTAAGAGCTTTTTGTAGACATAAAGTTTGCAATTTTTCGATATTGGGAGTAAAAGTTATGATCAGTCAAAGTTTATATGTGATAGGGTTGACTTTTGACTTTAAGTATGGTTGAAACTTTGACTGAGAAATTTACCTTGTTAGAGATAAATTGAGCTTTGATGTTCTTCATGAAAATTGAAGCATTTGATTTGATCTTTATTTCAATATAAAGTATGTAATTTTTCGATCTCGGAATAATAAGTTATGATTTTTTTACAAGTTTGTATAGAGAATAGTATCTTTGACCGAAAAATGGACTTCTGAAGGAGTCGAATTGAGTTTTATGTCCTTCGTGAAAGATGTAGAGCTTTCTTTAAGCTTTCTATAGAGACTAAGTTTGTCAAAATCGGAGTTCGGGATTAAAAGTTATGAATTTTGGAAGTTTAGAGGAAAAAAAAAAGAAAGGAAAATGATTTATCCTCGTCACTAGGGCGACGCGTATCGCCATAGCGATGGCGAACGTTTAGCGCCGCCGTCGCTACGGCGCCGCGCATCGCCGTAGCGATGGTGAGCATTTTGGTTCACGTCGCTAGGGCGACGTCCGCGTCGCCGTAGTGACCGTGCCCTATCCTCGCCCTAATACGACGTCGTTTTGCTCCTTCAGTTTTCTTGCTTCCTCCTCCAATCCGACCTTTGTTCACTGTTTTGCTCATATCTTTTCCGTCCGACATCTGATTGAGTTGATTCTTACGGCGTTGGATTCGTAAGACAATTCTCTACATTCTCATGAGAAAATTGTAATTTTATGAGATTAAATTGATGGTGATTATTTTAATCAAAATGAGTCGTGAAATTTTCCGAACATAGTTCAGTGTTTTGTAAAATTCGGGATCTGTAGAGATCCGATTGAAGCAATTCTTGAGGCAAAATAAATATAAGACAAGGGGCTACAAGTCATATGAAGAAATGAAAGGTCAATATTGCCCTTAAGACCCTCAAATTATGAATGGAAGTTCAAATCCGTGTGCAGTTTTTGGATTTGGAACATCTAAGAGTATATTGAGCATAACTTTTGATCTGGGAATCGAAATGAGACGATTCTTGTTTTGAATTAAACTAGAGACATAAGACTACAATTTTTATGAAGACATCGAGTTTCAATTCTGGTATTAAGAATGTGAACTTTTAGACGGAAGTAATCGTACATGGAAAATGTGTTAGAATATGGATATTCCTGAACTGTTTTGAGCATAACTTTTGATGTAGTGATCGGAATTGAGCGCGGTCGGTGGCGTTGGATTCGTATGATTGAGAGGAACATTTCTCTAGAAGGAAGTTTGAGAAAATTCTTTCAGCTTGATAGCGCGAATCAAACCGCAAGTGAGCATGACATAAAGTAACAATGGAAGGGCAAAATGGTCATTTATCTATCATTTAATGAAACACACTTGAGGAGTGTCGTTTTGGCTTATTAAAAGCCACGAATGGGCTGGAGAAGTCTGGAAAAGTATAGAAGAAAGGAGAAAAAAATAAAAGAAATGAGAGAGAAAGTGAAGAAGAAGCATCGTATATGGAGAAAGAAGAGGGAGAAAGCTTAGTTTTAATTTTTTCTACTCAATTCTTCAAGCTTTTGGGACTTTTCCAAGAAGGAAAAGAATGGAGAATGATGAGAGCTTCCTAAGGAACCAAGAAACTTTGAATTTGGAGGAGAAATGAGGTAAGAGAAAATTTTCAATTTGGAGTTTTTGTTGAATTTTTGATTGAGAAAGATAGATAATGTTATGGGTTTGTGATTTATGAAGTTGATTTTGATATATATGCTTTAGGTTGGGTTTAATTTCGGATGAAAATTTGTTTAAAGTTTAGGCAAAATTTTATGGTTGAGGATTTGGTGATTTTTTTGGTGTAAAATTAAAGATAATAATATGGGTTTGTGGAATATGAAATTAGTTTTGAGAAAATTGTGAATTATGATATAGAATTTGTGAAAATTGGGTTAGGCCAATTTTGAAAATTGGGAATTTATGAAATTGGTGGTGTAGATATTTTGGAATTAATGTGAATCGATGAATTGTGAAGTTAGTTTTGAAAATTAAGTTATTTATGAGATTGAATTTGAGTGTATTGATTTAGGCCAATTTTGAAAATTGTGGATTTTCAAAATTGGAGATTGAAATAGCTTGGAAATATGATAATTATGAATTTCCGATAGTTAATTTTGGGAATTATGCAAATTTATGATGTGAATTTGGGTGATTATGGTTTAGGTCATTTTTAATTGAAAGAAGGAAAGAAGCAAGGATCAAATTGAAGCTTGGAACAAGTTCCTAGCGTCATTTCGAGGTGGGTAGTATATTTATTTATTGAATTTTAAGCTAAGCATATGAATTTGAAAAATTCAAGAAGTAAATTTTGAGAAACAAATGTTTGAAAAATATAGTTTTGACTGAGTAAATGAAATGCTTTCGGAAGGTTTAAAAAAAAATACAAGATCTATAAAAATCATGTTTTTGAATTATCTGAACAATTTGAACAATGTGCCTTGTAATAGAATCAGTTTGATTTATGATTTAAAGAAATTGTGCATACCTTGTTATGAATTTGCTTGATATATGATTTAATTGATGCTGTTATTGTGATACGATATGATATGAAAAAATTTAGAAAATCAAGATTTTTGGAAAATGCCTTTGGGCAATTTGAATTCTTTTTCTGCTTATGTGTTATGTGGGTTTGGTAGATCCCTTGTGAGTCAGTGCTGTCTCTATTTGTATAGCCTTCTTAAGCGGCTGCCCGCTAGTGGCACGGAGCTCCGTTCGGACTCCTTCACGGCTACATAATCTGCATCATTGGGAAAGTGTAGTACGTTCTATTCACTACCGCATGTGACCGCATGCTGAATGTGCGAGACGCTTTGTTTGGACCGAACCAAGCCATTTGATATGTTTTATATGTTTGATTTGTGAATTTTATGATTTGTAATGTTATGTGTTTGCATTCACGTTTATGAAACATTTAAGAAAATGAGTTATGAAAAGGGTTTGAGAAAAAGATTGGAAAACTTGAAAAGTTTGAAAATGAGTTTTTGGAGAAAATCTTAAATGGGAAATATTTGAAAAGTTTGAAAAATAAAAGATTTTTTTCCCGCTTATTGTTCAGTTTATAAATATATTATCCACGAGCTTCCGAGCTCACCCCCCCTTTCATCCCCATCTTCGTGTTTGACGGGGAGATCGGATGAAAGAATGTGAAGACTTTGGGTCTGCATTTTTGCATCGTTAGTATTGTTATGTAAATATTGTGTTTTGAATAGTTTGTAAATGGCTTGAATTGCCATTAAGTGATTATGATGTTTTCGAATGTATGAAGATTATGAATGAGAGTATGAAATTGTATATGATTTGGAAATTTGTATATGAAATTGTGTATAATTTTGGGATATATATATTGGAAATTGAGATGGCAAATTTAATTGAATGATGAATTTGGTATTGATTGATTTGAGAATTATGGAAGTTTTAGATGTTAGGTTTGCGTTTTGCTGGTGTTTGGATTTCCGGACGGGAGTGTCCGATGATTACGAGGTCTGTTGAGATTATAGAAGTGTTTATTTGCCTTTGCGTGAATTTTTGGGTTAGGATAAATGCAAGATTATCTCTTGAAATTTCCTTAGAAAATAAAGTGAAAATGAAGAAAAATAAGATTTAGATATATGAAAGATGGATTTATGAGATTGGTATAAATGTAGAGAAATTTGTTATGATTTGAATGGGATGATGAAATTGATAAATATTGCTGTGTATGGGTTTGAATAAAAATGGTCATAAGAGATGGAATAGAAAAGAAAAGAAAAAAAAATTATACCGGATTTTCGCATCGGATTAGTCTAAGGAATTTCAACGCAATTATGTTCATTCGATCGTTTTCTTTGATTTTTGTGCTCGGATGTCGGATCTGTTCTACTTGATTTCGTTTCGCTTTGAAATCTATTCGTTAGGTTCGATACGACTTCGATTTGTTTTGTTACAAATTGATTCCGAATTCGACTTTCGAAATCTGTTCGTTTAATTCGTTTTCGCTATTGGCTTCCGCATTTTGTTTTCGATCCGAAATTTCCGTTTCCATCCGATTCCGCGTCCTTCGTTCTGCTTTTCCGGTTGGGATCCGGTTCCCGGATCGGGTCCCAACATATTCATACGCTAAAACATTTTCCAGCACTTTATTCCATCCAAAAATTGACATTCTTAATGACTAAATTGAAATTCACTTCCTTCAGACAAATTGTATCCTTATCTTTCTAGTTTAATCCAAATTAATAATCACTTCATTTGGATTACTAGAACAAAAGTTATGGCCAAAATACTTTCAGATTTTTCTAATCCAAGACTGCACACTAAACCCGACTTCCATTCAGAAATTGGAAGTCTTAGAGGCTAAATTGAAATTCAAATCCTTCATAATACTTGTAGCCCCATGTATCTATTTTATTTTTCCACACAAACAACTCAAATAGATCTCCACAGATCAAGAATTTCTCAAAAGACTGAACCATGTTTAGAAAAATATCTAACTCATTTTGATTAAATCATTCTCTTTCAATTTAATCTCAAAAATTATAAATTTCCCATTTTGATGAAGATAATTGTCTTAGGAATCCAAAGCTTCATAAACCAAGTCAATCGGATGTCGTTCGAAAAAGTTAGAAGCAAAAGAGTGAAATATATCTAGAAAATTACCTTTCTTAAACAAATAGGGAAGTCGCGATCGTACGCGTGTAAGACCGCAACATTCAGGTGGACCAGCAAAGTTGCGATCGTGTGCGTGCACGATCGTGACATTCCGATGATCCTGCAGAGTCGTGATTATGCGTATGCACAACCGCGACATTCGAGTGGACTTGCGACTCTTTCTTCTTAACTGACGTTTCAAATTTTAAACCCCATATATTTTGACTCAGAACTCCAAATTTTACAAACTTGTTATCAAAAGAAAGCTGAAAGGAATCTCTACAACTTCTATGAAGAATTCGAAAACTAATTCTATCTCTAAAGTAATCAAATTGCCAATCAAAGTTACTGTCCCTTTAATGTCTCCTAAAACAGTAACTCACTTCTCAAATTTCTATCTTTCAACTCCAAAGTCCAAAAGTGTCATATTTTATATCAATAAAAAGATCAAAAAGCAACCTACAACTTTTATGAAGGAAAGAAAAATCAATTTGGCCTCTAAGGAAGTCAAATTTCCAATCAAAGTTTCTGTCCTCTAATAATCATGCTAAAACAGTAATAGAAACTTGTAAAAATCATAACTTCATATTTCTTGGTCCAAAAATTGCATACTTCATATCAATTGAAAGATCAAAACATAATCTAAAAATTTCATGAAGAAGTCAAAAGCAAATTCAACCTCTTACTAGGTCAATTTTCCAGTCAAAGATTCTGCCAAATAATTAGTCATCCTATACCATATCCAAACTTCACAATTTCATATCTTTCAATTCTCACATCCACTAATTGCATATTATACATTATTGAAAAGCTAGGCAAGTCTTCTATGAATTTCACGTTGACCACTTAACTCAATTCAGACTACATCAGTACATAATTTGTCTCAAAACACAGCACACCTAAATGTACACTTATGGACATTTTCACAAAACAAAGCAAACTAATATTTAACTTTGACTGATCATAACTTTCACTCCCGATATCGAAAAATATCAAAATTTATGGCGAAAGAAATCTCTCAACAGAAGCTACAATTTTTATGAATATCATTTTCTCAAATTCTGCCTAAATCAAAAAGTCAACTCTCTATGACCAAAAAGTCAAACCTTTTCAATTCTTCATATTCTCACACTTTTTCTCTTTAATTCTTGCTTTTTAACTTCATTTCAATCAACTCATCTACTTGAACTTTCATAACCCATACAAATCTATTCAAAATCCAAAGTTATCAAATCAAACAATTCTTTTCTCATCAATTTCCTTAAAGCCTAATTACATATCTAACACAATACATATACATTAATACTCATTTAATTTCATTTTCTATTTCTAAATCCCACACCAAGATCGGGGTCCAACACTTCTCAATACATAACATAGCTAAACCATTTAACCTTCTTGTGACATTAATGACCTCAAATAGGTTTTCAATAATTTTAACTTTGAAAAACTTTTCTCAATTGATGTTACATAGTTAATAGAATTCGATAAGCAATTAAAACATTTGGATAACAATCTGCAGCTTTATAAAATTTCAACTAATGATATTAACTCATTTGGCAAAGTCATTTGTAATAATTTAATTCAGAAAAAAGATCATCTAAATCTACATCTGACACATTATCATGAGAAAAAGTTGTAAAATTGGTGCAACATTCTCTTAATTAGTTATCATCACATGTCCTCAACTTCTTTGAATCAATAAGAATCCAAAACTATTATCAAATGTCGTTAATTGTTCAAATCAATTCTTTAACGAAGTAATTTCCATATCTACATTAACTAGAAAGTAATTAACTCTGAAAATTTTCTCAGCTGATTGTATTTCTCCATTATGGTTAATTTTATCAAATTGTCTTTTCCTAATAATACAACATCTAGTTGGAAATGTGGGCTCTATATTCATCTCAAGTGCAAGACTTTTGGTAATATTCATACTAGAACTAAACCCTTCATCTCTATATTTCTCAAAAAATACCTTCACACCTTCTAATTGCTTTATGGTAGCATTAATGCACATATATTTAGATTGCAACTTTTTACTCATCATGTTAATAGCAAATAAAATATCATACCAAATAACCATACCAAGTAAAAAATCAAAACTCTCAACCCCATTAACCAAGCTTTCTACTTCACTCTTTGACTTGGCATCATCACAAGATCTAGATAATTCCATCAAAGCCAATCTTATTTGAGGAGCTTGAAATCTAATAACTTTAACACTTTTTATTCGACTCTCCCAACGAGTGTTGGGCAATGATTTCATAGTTAAGCCTAAACATTATCAAGAAAAACCTTCCACCTTTTAGGAGAACTTGAAAATAATGCATATATACGTTGCACAACTCTAAAAAATGAAACAACTTTAACACAAGAATGTGTCATATCACTAAAAGTAAGATTAAGATTATGATAAGCACTTGGCATATATAATGCTCTTGGATTTATTTCAACTAATTGTTTTTGAACCCCCTTGCTGTTTTCCCTTCATGTTAGAACCATTATCATAACCTTGACCCCTTACATTATAAACATTAAGATCAAGAGAATTAAATGTATTCAATAATTCATTGAAAAGTCCCAATCTAGATGTGTCATCTACCTTTAAGAACTCTAAAAAGTACTCCTCTATTTTTTATTTTTTTGGCATATTCACACATCGTACTAATAAACTCATTTATTCTTGATGACTCAAATATGGAGTACAATCAAGAACAATAGAAAAGTATTTTGCCTCTTTAATGATCCCTATGATAGAACTTTTAACGCTATGAGCCAATAGAGAAATCAACTCATTTTGAATTTTTTGACCAAGATAATGATGATGAATTTTATGATTTTGAATACGTCTAACATGATCTTGCATTATCAGATCAAACCTAAGAATCATCTCAATCAATCCTAAAAATTACCATTATCATGTTAGTAAAATTTCTCATTGGATCCTCGAAAAGCTAAATTATATTTAGCAAAATATTTCACAACAAAATCTATTCTTATCAAAACTTGTCTCCAACGTTCTTTCTCTTTTGCAATTTCTTATTGCAAATCTTTATCAATTGTTTAATTTTTGCTCAATCTTACTCTTAATTCATTCTAGGTTCTCATATTAGTCATATGCTTAATGCAATTCTCATGTTCTTCGAGTCTTTCACTAAGATGCTTCCATTGTCTAAATCCATAATTTCCTAATCCACTTTGTTTGTTAGTAGATTTGAACAAATTATAACAAAAACATATACTTTATTTACATGTTTAGAATAAACCAACAATTTTCTATCACTAATCTCTCTATTACTCAAATTTCTGTAATAATAAGAATATGAAAAATGACGAGAGGCATTGTCTAAAAGAAACATAAGATTCAATTCTCTTACAAACCCTTTTTCAACTAAAATATCCCTTACTTTATTATCAAGATTATCCAATTTCTAAGATCATAAACGTCCGATATAAGGCTTACTTGCTCATCTGTCTTTAATTTTTCTAAAGTGGATACATTTGGTATATGATCATGCTCACTCGAATTTCTAATATTCTCATAAATATGAGTCTCATCACTTAAGTTTTCTTTATGCTGTTTAAAACTACCTTCACCTAATTCCTTAGGAATTTCACTCATTAGAGGATCCTACTCTTTTAATAAATTTATTAATTGCTCCTTTTTGGGATTCTATCAACTGTGTTATTGGTTTTCTTCTTCTTTTTTTTTTTCCTTTTTTCACTTTTAGACAAATGCTTTTTAGGTAACATAATATAAATCAATTTTAACACAGTTGGACTAGAAAAAGAACAAAAGCATCTGTATGGAGCTAGAAGAAGTATGCAGGCACAACCAAACTCCAATAGCTTCACAATATATCACAAAGATATGTAAATGGTATTATATATGTGATAGAGGGAAAATAAATAGCAAATTTTAATGTCTAATATTAAAATAAAAACAAAGAGCAAATTTTAATGATAGAGACACACTAATTTCTAAAATACAAGAAATCAACATACTTAGGAAATAAGCTAATATAATGTCCACGTTAATGAAAAATTACAAATTAATTATAACATATTCAAATATTTAATAAGCTAAAATACATTAAAATCAGAAAATTTACCTTTAAATTATACTCGAACTCAGAAGATAGAATCGTGAAATTTTTTGCTGCTAATTTTTTAGTTGGAGTTCCTTAACTACATATGTTTATGAAAAAAAAGAAATTAAAAGGTAAAAATACACCTAAATACTTCAAAAATATTTATAAGTATAACAAGTTAACGTTGAATCTTGGAAGTTGTTTATGTTTGTTATTCTTGAAAATTGAAAATATTAACAGCCTCACCAATATTCTTTACCAACGTTCTCCACCAACATTATCTACATTTATTACTACATTATACATGTCTTTTGTAATGACAAATAGTCGAACAAAGGAAGAAAAAGTTGCAAAAAAGTAGAATAACGAAGAAAAAGAATCAATTTTAGGTGGCACATTTACTACAAGATGGGGCCCTTTTTTATGGTGGGCCTGCCCTGCAAGTACCTCTCTGCCTTTACCTAGGTTTATAATCGAGTATTCAAACTTAACCAAGTAAAAGTGATATAATGACTTAAACTTATTATATCCCTTTTATTAAGAGTGATGGTTATTTCTAATATAGCTTATTTAAAAATAAATAAATAAAAAGTTTCATTAATGTAGTATTTTGTTTACTTATAACCTTGTAATTAGGGATGGCAAACGGGTTTGGGTCAAGTATGTGTTAGGTATTTTGTTAACATCGTTTCATTTTTTTAAAATAAAATTTCAGCCGGGCCTCCTAGACCTGGTTGGGCTTGGCCAGCTTTGGCCCAACTCATTGTCATCCCTACTTGTAACAAATAAAAAGTAATAAATTCATTAATATTGAATTGAAAAGTAACGGATATAGTAAACTTAATTCACAAAGCATTAGATGCTTAAGTTTGTAAGTAAACTATTGGTTAAAGAACGATCGATGTTACTTAATTTTTTATTCTACGAACCCCTCTCCAAGATCCGGAGTCCATAATTGAAGACAATAATGAAGGGTTCCTTATGGAAACAAATGTTAAGGTAATTGTTGCTCATAGCAATCTATGTTCTTAAGCTTTTTGTTTCAATAGGTTTATGTTAATATTATTCTATGTTCATATATGTTATGCTTCTAAGTAGGATGGTGTTTAAGTCTAAGAGTTGAAATGAAGTTGTTTAACTAATTTAAAGAATAAGCGGAAGGAAAAGTATGGAATGTGAAGCTTGCCTTTATATTTGTGTCTTTAGCTTTCAAGCAAATTTGTTTCTAATGTGTAACGGTTTATGAATGAACTAAATATGAGTTAAAATTTCTTTCTCTCTCACACACATTGTCACATTCTCATAAAGATATAAAAGCCAACACCTACCATCACTCTCAATATTTTATTGTTGATATGACTAAATGGTTTTAGAAATAAAACCATATATTCAAACTCAGATTCCATTTCTCTTTTGTTTAAGATATGTGAAACTAAAAAGTTATTGTTAACAACTAAATGTATTTCATGACACCAAACTGTAAATATGTATATTTTTATTTATATGAGAAACTACAATTAGCCTTAAAACACCTGAGCTTGTGGCATTTTTACTCTTAGGTTCTCAAGGTTTATTTCAAATCTCTTTCAAGTTTAATCACTATAAAATTAATACATTTAGTGACAACTTTTTATAACTAACTATCATTTTATTACATATATAAGATTTTAAGTGACAAAACAATTGATTGACATTATTATTTGGATTAACTATGATGGTTTATTATTTTGTCACTAATACAATAGTAATTGTGACAATTTAGTGTCTTTCACAATTAAATTATCACTATTAATTCATTAATAGTATCAAATTTTCTTTTATCACTAAGTTCTATCACTAAAAACATATGTAATTTGACGTCAAAGTAATTTTCATGGAATGAATTGTAATTATGACAAAATATATTTGATCACTAATATTTTCTATTTATTATGACAAAATATAGTTTAATCACAAATATTTTTCTTACTTTGATCAAATAGATTACCACACGATATTTTACTTTTGTGATGAAAACTTTTGTCAATACAAATTCAATTAGTTAGTGTTTACTTAATATTGGCACGAAAATGTAATTATCACTATGATCACTACTATTCATCATTTTAGAGAAAAGAAAATTTATTGTCACTTAATCATCAACTTTTTGTTACAAAGGTTATAGTCAATATAAACGTAACAAATTAATGATAAATATTTCTTGTTATAGTAACATATTAAAATTAACCACTCTCTTGATTAATTTTTCATTATTGTATAAATTTTAGGGGTAGAAAGCGCTTGTCACAGCTTTTTTCTTTAATATTATTATTTGCAAACAAATTTAAATATTTTCTTATAAAATATTCAAATTACATATATTGATAATCCAAAAGTAATATTTTACATATCAATAGATGCTTGCTAAACATAAATTTGAAATTTCATCAAAATAAATAAATGTTTAAATATAATAAAAATCTTGTTCTAAAATATTAAACAAAACTCTTAACCTATTCAAAATTTAAAATAAAGTTCTTGTCAATGCTCAATTATCGTCTAAAAGATAATGGTCAAAATATCAATAATAAAGAGAAAAGGTTAGATGAGGACTTGACTTGTTTTTTTAACAAAAATTTTAAGTTCGACTTAAAGTTTAATCAAATTTAACCATTTTAAAGTTTAATGGGATTATTGATAAAAACAACGTCAGGTTGACATAACTTATTAAAACAAATTATTTTACATGATTAGTCATTTTGTATACTAATTCAAAATTTAATCAACTAAACTTAACAAGTTGAATTCAATCAATCAGTTCAGCCGGTTTAATAACGAAATCTTAAACAGACCAATTTTTCGACTATGTTTTTAACTTTTTTACTTTGATTTAGTTTAATAATCTTTATTATTAAAAATCTATCATTTTATTAATTAATTATTCACTATCCATAAAATTAATTTTGTAAATTAAAATTAATCAATTAATTTTCATTTACCATTCTCATTTTTAATTATACTTTAAATTTTTTATACTTAAAGGATAATCTTCTCTAATCATTTTTCAAAATTTTAATTTTTAATTTTAACTAATTTTATGACGATTTACTAACAATACCTTAAGCCTCTTATCTTACTCGTTTAATTTTTGATCTCATGTTTAAAACATTGTAAAATTCTAAATTATGGAACATTTCACTAATTCTCAGGCTTAACAAGTTATATGTTATTTTCTTTTGGCAGGAAAGGAGAGACCTCGAGCACAAGAATAGCACCAAAGACTAGAGGCAATGAACGAGGCAACTATTGAAACTCCTAATCTTTCACTTCTTAATAGATTTCCAATAATGTGAATCTCAAAACCCTTATATGGATCACAAAAATAACGTCAACTGAGGAACAGGAAGTGGGTCTAAAGTAGTTTGAAGAGGAGTTCAGTGTGTGGAAGAAGAATGTCATTCCTTTACGACCTTGTCATCTCTCAACCGCTCGAATGGTCATGTCTCACCATCCATTAGGTTCCAATCTCCACTCCTATGTCGTGCTTCGACGACCATTCCTCTTTCGTCATCCATTGATGAAGTGTCCCCTTACCCTAGGGTATATATCGGGACCCCCTGCAAACATTCCAGTACATAGCCTATGATAATGATACGCTACGATCAATTACAACATTCACTTAACGTGGCATTATCTATCTTTATTCTCTTATGAAACATCACCAAGAAAGTCACAATATTTTAAAACCACAATTTCCTCATTTCATTTCATAAAAACTAAATGTCTACTGTGTATCTTTTAACATCCATACTTATACAACATCATAGCCTAATACAAAAATGTGCTACTTGAAAGAGAAAAATACACAAAATCTATCTAATCTGTCCATATTCAGCTGACCGACCTTTGAGCCATTTCTTCTTTTTCCCCAAAAGTCCAAGTCTACATTGCTTGTAGAGTCCCTTAGCAGCTAAAAACGTCCCTCGGTCCTGAAAAGTTAATGTTGCAATTTTGGTGAGTTTTGTGAACTCAATAAGGTAACCATCATCGATGGTTTACTCAATTTATACATCACATCAATACATATAACACATATTTCACAACTTTGCATAAGTCATCACATATCACATTCTCACTCAAGAGTAGACAATTTTGAATTTTAATCAATCCAAGATGCTTAATAAAATGCATATGAAATGCTCATGTAACTCTTTTCTGATTATTACATTGTTGTGATCGAGTGCCTAAATTGTCCTGTATCTGTTGTGGATACTAAGCTCAGTCATACTGTCCATTATCTGTTAGAGATACATGGCTCATTTTACATAATGAGCTTTTGACTTTTAATCACATTTGGAGCTTTAAGCTCAGTTTCGATGGCTACTCAGGTCACAACTTTTATTATCTGATTATGCATTCATGTATGGAATGTATCTCTCATAATCTATCATGTTATGAAATATTAGTTCATAACATTCACATACAAGTAGCACTTCAATATCTCATTCGTATATTACAATCTTCGGACCTTCATTGTACGGAATCAACACAATCAAATCACATTTAGTCATAATTCAAACATAATATAAAACAAACAATTTTTTGAGTGAGACCGTCTATATTACTCAAAGGTCACTTCCGAAGCTACTTTCGGCAACGTCTGGAGGTTGGTGTTCCTATTGCTCCTCTATATAAAATAAGATACACATATATCACAATTTGTACAACTATAAGTGTTTAATAATGCACATGTATGTAATGAAATATGTACAATGCGTGTTCATGACAATCCCAGGTATTTTTCCATTATTCTTGTCATACAAACATTCATATTTCCAATCTCACATAAGTATCATTTATACTTATGATTTATACCTCAATAAAACCATTAAAATCTAATTTCATAACTATTTTGGTCAAATTCAGGTTTTTCCTGAAACACACCTTCAAGTCTACAGTGTATGATTAATATGACCATGAAAATGAAGTAATTTGATAATACTTTCTTCTTGAAAGTTATTCTCCTATCTCTTAAGTTTGTAATGACACCATAATCATTCAATTTGGTTTAGAAATATGAATGTTATACCCCAAACGTTCTCGGGCTATTCTTATTTTTAGACAGTACACTATGCTCAACTTTCATCTAGAAATTGAAAGTCTTAGATACTAAATTAGAATTTGACTTGTTCAGACAATCTGTAGCCCTATGTATCTCGTTTACTCAAATAAAAAATCATCGCATTTGGATGAGTACAACTAAAATACTCAAGCATGTTCAGTGAAATCATACCATTTCATATTATTCTAATGGATTCCCTCACTTTCCATCAATCAATCTTTTTTCAATTAATTAATAATGCTACCAATTTCCATGGAGAGATATAATAATGTGTTAGGAACCTATTTGTTCAAGAATCAAGTCATTTGGAGGTCTTGACAAGAAGTTATGGTCAAAAGAAGAAAGACTATTTAGTTTACAAGATGCTCTCGGGTGCATATACTATTAGAGAGCATAGTGTCATAATGTGACAAATAAAACCAATAAACACTCACGGGCATGAGGAAGAAATGTCACGAGTGTGAGTGACTCATGGGTGTGAAAAAAGTCATGGGTGTGAGTAACTCACCGGTGTGAGGAAGAAAAGTCACGGGCATGAGTGACTCACACCTGTGCACATTCAACCAGACTCATCCCACATTTTTCACTATATCTCTCCCAGATGATTTCATATGGATAAGACATTTTGTGGAGATGTCGATTAGTGTGCTAAGAGTCCAATGGCTTAAGTCTCATGTCATTTGGAGGTCAAATGAAGGAGATATAGTCAAAAGATCAAAGAATGTTGCGTTAGCTTCCAACCTCAGAAGTCACGATCGTGCTTGGCCATCGACTTTACAAAATTGACTTTCAGAGTCACAATCGTGCTTTAACATGATCACGAGTCTTCAGTCTTTTGTTGAAAATTGTAGTATTTAAAAAGTTAAGTATATTTATTATTCTTTGTATTTGATGCTTTGATATAACATTATTTATTATATGATAAAATTATAATATTTTAAGTAATTTATATAATTTTATTTTAATTTATAGTTATCATTTATATGTCAAATATACGAAAGATAATATTAATATAAATTAATTTATTGTTATTATTTCAATTTTATTATTATAATTTTAGAGACAAAATTGATAATTATACCGTAAAATATATTAAGAGATTATTTTGCAATTTTAAAAAATTAAAGGCTATTTTATAAATTTAAAAATTATTCAAAATAATACTTGAAATTGACCATTATTGATAGAATATTCATTCATAACATTGCATTAAGAAAGTTTTCAGGAAAAAAAAAAAAACCTATAATAAGGACCTTCAGCCTTCTCGACAAAACATTTTTTGATGCGTAAATAACTGCAAGGGAAATCCTTCACGTGTGGAAAATTATGAATATCCGCCACTGGAGACAAGCAGTCATAGCTAGATGTAAGTTAGCCTAATCCACAATTCAAAACAACATGCTAAAATGCAGCAAGAGCAGAGCACCAAAAAGTACGGCAACCTCATGATCACTTTCTACAGGAAAATAGAAACCATATCGGAAACACAAGAAAACCATAAAGTTGCTGCCAAAGAACCAAGATCCCTGCCAGAAGAACAAGAAACTCTTTCATTTCTTTCTTTTATGTATGCTCTCATAGACGGTAGCTTCTGCATCAAAATTTTAAAAAGTTACATAAAATAAAAATATATATATATGTAAA
Source organism: Erythroxylum novogranatense (assembly GCA_029891385.1). Taxonomy (NCBI): domain Eukaryota; kingdom Viridiplantae; phylum Streptophyta; class Magnoliopsida; order Malpighiales; family Erythroxylaceae; genus Erythroxylum; species Erythroxylum novogranatense. Next base: position 29,314,741 of record CM057225.1, on the reverse strand, counting down.
GTATGACTTGGTTTACATCACAGAAGAGTTAAAGATGTTTCCGATTACGAAGCCAACGCAATACAAATCTGATATTTCTTTATGCGAGTGGAATGCAACCTCAATATAGATTGTTATCGAACAACCACGGTTCATGTAGAAAAAGCTCCCGGCCATTCATTTGCACAGTTCCTGCAGCTATATCTTGAGCACGTTTCCTAGCAACTTCAGCCTTCCTAGCTGAGGTATCTGCATCCTACAAAAGAGAAATTTGAATTGAAGTGATTATGAACATAAACAGAGGAGAGGTAACACCTCACAGAGCAGGAGTTGATTGGTTATGACCAGAACCAGCAAAGGATGTCCTACCTTGAATAGGTCAGTTATTTTATGCAAGTAAACATTGTGATAGCATGGTACACACTGACATGAGACTAGAACAAAAACAGTATGCAAAAAATTAACTGTCACTTCAACCACCAGGATTCGGACCCTTACAGAATAATTCAACATCGTAATTACCCAGCCTCCAGGTGTGTGGCTCGAACCTTTGAATCAGATTATACTAGGCTATCATTCATCTTCAGTAATTAACATCTTCGCTTCTGAGACTGGTGCATATTATCCCCTAAGAGTTCGGATGTGAAAACTTATTCACTTCTCCAAGAACTTTTAATACTATACATATGATGATAGAATACTATAGACCCTATTCTGAAACAGAGAGATGACTGATTGGCAAATACAGTACACACTCGAATTACTTTTTTATGCATTTAAGAAAAGTTTCACAAATATACTTATATAACAGAAACCCAGGGCTATCATAATCGTAGATCCAAAACATACTCAAGAGTAAAATCCATCTTCATAGAAGTCATTGTTCTATCACAGGAAAAAGTAACTCCCAAAAGATTTCCTACAAAACCAGCTAACCTGAATACATACCTAGCCAATTCCCAATCTCACATTAACCGTATTCAATAACAAGACCTTTTCCTTAGTCTCAGTATAACACAACTCAAGAATTCCAGTCGAAACTTATAGGAAAAATCTCATTAAGGTTCAAATTGTAGAGGGTAAACCATCCAGTATTGAATTTAAATATGTGTAACTTATTAACTAGCCACAAAAAGACGATAACAAAACCGAAGAAAAGAACTAAGATTAAGAAGCAATAACCTAACTTTCACAACCAATTGAAGTGCTACATCCAGTTCCACTCGACCAATCATTCAGTCAAAAAACGGTAACCCACTTTGGTAATTACCCAGACAAAATCCTTTTGCCAGGATTGGAACACAGAATTGCCAAATACACAGGAAGAGATCTACTGATAAAGCAAAACAAAACAATAAAGGCAAAACCTTTTGACGTTTCCAGGCGAGGAACTGAGCCTCTGTTATGGAATTAGGGGGGTTTGGTTGCCTGGGTGCCACCTGCTCTTCTTCTGCCCCCATAATTTTCTTTTCCCCCTCTCTTACTTTCCTTTTCTTCCCAACGGATGGTTGATATCGAAGCCTGAATGATGAGTTCACATTTAGGCTTGGTAGATATCCATATTGTTAATGAATCATAGTATAATGGGCCTGAATTAAATGTGTCAAATTTGTGTTAAGAAAATTTAAAAGTATTTAATAAATAATGAACTTTTATAGTAAAGGATTAATTGAAAGGAGTGTTTTGGATATCAATACGTACAATCGACTCCCGGTTTTATTATCGGCCGATATGTATTACATTGGACCAAAATTAGGGGTTAATTAGATTGGGTTTAAATATTGATGCAGTATCCGTCTTTGGGCGGATCCGGTCGAAGACACACACGTCTACCGTCGGTCCAATCGTGAAGATCGATCCTGCGCTAATGCTCATACCCTTTTTTCTACCATCGGTTGAAAAAGTCTAAAATGCAAACACGTAAAGACCTAAACCTAATCAGAAACCATATAAAAGGTATTATTCTCCCATAATCGGCGACGAGATCATAACCTAATTGTTTTCTCTGCATCGATTCCCACCTTCACCGAAAACTTACTTGGCGTCGGAGGCTAATCGGGACATCACCCCGACGAGCCTTCCTTGTTTTGCGGTATATTAACGTCGAAGAATAATCGAAGGTTGCCAACTCATGGATCCAAACGGAACGCACTGTTCAACTGAATCCGCAGAACCAATTGGCGCCACCGTGGGGCCGACTTGAGGAACCACGCCCGTAACTACACAAATCACCGAGTGGCGGCGACGATTCGATGTGGCATTGCCGCATGCCTCGATGTGCAAATCTGTCAGTAGGTTGTGTTAATTACGCAATTACTTGCTTTGCCTCATGACTAATCCGGAATCCTCGATCCTAACGATCAACAAAGAACCTCAAACCTTGGAGCAGGAAGAGCGAGCGTGGTATGGAGGATAACGTCGCACCCAAGACACACCGAATCTTCAACACCTATCGGTCTGTAACCTATTCCTTGTGCACTCCATCGACGAAAAAATGATCGAGGAAGCGGCCGATCTGTTGATTCGCCAGATCTGCGGTCCCAAATGGTATGACAACAGACGTCTGCATGACAAACCAAAGATGATGACCGATCGCCACCGACACAAAACCTAGAAAAATTGTGGACGATCGGATTAACGCGTATGAGCTTCCGTCGAGATCGCCTGACGGTGCGATCTGACTCTCCTTTACTCAGAAGATCTTGGATAGCCTCCCGATGATCCGCAAGACAAAATACCGACCGAGAAATACATCGGGAAGACCGACCTGGACTACTGCGGACTTCCGGTCCACGATGAACCTACATTGTGTCCGGACGCTATCCAATGTAAGCTTTTCGCACGGCCTTCCAAGAGGGAGCTCGACGATGGTTCAACAACTTGCCCGAAGTTGTATCACTTGTTCGAAGATTTCAAGGAGTTATTCTGAATCGATTCGCCACGAGTAAGCGATCGCAGAAAACGACTTTGGAAGTGATCAACTCACCCGAGGAGGAATGAGAGTTCATGGAGTTCATCACCGGTTCAACAATGAAGCGGTCGAGGTTCCCGACCTTACTTGCTCGTCCATCTTGGTCGCGCTCATGAACAATCTGAGGACGAGGAGTTCAAGAAGTCATTAGCCCTCGATCGACCCGATCCGCTCAGAAATAAGAAAGCAGGCGGACGGTACATTCAACGAAGAAGTGCTGAAAAATCTGGCGTCGGACGGATGATCGCTTCGCCAAATGATAGGGCTGCAATTCGCCAAGCAAAGAAAAAGCCGGTCGAGGTTGGAGAAGGCCACCGATCGTCAAGGATATCGGCAGGAGTTCACTCCACTAAACAAGACATATCACGAAATCTTGGCGTGTGAGCGGATGGGAAACTATCCGAGAGCCGGAAAAATGAAGACCCTTATAGGACAGAACCCTAACTTGTATTGCCGTTTCCACAGAGAGGTCGGTCACGTCACGGAAAATTCTGGCGATTGAAAAAGAGATCGAACTCCTTATTCAAAAGGAAGGTTAAGGCGGTTAGTGAAACACGAACAAAATGCCGATCGCAGAAGCAGGCCTGGACGACAATAGGCGCCATACAGGAATCGAAATAGCGAAATGAAGGGACAGAACAAATCTGAGATGACCAAGCGAGAAGAGAGGCGGTCGAGGAAAGGAGCAGCGGAAATCTTTGGCGAAGAAGACCGCCGTGGGGTCATCAATCGATATTCGACGGAAATGCAATGGGGATCCACCACTAAAGGAAGAAAAGATATGCCAAACAGTCGACAAAGACTCATACACCAAAAGTCAAGGAGAGCGACGGGGTGATATCGTTTGATGAGTCCGACCTCGATGGAGTAAGTTGCCCTCGTAGCGATGCCCTCGTAGTAAATCGAACATGGATGAATCGAGGTGAAGCAGGTAATGATTGACACGGCGGCTCGGTCGATTCTTTGTCTTATGAGGCCTTGACAAATGAAGGTACCCGAGGAGCGACTATTACCTCTGACGGCCCCATTAAAGGAATAAGCAAGGCGTCGACTACCCGTTCGCCGGGTGTATTTGAAGGTGAAGTTTGGGCGAAACCATATCGGATAGAAAGGGACGTTGAGTTCTCGGTCGTCCAAGTTCAAGGGCATATAATGCAATAATCGGGCGAGCTACTCAAATGCCCTCGGTCGGTCGTCTCCACTTATTACCAAGTTATGAAGTTCCCGACACCACAGGTAGTAAGCCTTTGTCGAGGGTCAACAGAGAATCGCCAGAAATGTTATTTAGCGGAGACTAAAATATTAGGCAGGCGGTAGTCGACGAGTTCTCTTGATGTAAGGCCGACGAAGAGACGGAGAGATTGAACCCAGTAGAAGAAACGCAGCGGGTCGTACTGAATGAAGCCGATCCTTCTAAGTTCACAAACCTAGGTTCCGAGCTGCGGAGGAACTTGGTTAAAGGAATCACAGACTGTTTGGTGGAAAACAAGTCAGTTTTCGCTTGGGTACCGAGCGACATGCCTAAAATTTCTCGATCAGTCACATCGCATTCCCTCGGTATTCGGCATGACTGCAAGCCGATCAGACAAAAGAAGCGATGGCACAGTAAGGAGCGACAGGAAGTGATCGAGAAGGAAGTAGCGAAGTTGCTGGAGGTCGGTTTCATCCGAGAGGTCAAATATCCAGAGTGGCTTGCCAATGTCGTTTTGGTAAAAAAGAAGAACGAGAAGTGGAGAATGTGCATAGATTTCACCGACTTGAACAAAGCATGTCCAAAAGACAGCTTCCCCTTGCCTAAGATCAACCAACTAGTAGACTCCACCTCGGGCCATGGGCTACTCAGCTTCCTAGATGCTTTCTCGGGCTATCATCAGATCCAAATGAGCCTGGAGGACGAAGAAAAAACTGCCTTCATAACTAACCAAGGCACATATTGCTACCAAGTAATGCCTTTCGGTTTGAAAAACGCCGGGGCGACCTATCAACGGCTTGTCACAGAAGTCTTTAAAAAGCAGATTGACCGAACTGTGGAAGCTTATGTAGACGACATGGTAGTCAAAAGTAAGACGTCCACGGAGCATGTACAAGATCTCCAGGAAGTGTTCCAGACCTTGAATAAATTCCAGATGAAGCTAAACCCGGAAAAATGCGTGTTTGGGGTGGCATCCGGAAAATTCACAGGGTTTATGATCACTCGTGAGGAATCGAAGCTAATCCAGAGAAGATTGAGGCCATCATCGGATGCCTTCGCCACAATGCCTGAAAGATGTTCAGATATTGACCGGTCGGATAGTTTCGCTGAGCAGGTTCATCTCCAGACTGGGAGACAAGTGCCTCCTGTTTTTCAAAGTCCTGAGGAAAGCGAACGTGACCCAGTTCCAATGGTCGGATGAGTGCGAGAAAGCTTTTCAACACTTAAAGCAATACTTGTCCAGCTCGCCTATTCTCGCAAAGCCCTAGTAGAAGGGAGAATCGATCTTATACTTGGCGGTTACGGAGGGTCGATCGGCGCAGTACTTATCCGATCGGAAGGAAGCGGCGACATCCGTCTACTATGTCGATAAAGTGTTGACCGCCGAAACGCGATATCGCCCGTAGAAGCTCGCCCTCTCCTTGATAATGGCAGCCAGAAAGCTGAGGCCTTATTTCTAAAGTCATACTATTGAGGTATGGACCGACCAACCTCTCAGACAGTGCCTTCAAAAGCCCGAAACATCGGGTCGGCTGATAAAGTGGGCGGTAGAGCTAGGAGAGTTCGATATACAATACAAGCCCCGCACGACCATTAAAGCGCAGTCTTGGCAGACTTCATCGCAGAGATGAGCCAATGAGCTCGAAGACGGCGGTTCCCTTTGGAGCTTGTTCTTGATGGATCATCCAATGTCGAGGATGCGGAGCGGGAGTAGTCTTTGGTCAGCCCGCATTTGGAAGAAAAGGTGGAGTACGCCTTCGACTAGAATTCAAAGCCTCAATAACGAGGCGTAATATGAGGCTCGATAGCGGCCTCCAACTTCGCCAAGGAGATGGAGGTGAAGCGCTTAAAGATATATAGTGTGTGCCAGTGGTAGTCGGCCAAGTCACCGGCGTTATGAGGCCGAGGGAACAACATGATCAAGTATCTGGAGCTAGTAAAGCAGAGTTTAGCAATTTCAAGCAGTACTCAATCAGCAGAATAGAACGAGCTCAAAACGCTAAAGCGGATGCGCTCTCGAAAATGGCTTCCGATCGTGATGCCATAAATAACGTTCTGGTCGAACGACTTGATCGACCTAGCATTCAGAAAATCGAGGAAGCTCTCAACGTAAATACTGGTCGGTCGAGTTGGACAGAACCAATTACACAGTACCTTTTAGAAGGAAAACAACCGAAGACGCGCCGGAGCCAAGAAACTAAGAATAAAGGCCGCGAGTACACGATGATTAACGGCATCAGTATAAGAGGTCCTACGACCGTCACGCTTGATGCTTGAATGAGGAAGAAGCCGAGCAGACAATGGCTGAAGTCCATGAAGGGATGTGCGGAAATCACATAGGGGGCAGAATGTTGGCTCACCGATTGATCAGACAGGGGTACTACTGGCCGAAAATGAGAAGAGATTGTCAGGAAAAGGTCGACCGATGTGAGGCCTGCCAGAGAAACAGCAGCCTGTCCCACCAGCCGACCGAGCGAATACAAATCGTGAGCCATCCTATCCCTTTCGCTCAGTGGGGAATGGATATACTGGGGCCTTTTCCTCTCGGTCCCGGGCAAAAGAAATTCCTGATAGTGGCAGTGGAGTATTTCACCAAGTGGGTAGAAGCGGAGTCTGTCGCTACAATCACCGAGGGGAAGGTGGAAAGTTTTATTAAGAAAAATATACTATGCCGCTTCGGGATGCCTATGGTGTTGGTCATAGATAATGGTCGACAGTTCAACAACTGCAAGTTTAGAGATTTCTGCGACCGACTAAAGATCAAGCTACGGTTGACTTCGGTAGCCCATCCTCAAAGCAACGGTCTCGCGGAGAACACCAACAAAAAGATAATGGCGCCCTCAAAGCGCCGGACTAGAAAGACACAGGTGGAAGAAATAGGCGAAGTATTGTGGGCATATAGAACCACACCGAGCGGAGCCAGGGGAGACCCTGATTCAGATGACCTTCGTGATGAAGCCCGGTTCCGATGAAGCGGCATTGCACAATCAAAGGGTGTCGGGCTATGAAGAAGAGCGGAATGATGAAGCCCGCAGAGCAAAGCTCATTCTCCTTAGCGAGGATAGAGAAAGGGCAGCCGCTCGCTCAGAAGCCATCAGGCAAAAGGCGACCAAGTTCTATAACAGAAGGGTCAAGCCGAGCGATGTAAAGGTAGGTGGACGCGTCACTAAAAGCCGAGGCGGCTGGAAAGCATCCAGGAAAGCTCGGGCAGACGTGAGAAGGACCCTATCGAGTGATTAAGCAAGTCGGGCATGGTTCTTACATCCTCAGCGATGAGAAAGGGAAGATTCTACCGAGGCCTTGGAACTCATAGAATTTGAAGGCTTTCTACCAATAGATAAGTTTTATTTTAGTTAATCTTCCCTTATTACCATTTTTGTATGCAATGCGTGGGAACCTTTTTCCTGTCCCTGCTAGACAGGTTTTTTAACGGCCCATGCCTTTGTTATCATCAATAAAGCGATTTTCAGATTTCTCGGCAATGTAAAGCTCCATTATGCGTGACAAATAATAAAAATTCAATCAACCATCGCCATTGCCCGGCATTCTCCATAGGCCGACTTCGGTTGGTCGGGTCGTCAGGACGAGATCCCTGGGTCTCTCGCCATCGCCATCGCCATCGCCCGGCATTCTCCATAGGCCGACTTCGGTCGGTCGGGTCGCCAGGACGAGATCCCTGGGTCCCTCGCCATCGCCATTGCCCGGCATTCTCCATAGGTCGACTTGATCGCCGGTCGGGTCGCCAGACGAGATCCTGGGTCCCTCGCCATCGCCATTGCCTGGCATTCTCCATAGGTCGACTTCGGTCGGTCGGGACGCCAGGACGAGATCCCTGGGTCCCTCACCATCGCCATTACCCGGCATTCTCCATAGGCCGACTTGATCGGTCAGTAGCCAGACGAGATCCACGGGTCCCTCGCCATCGCCATTGCGGCATTCTCCATAGGTGACTTGATCGGTCGGGTCGCCAGGACGAGATCCCTGGGTCCCTCGCCATCGCCATTGCCCGGTATTCTCCATAGGTCGACTTCGGTCGGTCGGGTCGCCAGGACGAGATCCCTGGGTCCCTCGCCATCGCCAATATCCGGCATTCTCCATAGGCCGACTACTGTCGGCCGGGTCGCCAGGACGAGATCCCTGGGTCCCTTGCCATCGCCATTGCTCGGCATTCTCCATAGACCGACTATGGTCGGTCGGGTCGCCAAGACGAGATCCTTGGGATCCCGAATCGAACTCTACTATACGCCGACTTTGAAATCGGCCGACTATGAGCAATTTCATCGTAACTCAACATACATTGAAAGTAAAGAGTATGAATACGGAAAGAGACATCAGAAAGAAATGAAGCAAAGGTAAAGATTGTATTGATAAAGTGGCCACAGTGGCGTGCTCGTCATGGCGTGTCAAGGGACTCGCGTCATGGCAAGACGCATGCGTCGCGACGACGCGTCTTGTGGCGCCACCGGAAAGCTTGGCCTTCGTCATGGCGACGGCTGCTGGCGAAGCAAAGGTTTTCGCCATGGCGAACTCCCCTTTCCGGAAATTTGCTTATTTGATTTCCGAAGCTTTTTGATTAATTTTCTTTGATTATTATTTGATTTAAGACTTGGTTTAATATAGGCAACCAAGCATATCAGTTTCCATCGCAAGAGGACGGTCATCAGTAATCGGATTCTCGTGCGATTCTAGGTGGGTGATATATTTATAGTTATTGCGTGATTAGGCAATTTCTTGACTATGCATGAGTATATGTTGTCTAATATGCATGTATAATAAATGATATGGATTTCTTATGTCATGAAATAAACATGAATTATGATTCTGAGCATGTTATGTCGGGACCTCGGTCACGACATTTTGATGAAATGATTACGAATATGAGTATGTGTTTTGTTTGGGCGAGAGTGGAACCATTTCGTTAGTCACGTGCACGTCGACAAAAGCCTTCTCCGGCTGCCCGCTTGTGGCCTATGAGCTCGAATGGACTCATTTCGTTCGAGATGTAAACTTGGTTTCTTCCTTTTGTTTGAGGATGCAAACTTGGTTTCTTCCTTTTGATTCCATGGACCCTCGAGCCATTATTTTGTGCCATTGCATATTTGAATTGCGCTTGATGAAGCATATATCGTGACATGTGGTGAATTTTCGTATCGCTTGATGTGCATGTGAACACTAGAACAGTTACAAGAATATTAGTATAATATATATTTATACATATGCTTGATTTTGTGCTAATTGCCGATGGCTATAATTATATTAGCCATCGAATTTGTGTAGCTCAACCCATTATCTTTCCCTCCTCGGGTGCAACTCAAGACCTCGGGTGATTCTCGCCGGACTTGAAGAACTCCGTAGTAGTTAAAGACTATTTCATTAAGTCATTATTTTAGTTGGCCCATCGAGCATGTTATCATGGAGCATATATCTCGTATTTTGGATTTCCTTTTGATTTAGTATGGTGTTATGACAATAATTGTTGAATTTCATTTTTTGGATTGATATGACTTTTAGCCCGAATTATGGGGTGTTTATTTAAATGATTATGCGAATGATTTTGTTATAAATTGCATATCTTGAATCGATTGTTGGCAAATGTTGAGATCGGGTCCGACGGTTCGTCGCTTGCGTTGGGCGCTTGACTGAGGGTCGCCTTGGGATTCAGGTTACGGGGCTCGGGCCCAACATGTTTGGTATCAGAGCGCCTAGGTTTAGGTGTCCTTGGCTTAGAATGCATAATAGGATTGTGTGATATATGATTTCTTGTTGCATTGTTACGTGACATGCATATCATGCATACATGTAGATTGTCATATAGCTAATCCATAGTGTTTCCCTTTGAAGGATTACGATGCCGCCTCGTAGAAGAACCCGAGGAGTTCTGCAAGGATCAGTTGCAACTGACTCTCCGATTAGAGAGGAAGAACCGATGAGTCGAGAGTCTGTGGAATGTTGAGGTTTCGTAGGGTTAGGCGGTGAGCCTATCTTTGTCGCAATCGCAGGAATCGCCGATTCTGCAGGAGCAAGTGCCTCAATTCGATCAGGGAATGTTTAAGCTTTCACCCAGCGTTTGTTGGGCTATGGGCGAGATGCCTCGACCTACTTTCCGGCCCGATTAAGAGGAGGAAACAGTTTGATAAGTTGAGAAATTTGGGTATTGATTTCTTCTAAAGCAGATCTGAGGAAGTTGAGGCGTGGTTACGGAGGACGAGCGAGTCTTTGGATCGATGGAGTGTGAGGAGGAGGATCGGGTTGTGTATCTTTGCCGATTTACTTGAGGAGATGTCTGCATTGGTGGGAGGCTGTGCGAGCGATCGAGAGAAGACCGATAGTATTGGCATGGCGGGACTTCTTGGCCGCATTAGGAAGAAGTACATGTCGAGGTTTATGTCCAGCAGACGGAGGGAGTTTCGAGCCTTACGAGAGGATATGATGTGGGCGAGTATGGCGCCGGTTCTGTGATTATCTCGTTATGCTTCCGATCGATGTTGGCGAGGACCAGGAGATGTCGTCGATTTGAGTGGTTTACATCGGTGATTAGGGAAAAGTTATTTGTCTTTGAATATCTGTGACTTCCAGCAGATTAGTGGAAGCGGCGTTGAGGTGGAGAGCATAGAAAACATTAAGAGTCTTGTGAATAAGAAGAGAAAGAACAGACGAGAAGCGATTAGGAAGAGGAGGTAGTGCTAGTGCTCCTATGCGAGGAGTCTAGGGTTTCCTCCGCATGATTGGAGGTGAGGAGCGATGATGTGAGCAAGTCTCTACCGATGAGGACTCCTATTTCTTCTCATCGAGCGTCTGCGACAGGAGGCAACAGGAGGGGAGGCGGGACAAGTCGTCTATCCCTAAGTCGAGCACGTGGCAATTTCCATAGCGGGGAGTGTCACCGATTGTGGTGCATGCTTCATTTGTGGACGGAAGGGCACAGGCCGAGAGTGTCCTCGGTGTCTAGGAGAGAGGATTTCAGATCTGAGCTCGAGAAGGACGAGAGCGTAAGTCGTGGGACTTCGACACGGTGGGCGATTCGATCTTTGCTAGAGGGCGAGTCTTCCGGGAGACCGAGAGGCGTGCACCTTGCTAGGGTTTTCGCTATGACGCGTGAGGATCTGAGAGGCGCGTCGGATGTTATTCTTGGTATGGCTCACTTATTTCCGATGATGTGCTTGTGTTGATTGACCCGGGTTTTACTCACTCGTTTGTTTCGTCGAGTAGACTGTTTGTGATAGAGTTCTTGAGTCCGTTGGATACTCCGCCGATGGTGAGTACTCCGATCGGGCAGCACATTGTGATTAGTCAGATGTTTAGGGGTTGTGAGCTTAGTATTGGTGGAGGATGTCTAGTAGTAGATCGATGCCACTTGAAGATCTGAGGCTAAATGTAATTTTGGGTATGGATCGTTGGCGGTACAATGCTCGTCTGGATTGTGAGCGAAGATAGTAGAGTTGGATTGACGATGGCGGAAGAGTTGTGTTTGCGAGGACGAGGAAGGCGAGTCCGCTCATTTGTTTCGGCTTTAGCGTGGAGAAGGCGATGAGAGGAGGTTGTGAGGCATTTTGGCCTATGTGGTGGATTGAAGCGGACAAAAGAAGTTGGAGGACATTAGGTAGTCGAGGATTTCTCGGATGTCTTTCGAGGAATTACTGGGCTGCCGCTGATTCGGAGATTGAGTTTTCGATCGAGCTTTTGTCTGCATGCAACACCGATCTCGATTCTGCCTTATCGGATGGCTCGCGGAGTTGAAGGAGCTTAAGGAGCAATTAGAGGAGTCATTAGAGAAGGGTACATCGGGCCAAGTTCTTCGCCTTGGGAGCTCGGTTACATTTGTGAAGAAGAAAGATGGCTCTTTAAGGATGTGTGGACTATAGAAAGTTGAATCAGTCACGGTGAAAAGCAGTATCCGCTTCCTCGCATTGATGATCTGTTTGATCAATTGCAAGGGCGAAAGTCTTTTCAAGATTGACTTGAGATCGAGGATACCATCGATTCTTGGGTTAAGGAGTCGGATATGGCAAAGGCGCTTTGGGACCCGTATGGACACTTTGAGTTTTGGTGATGCCGTTCGGATTGACGAATGCCCCGGCGTTTATGGATTTGATGAATCGGGTCTTGAGCGTTCTTAGACCAATTCATCATCGTTTTCATTGATGATATATTGGTGTATTCCAAGAGTGATCGGGGCATGAGGAACATTTAAGGATTTCTTTGGAGACATTGAGGAGCCATGAGTTGTATGCTAAGTTAGAAATGTGAATTTTGGTTGAAAGAAGTTACATTTCTTGGTCACGTGATATCGGATCAAGGAGTTCATGTGGATCCAAAGAAGATAGAAGCGTGGTTAGTTAGGAAGCCCGAAGAATGTGGCGAGGTGAGAGTTTTCGGGATTGGCTGGTTACTACAGGAGGTTTGTGGAGGGATTCTCGATGATATCCGCTCCGATGACGAAGTTACTGAGGAAAAATCAGAAGTTTGTTTGGAGTGATGAGTGTCAGAGGAGTTTCGAGGAGCTTAAGCACCGGTTGACGAGTGCTCCGGTTCTGGTTTTGCCTTATGAGGATAAGGGCTATTCTGTGTACAGCGATGCTTCGAGGAAGGGACTTGGATGTGTTTTGATGCAAAGAGATCGGGTGATTGCTTATGCTTCGAGGCAGTTGAAGCCTTACGAGTTGAACTACCCGACGCACGATTTGGAGTTAGCAGCGGTGATCTTTGCCTTGAAGATTTGGAGGCATTACTTGTATGGAGTTCAGAATCGGATCTTTACCGATCACAAGAGTCTTAAGTATTTGCTGAGTCAGAAGGAGCTGAATTTGAGGCAGAGACGGTGGCTTGAATTACTCAAGGACTATGACCTGTTGATTGAGTATCATCCGGGCAAGGCCAATGTGGTGGCGGATGCTTTGAGCAGAAAGTCTTCGATTGCTCATGTTCGGGCAGTGTATCTTCCTTTATTGGAAGAAATGGCCAAGCTGAAGATAAGTTTGAAGCAGGAAGAGCCGGATTGTCTTCTGGCTAATTTTCGAGTGAGGCCTTTGCTGAAGGAAAAGGTTAGGGTTTTGCAGGCTCAGGATGCGGATTTGAGCAAGCTCAGAGATGAGATTCGAAATGGTAAGGTTTCGGATATAGAGGTGAGGGATGATGGACTGATGATATTGGGTACCCGGTTGTGTGTTCCGGATGTGCAGGAGATCAAGGATGAGATTTTGGATGAGGCACACAATGCGCCTTATGCCATGCATCCAGGTAGTACCAGGATGTATCGGGATTTGAGAGCATTTCGGTGGAAAGGCATAAAGAGGATGTAGCGAGTTTGTTAGTAGATGTCTTGTGTGTGAAGTCAAGGTGAACACCGAGCACCTTCCGTATGTTGAGACCATTGTCCATTCCGGAGTGGAAGTGGCAGCGAGTGACTATGGACTTTCTGATGGGTTTGCCTACGACCAGTAGGAGGCACGATGCCATTTGGGTTATTGTGGATCGGTTGACGAAGTCAGCACACTTTTTGGCGATTAAGCAGACGGATTCTTTGCACGTGCTAGCAAAGAAGTATATTGATGAGATCGTGAGATTGCATGGGATTCCGGACTCGATTGTGTCAGATAGAGATCCTCGGTTTACTTCAAGGTTTTGGGGCAGTTTGCAGGATGCTTTGGGTACTAAGCTGCATTTTAGTACGGCGTTTCATCCGCAGACGGATGGTCAGTCAGAGAGGACCATTCGGACTCTTGAGGGGATGCTTCGGGCGTGTGTGATGGATTTTAAGGGAGCTTGGGATGAGCATTTGCCGTTGGTCGAATTTGCTTACAACAATTCGTACCATTCGAGTATTCAGATGGCTCCGTATGAGGCACTATATGGCAGGAGGTGTAGGACTCCGATCTGTTGGGATGAGGAAGGAGATAGGCAATTGGTGGGACCAGAATTGATTCAGATGACGGTTGAGAAAGTCAATCTGGTTAAGCAACGGCTTAAGGCAGCGCAGGATAGGATGAAGAATTATGTGGATGCTCACCGAAAGGAAATGGAGTATGAAGTCGGTGAGAAGGTGTTTCTTAAGACGTCTCCTTGGAAAGGAGTATTGAGATTTGGCAAGAAGGGTAAGTTGAGTCCGAGGTATGTGGGTCCGTATGAAATCCTTGAAAGGATTGGGCTACTCGCCTACAGGTTGGCGTTACCTCCGGAGTTGTCGCAGATTCACAATGTCTTCCATGTATCTATGTTGAGGAGGTATAGATCAGATCCTTCTCATATCGTTCAGGCTAGTGAGGTTCAGCTGCGGGATGATCTGACTTATGAGGAGCTACCAGTAGAGATCTTAGATAGTAAGGATAAAGTCCTCAAGAACAAGACGGTTCAGCTAGTCAAAGTCCTGTGGAGGAATCATTCAGTAGAGGAGGCTACATGGGAGCCATTGGACACTATGAAGGAGAAGTATCCGTATCTCTACGATGGTTCAGGTAAATTTCGCGGACGAAATTTCTTTTAAGGGGGGGAGAAATGTTAGACCCCGAATATTTTTCTTTTGATGATTAAGCATGCATTGTTGATGATTATGAGTTTATGCTTTAGTTTGATTTAATTGGGCTTGATATTGATTAATTGGAGTATAATCGAGGTTTAATTAATAAATTAGAGGATTAAATTGTGTAAGGGTATTTCGGGAAGTTCACTTAAGTTGAATTGGAGTTAGGCTTAAAAGGAGGGTAGGTTGGTCTTTGACCATCCCTAGGTTTTAAAAGACCTAGATATAAAAGGAAAAGAAAAGAAGAAAGAAAATAGAAATAGAAAGGAAAGAAGAAGAGGTTGCCGTCGGTGAGAGAAGAGAGGAAGAGAAGGATTCACGACTTTGGCCGATTTGAAGGATTTAGTGCTTCAATAGGTAAGTCTATGACCTTTCTATCTTATTTCGAATGGATTAAGCATTGAGATTGTTGGGATTAAGAGAAAAGCGATGATTAGGGTTTTAGGATGAGAAATTGGGGAAAATCCTTAGATTGATGATTTTAGGACGAATTGGAAGCGAGAGAATGGGTTAGAAGCGTGGTAGAAGGTTGGATCTATGGCTTGGGAGTATTACATCCGAGTTTGGAACAATTGGGAGTTGAAAATCTGGAGATTTTGTGGTTCGAGCGAAATCTGATCCGCACGTCGCGTCGTGTTTCAAAAGCACGCCATGGCGTCTGAATTTTCTGCACGCTGCATGCTCGTCATGGCGTGTCAAGGACTTCAGCGTCATGGCGCGCGCGTAATGTGCGTCTTTTTGACGTCTTGTGAGCTTCGCCATGAAGCTTGGCCTTCGTCAATGCTGACGGCAGCATGAGCAAAGATGCTTCGCCATGACGAACTCCCCTTTCCGTAAATTTGCTTATTTGATTTGAAGCTTTTGATTAATTTTCTTTGATTATTATTTGATTTAAGACTTGGTTTAATATAGGCAACCAAGCGGATCGGTTTCCATCGCATGAAGAGGGCGGTCATCGATGAGTCGGATTCTCGTGCGATTCTAGGTGGGTGATATACTTATAGTTATTGCGTGATTAGGCAATTTCTTGACTATGCATGAGTATATGTTGTCTAATATGCATGTATAATAAATGATATGGATTTCTTATGTCATGAAATAAACATGAATTATGATTACGAGCATGTTATGTCGGGACCTCGGTCACGACATTTTGATGAAATGATTACGAATATGAGTATGTGTTTTGTTTGGGCGAGTGGAACCATTTCGTTAGTCACGCACGTCGACAAAAGCCTTCTCCGGCTGCCCGCTTGTGGCCTATGAGCTCGAATGGACTCATTTAGATTCGAGATGTAAACTTGGTTTCTTCCTTTTGTTTGAGGATGCAAACTTGGTTTCTTCCTTTTGATTCCATGGACCCTCGAGCCATTATTTTGTGCACTGCATATTTGAATTGCGCTTGATGAAGCATATATCGTGACATGTGGTGAATTTTCGTGTATTGCTTGATGTGCATGTGAACACTAGAACCGTTACAAGAATATTAGTATAATATATATTTATACATATGCTTGATTTTGTGCTAATTGCCGATGGCTATAATTATATTAGCCACTGAGCTGTGTAGCTCAACCCATTATCTTTCCTCCTCGGTGCAACTTAAGACCTCGGGTGATTCTCGCCGGACTTGAAGAACTCCGTAGTAGTTAAAGACTATTTCATTAAGTCAATATTTTAGTTGGCCCATCGGCATGTTATCATGGAGCATATATCTCGTATTTTGGATTTCCTTTTGATTTAGTATGGTGTTATGACAATAATTGTTGAATTTCATTTTTTTTGGATTGATATGACTTTTAGCCCCGGATTATGGGGTGTTTATTTAAATGATTATGCGAATGATTTTGTTATAAATTGTATGTGCGAATCGATTGTTGGGCAAATGTTGGGATCGGGTCCGAAGGTTGATTCGCCTGGTTAGGCGCTGACTCGAGGTTGCCTCGGGATTGGTTCTGAGGCTCAGGCCCAACAGCAGGAGTACTCCAAGCACTCGTCCTGCAAGAATCGCCTCTGCCACCACAGGATCGCCTCAATCCTTTGTTCCGTCACGAAGGCTTGCACCCTCCTCAACATGTCCTCGGTTTGGGCATGGTCTCGGAGAGCTTTCTCCTTCAGCACCCTCTCCGACTCCCACTGCCCCCGCAACACTGTATACTCCTCGGATAGCTTGCTCCTCGCTTCCATCGCCTTAACCCTCTCGACCTCCTCCTTCGTGAGCTGAGCTCGCAAGGCGCATCTCTTCCTCCCCCGTGTCAACTTGGGCCTTCAAAACACTGGCCGCCTCCTCCCGAATCTTCTTCTCTTCCTCTAAAGAAGAATTATGAGCTTTGAGAAGGTCTCTCTCCTCTTCTACCTTGGCTCGTCCTTGAGCTGCATCTGCTCTTGAAGGTCTGAACCTCACGGTCCGTAACATCCAAACGCCGCACCGCCTCGAGCGACATCATTGAGCTCCTCGAGGCAAACGCAAGAGTAGAGACCCCATGTCCTTATTGCTCTTACGGTCAAGTTTCTCCCGCCCACGGGAGGAGTAATCCTTTCCATGATATGACGGACAACACCGACGTCAGTAGTTGAGGAGTCCCTGGGCAGCTTGATCAGAGACTCCCACAGCCCGACGTCACCCGCTTCCCTTTTCCTCGAGTTGGCCGAAGGGCGGGAGATTGGTCGACCACCGAAGACAAGCACCACCAAAGAGCAAGGAGATCGGTCGGCTACGGGGGAACTGGGAGATCGGTCGTCCACAAGGGAAGGCCGGTCAGTTACCCGGGCCCCTCTCCTCCTTTTAAGAGGTCGTTTAGCCTCCTCCTCTTCCTCGATTACAACCATGCTCGGACCGGGCGGGACGACTACAACAGGCGTCGCCAATGGCTCGGGGACGGTAGGAGGAACATCACGCTGCCCGGAAGCAATGGGTCGAGCAACCCGTGAACTAGCCTCTCCCCTCTCCGCCTGTCCTCTAGCCCCCAAGGAACCGGTAACCTTACGCTTACCCTTGGCGGACTTGGGGGGGGGCGGGAAATGTATTAACTTTGACCATAGCTGCACAAACAAAGGAAACAGGTTAGAAACCGAACCAAAACCTACGAATAAAGAAGATAAATCAATCATGAGGGTTGACCGGCGGGCGGTTCCCTCTCCTAGCCCGCCAACTAGCGGCGGGGGGTCAATCAGTAGAGAGTTGGCCGAGGCCCCCCCGCCATACCCCGAGATGAGCCGAGTGAAGTTATACTGGCCAAGCTCCTTTATACGGTTAACTACCTCCCGCTCCTCCCTGGAAAGGAATAGACTCGATGAGTCATTCCATCGCTCGGCTTGGGGATACCTCCACGGCTGGGACTCGGAAGAAGCCCCCAGAGGCTTCACGAAGAAGTATTTTGTTCTCCAGCTGAAAATTTTACCAGACGTCCCGGCTGGGCGATACCGGGCATCCTTATACATTAGGGAAGAGATGCCACCCCCAGAACTCGGACTCTGGCTCATCCTCAAGAAGTGGCGCAAGATGTTAACCGAGGCGGACGGTAGAATTGGTGGCTGTGAAGACAAGTCCATTAATGAAATGCCACCCATTCGGAGGGATCGACTCGGCCTCGGTGATAGTTAAGCGCACACTTCGTCTCACGATCACACGTCACGGTAATCTCAAGCCTCCGACCAGAAAAAAATACTCGAGGCGGCAATCCACCCATCTCTGTTGCTCCGACTCCCTCGTTCTCGAAGCCAACCTAGGCTCCAGATCCGAGAGATACTGTTCTAAGGATCGACCGACTTAACTCCGCATGAGACATCTTGGATTTACCTTGGGCAACTCCTTTACTATCAGCCCGTCTTCCGTTCCCTTGTTGTAATCTCTTCAACATGCCCTAACCTCGACACCGCTGTCACCTTAGCCATAACCTCCGACGACCTCCCGTCAACAGAATCACTTGGAGAAACCCCACTACGAGAACCGCTAGATGACATGCTTTCTAAAAGGAATTTAGAAGAGGAGAATGAAGGAAGGGGACGTACCTATTTAATGGTAGAGAATCGGAAATTTGAGCGACGCCGAAGACAACTTCCGAGAATGAGAATAGGGAAAAAACAGAGGAAAGCAAGAAGACGGTAAGAACGAAATGAGTGCGAAGAAAAACAAATCGTCCGCCTACTCCAAACATTTATAAGGAAAACTCTCGAATTAGGATCCAACCAAAGCTCGACACGTGGAGAGAATCCGAGCTATTCTTGGACACGTGGCACGATCTGGACGGAGACAAATTAGGGTTAATCGAAATCCGGACGGGCGCGGACGTGAGGGACGACTCTGAGACGATACGTTTGATTCGAAAAGCCGTCGGACGCGCTGCGCCGTCAAATAATAAATGCCTCAAATGCCTTCACGCGCCCGCTAATGGAGACAACTAGTCGGCACCCGACCAATTGAAACTACCCGGGCCGTCCCATGATCGGGCTATAATGACATTGCCGACCGATCGATCATTCCATTTAGGCGACCAACAAACGAGCTATGTCTCGAGGCTCAACCGATCGTCCCAACCCCGAAGTCGATCTATGACCTAGCTATAAACCTCTGCGTACTCCTCGGCCCTTCTCTTCGCTCGGACTCGAGGAGTAGGGGGCTTATGGTCGGTCGGCCGTCTTTGAGCTGGATCTAGTCAAGACAACCCATGGGCCGATCGGTCCAATCATCGAAGATCAGTCCTGCGCCTAATGCCCATACCCCTTTTTCGGCCCATCGGTTGAAAAGAGTCTCTCATGCAAACACGTAAAGACCTAAACCTAACTGTAAAACCATATAAAAGGTATTATTCTCTCATAATCGAGGTACGAGATCATAACCTAATTTGTTTTTCTCTGCATCGATTTCCACCTTCACCAGAAAACTTACTTGAGCGTCGGAGGGGCTAATCGGGACATCACCCCCGACGAGCCTTCCTTGTTTTGCAGGTATATTAACGTCGAAGAATAACGCAGAAGGTTGCCAATTCATGAATCCAAACGACAACGCACCGTTCAGCTTGAATCCGGCAGAACCATGCCTATATTTAAAATACCTGTCAAATATTGGCCGATACCGAAATTTTAAAAAATAGAAGAATTTTTTGTAAAATTTTCAAAAAAATTTAAACTCTTCTTTCCTTACTCCTGTCCCTTCTTCCCCTTTTTTTCAAAATTTTTTAACTAGTTATTTTATTTACTTCAATTTTTATAATTCTTGTAAATTTTTAATTTTGTTTTAAAATAAAATAAATATTTTACTACCAAAATAAATAAAATTAAATAAAAATTAAAAATAAATTATTTTATTTAAATTTATGTTAATAATTTATATAATATTTATTAATAATGTATTAATAAAAATATTTTATTTTTAAAATAAATAATTTAAAATTATTATTTATAAACTAATATTTATTATATATATTTTAATTATTAAATCAAAATTTATTTAAAATTTATAAAAATATTTTAAATTTAATTATATTTATTAATAATTATTAAATTAATTTATAACTTAAATTAAAATTATGATTATTATTCCTTATTATATTTTTGAAGACATGGTTAAAATATCTGAGTACAACTATATAATATGAAAATGAACTATTTTGTAATTTTTTTAAAAATTTAACAACTATTTCATAAATTAAAAAATACTCAAAATAGTACCTGGTATTAACCGGTATCGTATAAAATTGTACCAGAACTCAATCCGATATCAAGTTTGATACGGTATTCGTAACATTGATGTAAAGGCATTGAGTAACCCTAAAGCTTTAAAAATGTCTTTTTATAAGCGACGCTATACGTAACCTTAATTGGACGCTAATTGTAGAACCTAATTGTTTGACAATGGTCATTTGGTCTAGGCTTTTTGAGAATTAATAGTCCAAATGAGATTTGATTTTTTAAAAGATATATAATTTCTAAAACCTAGAATAGAAACTAAAATAGAAAAACAAATAAATACAATTTATTATATATAAATACATAAATAATACAAAGCCTGTGTAAACCTTCTTCATTGAACTCTGTGAGCGACTTCTGTTGGCTATCTTCTAGACCTTGAGTCCTTTTGTGGTTTTATGATATATTATATGAATGCTCATGTTAATTAAGGTCGTAAGAATAAAAAAATAGTATAAACAGAATCCCTCTCCCTTTAAATGTTTTATATATTGGTCTCACTACGTAAGTGGCAATAAACATTTGTTTCAATAGAAAGAGAAAGGAGAGGCAGCGTAGAGAAGGGTGAAAGTAATAGGAGATGGAGGTTACGAAGAGGAATCAATGAACAGATTATTTGTTGGAGAGGCAGCGTAGAGAAGGGTGAAAGTAATAGGAGATGGAGGTTACGAAGAGGAATCAATGAACAGATTATTTGTTGCAACAAGATAAAAATAGCTGTAACTAATGACTTGGTTATTATAAGATTATTTTTTACCAACAAAAATAATTTAGTTATATTATGAATAGCTATAGTAACCATTGACTTGGTTGCTATAAGATTATTTTTTACCAACAAAAATAATTTGGTTGTAGAATGAATAGATATAGTAACTATTGACTTGGTTGCTATAAGATTGTTTTTTAACAACAAAAATAATTTGGTCGTAGTATGCATAACTATAGCAACCATTCTAATATTACAGTGACCATGAAATTTTACATTAGCAAGTATAAATTTGGTCGCTAATAATTCTACCTCTAGTGACCAATTTTAAATAGTTGTTAATAATGCATTTTTAACGACTAACGTAATAACTCGTCACTGAGTACTTTTAGTAACAACCCTATAGTGACTACCTGCGACCAACCCGATTTTGGTCGCTATAACTTTTAACGATCATTTTCTTACTTTTAGTAACTATTAATAATAGTTGCTAAAATTAATTTTTCTTGTAGTGAGAGATTTCAACTTAGTAATCGGGTAATAGAGAGGGAATATTGTTTAATCAATGAATAAAGATTTCAGCTTACTAATCGGGTAATCGAGAGAGGATATTGTTTTCTTCGTGAAGTCACGATGGTATAAGTTGAAAGAGGGAAGAAAAGCTTATAGGATATTGTTTTCTTCGTGAAGTCACGATGGTATAAGTTATAACTGTGATAATTTTTTTTCTTCGGTCCATCAAAGATTTTTTTTTTTAGTATGTTAAAGTTATGTGTTTGTGGCATTTAAATCATCTTATAATTTTAGCTTTTGTTCTTCATAATGATGGCTCAAGAATCTTTTTTATGCCTTTTGTTTGTGATTCCATATAATCATTGGATCAAGTTTCTATACTTAATATGGTTATAGATTTCTAAGGGATTGATTACAAATCAAATGTATTGAGTTTTAAAGTCTCAACTTTAGGTTTCAAATCAATTTATTTTTGGAGCTTTGGTTCTAAAATTAGATTATACTAGTTTTATTTTTTCTTATTTATTGTTCTTTGTTCTTAATTTCCTCCTATATTTTTTATTTCTTCCTTATTTTAATATCTTTCGGTATGTAGACAAGAAATAAGTACAGTCGTATAGAAAAAAGAAAAGAATATTAATAATTGTTAAGAAAAGAATATTGCTACCATAATAATATTTTAACTTCATTCTAGTTAAAATTACAAATTTTACTGAAAATATTCCTAATGTGTTTGAAATTTATAATTCTTTTCTAAGTAAAACTTTGATTAGACTTCATACTTTATTGTAATTATCCGTAATCTTGTGAATTTTTCATTTTATCTTTATTGTTGGCTTCTTACTTTTCCTTACCTTTATCAAGATTTGAAATTGATTGAATATCGTAGGTTTATTCCGTAGTTTATTTTGGTTAGCGCAATAAAGAATTGAAAAGAAAAATAAATGGTCAAAGGCAAAGAGCCTATAAGCAACATTAGTAGATAAAAGCCATAAATTAGGGTAAAACATAAGTTAATAATGATATTAAATGAGAGAAATACTTCAGGAACTGTTGTGAGATTATTATTAACATTTTAACAGGCTAATTCATATCTAATCAAGATAGAGTTGAAGGGAAGAAAGAATAATATGTTTATACTTCAAGCTATATAATAATAGCTTGAACATATGAAATGATATTTGTATCTTAGAGATTTATTTATTAGAGTTACAAGGTACTACCATAACAAATTTAAAAATGGGACAATCACCACAAATTTCTAATACACATTTGCAATATAGGTGAATTCTCTAAGATGATTTCAATGACATAAAAGAGTGATATGACTTGTATGATGAATACCTACACTAAAAAATAATATGGGTAACTTTGCATATCAATGAATGAACAAGATATAGGTTTGAGAAGGGAGCCTAAACAAGATAGTAACCTTACAAACATTAAAATAAAGACTCCTTCATTCTCAGGGAGAAATGACTATAAGGCCTATTTAGAGTAGAAAAAGAGGATGAAACTATTTTTTTTTACTACTACCATTACACCAAAGAGAAGAAGGAAAAACACATTGTTATTGAGGTTACTAACTATGTTATTATTTGGTGAGATGGAATTATAATAAATAGATAAAGGAATTATGAGACATATATTGACAGTTGAGAGGATATGAAGGCAATCATGAGAGTGAATTTTATCCCTATTTACCACTATGTGGATTTATTTCAAAAATTAGAAGACCTTACTTAAGGGCCAAAGAGTGTTAAGGAATATATACAAGGAAATGGAAATTTATGTAATTTGAGCAAATGGATAGGAGGATTAAGAAGCTATTATGACTAGGTTTCCAAATGGTTTGAAACATGAGATTATTGATATAGTAAAATTGTAAAATTATATGAAGATGGAAGATATGGTTTATATGACAATAAAGGTGGAAAGAAAATTAAAATGAAATGGTAAACTCTCACAATATAATTCTATTTCATCCTTGTGGAAATCGAATTGAAAAAAGGATGACAAGGTTGTCATAAAAGCCAAACCTGGAACACCTAAAGGAAGGAAGGAAGGTGATTAGAAAAGTGAAAGTTAAATTTAAAACCCAAACTCGTATTCATGATTTTAAATGTTTTCATCATTTAGGGCTAGAGTATATAACTTCGTAATGTCTTAAAAAAAGACAATGATCATAATAGATGATAAGGAGATTAAGACTAAAGGCGAAAGTGATGATAATTCCATATCGCCACTAGAAGATCATTTTTGATAGATTTTTAAGATAGTAATTTTTTTATATATGGTAAAAATAATGATGCAAATAATATAGTTTATTTGTTCTTTAAAGAGATGGTGCAACTTTATGGTGTTCATAGGAGTATTATAATTGAAACAAATGTTAATTTCCTTAATTAATTTTGGATGGTTTTCTAGAAAAGTTGAGGAATTAAATTATTATTTTCAACTACTTTTCATCCTTAAATGGATGGTCAAACCAAGGTAGTAAATAGGATTTTGACTATGTTATTAAATGTTATCTTTTCAAAAATTTGAAGTTATAAGAATATTATTTATTATTTCACTGAATTTGCATATAATAGAGTTATCACAGTACTACTAGTTATAAACCTTTTGACGTTGTATATGGCTTTAACCCACTAACTCCAACAGATTTGGTTCCTTTACCTATTCATGAAAGGAGTAGTTTAGATGGTAAAAAAAAGCTAAATGATGAAGTAACTATATGAAAATTCTTGACAACATATTGAAAGAAAAAAAAATAAGGAATACGTATATAAGGCTAACAAAAGGAGAGAGGAAATTACTTTTAAACTAATTAAATGAGTATGGATGCATATGAGAGAAAAAAAGGTTTCTAGATTAAAGAAGCACTATGACAAAAAGTGCTTTAGGCAATGATATGTTTGCAATAGTTTAAAAATATGTTGCTAAAAAATTAATATAAGACAACAATTTTTAAAGTATTGCCTTTAATATTATTAAAAGGCAACAAAAATATTAATCTGTTGCTACATATAAGAAAAGGCCACAAAATTTAAAAAGGTTACAATGAAGACTTGTATATGTAACATTTAGAATTGTTGCTATAGTTCCAGTCATCTATTTTCTAAATGATATTTACTAATATTACATATTTATTTATATAACTACTTAATAATGTATATTTTAAAATATAAAATTTCTTTATTTACTAATAAGTATTTAGAATATGTATAAGAAAATTTAAATACACATCAATTTATTTAGTAAAGATAAAACACATGATACAATTGCTCCAAAAACACAAAATTACTATAATATATATATATATATATATATATATATATATTAAAATTGTTGCTATAGTTCCAGTCATCTATTTTCTAAATGATATTTACTAATATTACATATTTATTTATATAACTACTTAATAATGTATATTTTAAAATATAAAATTTCTTTATTTACTAATAAGTATTTAGAATATGTATAAGAAAATTTAAATACCCATCAATTTATTTAGTAAAGATAAAACACATGATACAATTGTTACTTGAGACGACAACGTTACAAGCAGGAAGGTCGATAAACTCGACATTGTTTTGCAAAAGGGGTAAAAAAAAAACCCCCCATCTGTTGACTATTTCATGACTTACTCAATTAGGGTTCATAAATCATAGAGGCAATTAACAAGGCGATCTTCCTCTGTGAGTTTTCAATAAACCAAAGGTAAGAAAATGCTTTATGGATGCATACGTCTACTTCATCAAGGAGAAGTCGTGAGAGCAAAGAACTACCCCAGCCATTAGATGCCTCTCCAGAAGTTTCCATCCAAGTACATCAGAATGTTGGCAAGCAATAAAGATATATTCAGAGAAGA
This sequence comes from Erythroxylum novogranatense, assembly GCA_029891385.1. NCBI lineage: Eukaryota > Viridiplantae > Streptophyta > Magnoliopsida > Malpighiales > Erythroxylaceae > Erythroxylum > Erythroxylum novogranatense. The sequence continues at coordinate 29,289,302 of CM057225.1, read as the reverse complement.
AGGATTACCGGTAAGGTGAACTCTCTTTTTGTAGTTATTTGAAAAATGCATTATCGAGCCTAGCTTTTGACAAGTTTTCTGGTTTGTGCATCCTTTCTAAGCAAAGGAGAATCAACCAAAATCTTTCACAATTTAACTTTTGAGAAGTGGGTGGGTTTTATGCAATTAAAAGATGTTTATGAAGATTTGATACTTTTGTCTGGCTTTAAGTGTAGTAAGAAAAAGGAATGTTCTTTGGGAGCTATAGTTCTGATGTTGCTAGTTTGTAGAGATCTTTGTTTATATTGTGCCTTTTCATCACATGTAGTTGCTTTTTCTAGGGCTTTTGGCGTGGTAATGTCCCAGCTTTACTCATAGTTATGCCATACACATTTATTCAATTTGTTATGTTACAAAAATTGAAAACTTTTCTTACTAGTTCTTCTAAGAAAGGTATTGAATGAATAGATCAATAATTTTTAAAATTATTTGTTTTGCAATTTTATCTTATTATATTTATGGTATTGCACATTTAGATTGCTATTGTTTTAGTGTCTGATATCATTACAAGTTGAGTCATTATGTGTCATATGTAAGTGGATCATTAGCAGGCTATATGGCTAGACTTAGATCATACCTGTAACATCTCATCACTGATTGAAAGGGTAAAATAGTAATTTGGAACGGGTTATGAGTGTGTATACGTATCTCGACATGTTCATGCATATTGGCCTCAATATATATATATGTGAATGGAAATTTTTGTATATGCATATGACTGTACATGCATTCATGACATTTCCTGTCATATGTGTTTATTGTGAAAAACATATGATTTAGTGCTTGAAAATTGAATTTGAGTGGATTTTTCTGGGTTTTCCATTTTTGGACGAATTGTAGAAATTTTTCTGAAATTTTTCGGATAAAATTGCCGGACCGGAAAAAAAATTGTTAAGTGGTGGACTGATTGAATTTTCGGTACCGAAAATGACTGTCCAATAGCACTAAAAAATTAGATATATGATGTTTGGTTTTATTAATTGGAGCCATTGGATTTTGGGACAAATTTAGAGTAGAAATTGGAGACCAAATGGGCTAGTTACTAAGTGGACCAATTGGAAGCATAAGGATTTGACAAGTGGCAAGTGACATGTGTCACTTGGCCCATCACTTATATAAGCCACGAAAATGTTAAATGAAAGACCATATTTTGGTCTTTCATTGAGCCATGTACGAGATTTTAGATGGAAAATGGGTTAAAGGTGATTGAAATGGTAAGTTCTTCTCTCACCCGTAGCTTCTTCTTTCCTTCCTCCTTTCTTGGTTCAAGCTTTTCTTTGTTCTCACATAAATCCTAACCTAAGCCTTGCCATAGTGATGATTGTATGGTGTTGGGAGGAAGGTAGAGACTCGGTGAAAAGTGAAGAAATGAAGAAGTAAAGGCTTGTTTAGGTAAGAATGAAGTTATATGTTCTTATTTTGGTAATTAGAAGTTGATGGATGAGAGGTTTTGTTGTATTAAGTTGTTTTGAAGTGTTTTAATTGATGTTAGATGAGTTATACTTTGAAAGATGGGAAGAATATAGCTAAAGATTGTTAAAAAATTGAGTTTGGGAGGTTTCTTGGGTTCGCACGTCGGCGCAAGAAAGCGACCACGTCGCGGTGTGCGAGAGCATGCATGTCGCGGCACATGCAAGTGCTCTCGCCTCGGCGAGGACTCATTTTTCTGCACGGACATGTTTTGATATTTTAGCCATAAATTTTGACGTAGATGTCCAAATGAGGTGATTTTTGATTTTTTGTAAACTAGAGACATGGGGCTACAAGTTATCTGAAGGAATCAAATGTCTATTCAGTCCCTAAGATATTCAATTTCTGGATTGAAATTGGGTATAGTGTACAGTATCGGTTTTAGCAATAATTGGACCTATAGAGGTCCGAATTGAGTGATTGTGGTGTCAATGAGTTTAAAAAATTTAGAGGAAAATTTTGTGACAGGAATTTTTTAGAATAGTACCGAAAATGTCACGAATATGCATTGTACACATTTTAAATTGTTACATGTGCATTATTAAATGTTTCTGATTGGACAAGGGGTAATATGTGAATATTTTGACTGTTTTAGTGGCGCTTTTGGAACGTCAACCCACAGACGTTGCCGAGGCTTCCAGGCATTGGCTTCGGGAGTAAAAGTGAGTGATCTAGGTAGTTTCTCAATCATTATTTGTTTATAATTCTGCACTTATAACTTCGTAGAGAATAATGGTGGGCTTGTGCGTTGTTTATGATTGGATTCTGGACAGAAGATCCGATGTATCGGGAGATTATGACATAGAAGTGCAAATTGTCTGAGAATTTGGAACCTCCGTGTTTGAAATGTGAATAAATGTGATTGTGATTTTAATGTGATTGTGAACCATTTGTTTGAATGTGATAATTTGTGATAGTGATACTGCATAATTGGGACATATGCATTCCATGCATGAATGGATGATCAGTTAATGACACTTGTGACCGGAGCAGCCACCGAGAGCTTAAAACTTAACGAAATTGGGCCTCGAGTCTACAGTGATTCAGAGCCTCAGGCTCAACGATTAATGCGCCCAAATTGGGACAGTTTTAGGCGCTTGGTCACAACAACGTAATAATTAGAAAAGTGTCACATATGCATTCCATATGCACTGATTGAATCTTATTGATTGAGTGAAAGGCAAAATGCCTTATATTTGTGTGGTACTTCTGAATGGAAAATTATAATGTAACTGTAATGTGTTTGATATGGGTCGGACTACGGTCCGAGAATAGGTGAAAGTGAGTAGATCTAGATGGTTTCATTTCATTGTTTGTTTTGTTTTATTTCATTTTTGTATTAATTGACTACTGAATGGCTAAATGAATGTGTCCAAATTGTTGATTCCGGATAGAAGGTCCGATGATCGTGATGATTGATGAGATATTGAAGTGTTGCTTATATGTGAATAAGAAAAACTAAATGTACTTAATGGGACTGTTGAATGTGAATAGAATGTGCATTTGCATGTAAGTGAAAATGTGTTTCTCAATTTAATGTTGAATGTTGGACAAGATCCGATGATACAGGAATGTGATTGAATGAGAACATGCAAATAAGATGGTTCATTCCATTTCATGAATGCATGAAACATAACAGGAGTTGTGACCAGAGTAGCCACCGATCAGAGCTTGAAGCTCAACGAGTGAAAATGAGCTTCGAGCTCATAAGTGATTCAGAGCCTCAGGCTCAACGTTTAATGAGCCCTGTATCCACCAATGGACAAGGGACAGTCATTAATGAGCCCTACAAGGGACAGTTTAGGCACTCGATCACAGCAAAGTAATAAATGAAAAGTGAGTCCCATATGCATGTCTCAAATAGGAAAATATGAATGTGTGGATTTCTGTAAATGTGTGAATGTGAAATTTTGGTGAATGTGTTTTATGAGATAATGTTAGATGTATACAAATTGTGTTATGTGACTGAGTGGACCATCGATGATGGTTAACTCACTGCGTTCTCAAAAACTCACCCAAAATTTGCAATTATTTTTCAGGAATCAGAAGAATACCCCGTTAAACAACGGGCGTATAATCTGAGAAGAAGTCGGGATCAGTTGCCGTCTGCATTAGTGTCTAATATAATTGTATATTTATAAATTTTTATATTAATGATTAGATCAATTTGTAAAGTCAACAAATTAAAATAAATTGTATTTATAAAAAGGGCCCCTATGACCATTGGATTTACCGATAATTATTTATGTAAATGATTTTTCGCTAGTGTATGCTTATGTTTAAAAAAAAAGTTTATACTGAGTTTAGACTGAGTGATGTAGCACGCCACCCTCACAAGGCACGTGTAACATCCCACCCTCGACAGGAAGGGTAGGTCCGTAATTTAGCAAAGGATAAGAGTGACTGGGACTAATTAGGAATGTTCATGCATACTGGTATTTGTGAACAGTAAATTTTTGCACATGAAAAATAACTATACATGCATTCATGACATTCCCGGTATTTGTGCCTAAATGGGATTTTATTTTAGAAAATGTGATTTATGGGCTTGAAAATTTAATTGGAGTGGATTGTTATGTGTTTTATATTTTCAAAAAATTTTAGAAATTTTTCTGGACTTTTTCGGAGAAAATTCCCGGATCGAAAAAACCGCCAAGTGGCAAACCGGTTGATTTTCGGTAGTGAAAATTGCTACTCAATGGCACTGGAATATTGGATAAATAATTTTGGGATTGTAATTAGAGCCATTGGATGGATTAATTAGAGCCATTGGATGGATTAATTAGAGCCATTGGATTGATTTTTGTCTTTTTCCTATTTTTACATGCCAAGTGGCATGATGACTCACCATAACTCATTTAATGTTTGAGTTCCACCATGCATCCACGACATTACCATGTGAAAACAAAAGGAAAAGAATTGGAAGCTTGCTTTTGGTTCTCTCCCATCCGAAAACTACTCCCTCTCTTTCTTCTTCATCGTTTTCTTCATCAATCCTAGTTAAATCACTCTTCTCTTCTACCTTAAATGCCTTCCTTGCATGCATACAAGCTTAAGCTTTCTACCTTTTTATCATGATGATTGTGTATGGTGTTGAAAAATAGAGGATTGGTGTAATAGTTGAAGACTTGGAAAGTTGAAAGCTTGCTTAGGTAAGATGGTATTTTTGGCTTGTTTTGTTGTTACATATATTAATTGTGATCATTGTGCACCTAATTGCATGGGAATTATATTGGTGTCTATGGTAGGTCATATGTTTGATAAATTGATAGTTGAGTAATGGTTTGATTAGGTAGAATATAGTGAATGAAAGGAAAGGTGTTTTATATGATTTTGGATTGATTTTTAATGATGTTAGATGCTTGGAAATGAAAAGAAGAAAATTTTGTGTATATGCTGCCATTTTAAGGCTACTTGGTTAAGTGAAGATCTTGATGAAATTTTGGCATATTACTTGACTAATTGGGATGTTTATTGGTTTGGAAAAAGTATGGAAATGATAAGATTTGGTTTAGGTGTAAGATCTGGAAAATGCAAATTGATCATGGTTTAATGTTTTTGTCATAAATAGTTGTGTGGTTAAGTAATTGAGGTGAAGTTTGTCTTAAATTAAAATTGAGACATGTGGCTACAATTTTTGTGAAGGAAGTGTTGGCCAATTTTGATTAGAAGAGTGTTGAATCTTGCTTTGAAAGTGAAGTTTAGGTGTAGTATGAACAGTAATTCGAGCTTAATGACCTGAAACTTTGATGAGTTTTCTAGGTTGAATTAGAAGGAATTGGTAAAAATGGTCTTAATGAAAGCTGAAGCCTATCTTGTTAGTTTTCCATTGCCACTGATTTTGCAATTTTTCGATATGTACGTTGGGAGTTATGAATTGTTAACTATTGACTAGTTATGTGCATTTTGGGTGAAACCTAGCTATAAGTGTAGGTTTTGTGAGTATTGTGATTGGAAGCAAATTTAGAGATTTCTGTGATTTGAATTGGCTTAAGCGAGCTTCTGGAAAGATGTAGAGAAAGCAATTATCTTGAAAATGGGATATACTATACTATTTTTGGATATCAGAATTGGGAGTTATGAATTTTCAAAGACTAGACCTAAGTTAGGTCATTGGCTAGTGATCAGGGCAGCCACTTCCATGACAGTTTTGAGTTTGCTAGAGATAGAATTAGCTATTAAGCCCTTCATGAGAAGTGTAGTATTGTGTTTGATCTTTTCATGGGTATAAAGTATGCAAATTTTTGACATTTGTACAAGGATCTATACTTTTTATAAAATTGTTGTTCAGTTCAGGTGATTTCAGTGGGCAGAATCATTCATTGAATTGTTTGACCTACTTAGTAATTGAATTTGATTTCATGTTGTTCATGAAAGTTGTAGGTCACATTCTGATATTTCATTTTGCATAAATCTTGTAATTTTTAGCAAAGGTAATGAGAAGATATGGATTTTATAAAATATTGCACTGTTTTGACAAAATGTTGCACTGTTTTGAGAGGCATTGTGAAGGCAGTAACTTTGAGTGTATTTTTGACACCCTTAGAGGTGAAATTAGTTTTTGTGTCCTTCATGAAACTTGTAGAGCTCTCTTTTTTCTATAAAATAGACACCAAGTTTGTTCAATTTGGGGTTCAGAGCAAGGAGTTATGAATTGTGAAAGTTGGGATATCGGAGGACGTTTGTTCCAGATCTGTCATTGTAGTGGCATAAATCGACTTGCATCCTCAGATAAGTCGACTTGCATCCTCAGATAAGTCGACTAGGACATGCACAGTAGCATAAGTCGACTAGGATTCTCAGGCAAGACGACTAGGACCATATATTTTTCTTCTTTTGCTTATAACTTGTCCATCCGACCTCCGATTGACCTGATTCTCGAGGCATCGGATTCGTGAATCATTTAATTTCATTTCTATGTGAAATTGGGAATTTTAGAGGCGAAATTGACGGAAATGGGTTAGGTCAAAGTGATGGGATTGGGTATCGATTTTTGGACCTTTTGACGTCCGAATTGAGCGATTTTAGTGTCTATGGTTTCTTTGGACATAGGGGAACATTTTTTACAGCGTGATTTATGTAATGATACCGAGAATGTCACGAACATGCATTGTACATATTTTCATTAATACATGTGCATCTTTAAATTGTTATGCCTGTACATTTGGTAATGTGTATGCAATTGCACTGTTATAGAGACTCATTTGGAGCGTCGATCCATCGACGTTACTGAGACTTCCAGGTATTTAGCTCGGAAGTACAGGTGAGTAACCTAGATGGTTTCTCAATTATTATCTGTTTATATTTTGCACTTATACAACTGTGGAGAATAATGGTGGGATTAGTGATTGTGTTTGTTTATGACTGGGCTCCGGACACGGGTGGTTCGATGAATTGGAAGATTTGACATAAAAGTGTCTTTATGTGCTGATTGTCAAATTGCTTACTGTTTACTGTGCTTCATTGCGTTGCCTCTGTTGTGATAGACTGGGTATATAGTGACTCTTATATATTGGGCATATTGCATTGCATACACAAATACATGAACGGATAATAATAGTTGTGACCAGAGTCGCCACTGATACTGAAAAAAAGCCTTGAGCTCGAAGGGAGATAGTGCATACCCAGAGGGCTCTTCTACTCCCAGGCGATCTCATCATTCACTATTTCTTCGCTTTAACGCTTCGGTCACAACACTGAAATAAAATGGGAAAGTGTTACATATGCATTGCATTCGTAGTTGATTGAATAATGTAAATGGGAGCAAGGCAAGAGTGCCTTCTACAATTGTGAATTTCTTTTGTATAATGATATGGTACTTCTGACTTTGTTATTATGAACTGAACTGTGAATTGCTTGTGTGATGCATGAATTGGGCGAACCATTGATGATGGTTCCTCACTGAGTTCGCAAAACTCACCCAAAATTTGCAACTATTTTTCAGGCCTTGAAGAGTACTCCGTTAGACACGGGAGTATGCCTACTGCATGCCAGGAAAAGATAGGGGTCGGGATCAGTTCGCGTCTGCATTAGTGTCATCTTACTTTTATACAATTATGGATTCCGCATTTTTCTGGAAAATAGTGTTGTAGTTTTAGTGGGCCCCAAATGGGCTATTGTAATTTTATTGATTGTAATGGGATCACTGAAATGTTTATGAATAAAATTGGGCCCAATGTGATTATGGATTTTTGTACATTCGATGGCTAAATACTGTGACTGTATTATGATAACCTAAACTGTTAAAAAAAAATTATACTGAATGTTTGACGGTATTCGAGTACTCTAGCATACCATTCTCGTGAGGCACAGACTCGGATATCACCCACGTTATCGGGTTCGGGTCTTGCGGGAGTGAGGTGTTACATTTAAGTGGTATCAAAGCCCAGAAGTACGAACTTATCTGGGCAATTTTTGAAACATGGGTCAAGTCTTATACATTAAAGTCATGTTATAGCAGACCGTGGCAACTGATCCCCAGTTTGATTCGCATGGGTATGAGTCATACTCATGAACATGTGTTAAGTGTTTAAGTGTGAGAAAAGTGATGATATGTCAGAATATGAGCCAATGAAAGTTTATGGGAAAATTAGGAATGGGAAAAGAAAAATGGATACTGTGGTTACAAATCCTCAAATGGGATATGAATGTGAATACATTGATATGGGCTAAATTAGGAAAGAAGTGATATCAAAATGAATAATGAGACTTAAAGTGTATAAATCGAGTTGAAAGAAAACAAAATTTACGATAGCCTGGAAAGGTCAATTATGGACATGAGAGGAATATTGGTTAAAAGTGATGAGAGTTATGATTTAGCATAAGAATATGTTTATGAGAGATCAAAAGTTCAGGATGACTAGGTACTCCTGAATCCGACTTATATGTCCAATAAAATGGGGATAATTGGAAATGAGGAAAAAGTACATGGCTCGATAAGGGAGAGAAAGATTTACTATAGTTGTGTTGATGTGTGTATTATGGAATATATTGTATGGTAAGTGAAGATATTGTTAGGAAGAAGCGGAAAAAGGTGAGATTAAAGTGTACAAGCCCGATTAAAAGAAATAACTCAATTAGACTTGGATTTGAAATGTGATAAAACTTATGATTTAACGTAAAAATATGTCTGTGAGAATGAGATTACATTTCTTGATGTTTCTGCATTTATAATTCTGAATGGATTGAGAATATAAACATGGACGATGAAATAATAGGAACATGATTCTACAAGTGATGAAACGTGATACATGATGTGTTATTATGGAGACAATTAGATATGCACTTCGGTGTGAATTGTATTTATGCATACGCTTATGGAAATGATAATAACTCAAAGGAGAAGAGTGAATGCACTCTAAATGTTCATTCAATGATTATGATGAGATGTTGTATTAGAAGAAGAGTTAAATACTTGAAAAATTGAAATAGAATCGCTGGCAACATATGTGTTAATGTGAGGAAGAAGTGCAAGCCACTTTATTGGCCTACAAAAATAGGTTTTTGTTATGATGATCCAATAGTAAACTCCAATCATGGGCAGGAACAAGGATAGAAATGTTATCTAGAGTAAATTGGAATGTAAGTAGCATTAGCGAATGTGAGTACGTGGCTACATGACATAAATACATCTTTAAATAAGATGTAAGGATTTTGGAATGGTATCCATCGGGGTGTAGAGTATAAGAAATTGCGTAATGTCTCATTGAGTCTTATTCTTGAGGATGTTTTGACCATTGGAGTCATGATACGAATTGATCTTATTAAGATAATATGAAATGTTGAAAGTGAATGATCAATAAGTACTTATGGATAAGAGGTGATTCATAAGGAATTAGAAAAGCCCAAATGGAGGATTTGAGGAATTTTGAGGGAGTAAAGTATGTGTACTAACTGATAAAGAGATGTCCTAGTAAATGTACCTCAAAAGAGCAATTGACAGTTAAGAATATCGAGCTAAGTGCTTATATGTTTGAGTTCTTTGTAGTCTTACCTATAGGAGACAGTTATAAAGTTTATATATCTGGAATGCTTCAGCATATAAGATTAAGATTAATGTATAGTGCAAAGTGACTACAGGCGAAATCGTCATTATTTTAGTAAGACGACAAAAAGAGTCGATCACCCTGAGTACAAGCCAGAACAAATTTGGGATGTTGCTCGAGAGTGAACTAAATTGAAAATTTGAATAAAGTGGTTTTGAAAGACGAATGAATTTTGGTGGATCACATCGAAGTCGTGACCATATAGAGAAAGATTTGAAGGTTCAGTGTACTTACACCGATGAAAAAAAACAGGAGAGAGATGACTTGTCCTTGAGTGTTTCACCTGTGCCAAGGTGTAGTTAGAAGAGATATGAGAATAATAAGGGATATTAAGTGTGACATAAAGTGGTCCATATAAAACTATGGCAAAAATGGGACAATGGCATTTTGAGTGACTTTGTGGTAAGTATTGTTAAAATCCGATATATGTGGTATATAGACTAGAAGTAAAGAGTTGAATACTCTGAAACTCATCAATGACATAAATGAGGATGTATGATATCTAAACAGGGAATTGAGAGACCTATCGCCTTTATCAATTGTGTTTTTGTGGAAGGAAGCATCGAGAAGAAAAATGATATAAGAAACGGAGGAGTGTATGAGATAACAGTACCCTTACCTTATTCAATATCAAAAATGAATTTCGAGGAAGAAATTTTTTATTAGGAGGGGAGAGTTGTAACATCCCATCACCGATGGGAAGGGTAAAATAGTAATTTGGAACGGGTTATGAGTGTGTATACGTAGCTCGGCATGTTCATGCATATTGGCCTCAATATATATATATGTGAATGGAAATTTTTGTATATGCACATGACTGTACATGCATTCATGGCATTTCCCGGCATATGTGTTTATTGTGAAAAACATATGATTTAGTGCTTGAAAATTGAATTGGAGTGGATTTTTCTGGCTTTTCCATTTTTGGGGGAATTGTAGAAATTTTTCTGATAAAATTGCCAAAACGGAAAAAAAATTATTAAGTGGTGGACTGATTAAATTTTCGGTACCGAAAATGACTGTCCAACAACACTGAAAAATTAGATACATGATGTTTGGTTTTATTAATTGGAGCATTGGATTTTGGGACAAATTTAGAGTAGAAATTGGAGACCAATTGGGCTAGTTACTAAGTGGACCAATTGGAAGCATAAGGGTTTGACAAGTGGAAAGTGACATGTGTCACTTGCCCCACCACTTATATAAACTACGAAAATGTTAAATGAAAGACCATATTTTGGTCTTTCATTGAGCCATGTACAAGATTTTAGATGGAAAAGGGGTTAAAGGTGATTGAAATGGTAAGTTCTTCTCTCACCCGTAGCTTCTTCTTTCCTTCCTCCTTTCTTGGTTCAAGCTTTTCTTTGTTCTCACATAAATCCTAACCTAAGCCTTGCCATAGTGATGATCGTATGGTGTTGGGAGGAAGGTAGAGACTTGGTGAAAAGTGAAGAAATGAAGAAGTAAAGGCTTGTTTAGGTAAGAATGAAGTTATATGTTCTTATTTTGGTAATTAGAAGTTGATGGATGAGAGGTTTTGTTGTATTAAGTTGTTTTGAAGTGTTTTAATTGATGTTAGATGAGTTATACTTTGAAAGATGGGAAGAATATAGCTGAAGATTGTTAAAAAATCGAGTTCGGGAGGTTTCTTGGGTTCGCACGTGACGACGTGCTCATGCGCACGTCGCGGCGCAAGAAAGCGACCACGTCGTTGCGCGCGCGAGCATGCACGCCGCAGCGCGCACGTCACGACGCATGCAAGTGCTCTCGCCGGGGCGAGCTTCTTTCTGCAGTGGCGAGGACCCATTTTTCTGCACGAACATGTTTTGATATTTTAGCCATAAATTTTGATGTAGATGTCCAAATGAGGTGATTTTTTATTTTTTGTAAACTAGAGATATGGGGCTACAAGTTATCTGAAGGAATCAAATTCCTATTCAGTCCCTAAGATGTTCAATTTCTGGATAGTGTATAGTCTCGGTTTTAGCAATAATTGTACCTATAGAGGTCCGAATTGAGTGATTGTGGTGTCAATGAGTTTCAAAAATTTAGAGAAAAATTTTGTGACAGGAATTTTTGGGAATAGTGCCAAGAATGTCACAAATATGCATTGTACACATTTTAAATTGTTACATGTGCATTATTAAATGTTTCTAATTGGACAAGGGGTAATATATGAATATTTTGACTGTTTTAGTGGCGCTTTTGGAACATCAACCCACAGACGTTGCCGAGGCTTCCAGGCATTAGCTTCAGGAGTAAAAGTGAGTGACCTAGGTGGTTTCTCAATCATTATTTGTTTATAATTCTGCACTTATAACTTCGTGGAGAATAATGGTGGGCTTGTGCGTTGTTTATGATTGGATTACGGACAGAAGGTTCGATGTATCGGGAGATTATGACGTAGAAGTGCAAATTGTCTGAGAATTTGGAACCTCCGTGTTTGAAATGCGAATAAATGTGATTGTGAACCATTTGTTTGAATGTGATAATTTGTGATAGTGATACTGCATAATTGCGACATATGCATTCCATGCATGAATGCATGACCAGTTAATGACAATTGTGACCGGAGCAACCACCAAGAGCTTAAAACTTAACAAAATTGGGCCTCGAGCCCACAGTGATTTAGAGCCTCAGGCTCAACGATTAATGCTCCCAAATTGGGACAATTTTAGGCGCTCGGTCATAACAATGTAATAATTGGAAAAGTGTCACATATGCATTCCAAATGCACTGATTGAATCTTATTGATTGAGTGAAAGGCAAAATGCCTTATATTTGTGTGGTACTTCTGAATGGGAAATTATAATATAACTGTGATGTGTTTGATATGGGTCAGACTACGGTCCGAGAATATGTGAAAGTGAGTAGATCTAGATGGTTTCATTTCATTGTTTGTTTTGTTTTATTTCATTTTTGTATTAATTGACTACTGAATGACTAAATGAATGCGTCTAGATTGTTGATTCCGGACAGAAGGTCTGATGATTGTGATGATTAATGAGATATTGAAGTGTTGCTTGTATGTGAATGAGAAGAACTAAGTGTACTTAATGGGACTGTTAAATGTGTTCTGAATGTGAATTTGCATGTAAGTGCAAATTTGTTTCTCAATTTAATGTTGAATGCCGGACTAAGATCTGATGATACGGAATGTGATTGAATGGGAACATGCAAATAAGATGGTGCATTCCATTTCATGAATGCATGAAAGATAACAGGAGTTGTGACCAGAGTAGCCACAGATCAGAGATTTAAGCTCAACGAGTGAAAATGAGCTTCGAGCTCATAAGTGATTCAGAGCCTCAGGCTCAATGTTTAATGAGCCCTATATTCACCAATGGACAAGGGAAAGTCATTAATGAGCCCTACAAGGGACAGTTTAGGCACTCGGTCACAGCAAAGTAATAAATAGAAAGTGAGTCTCATATGCATGTCTCAAATAGGAAAATATGAATGTGTGGACTTCTGTAAATGTGTGAATGTGAAATTTTGGTGAATGTGTTTTATGAGATAATGTTAGATGTATACAAATTGTGTTATGTGACTGAGTGAACCATCGATGATGGTTAACTCACTGAGTTCGCAAAAACTCACCCAAAATTTGCAATTATTTTTCAGGACTCAGAAGAATACCCCGTTAGACAATGGACGTATAATGCGAGAAGAAGTTGGGATCAGTTTGCGTCTGCATTAGTGTCTGATAGAATTGTATATTTATAAATTTTTATATTAATGATTAGATCAATTTGTAAAGTCAACAGACTAAAATAAATTGTATTTATAAAAAGGCCCCTCATGGCCATTGGATTTATCGGTAATTATTTATGTAAATGATTTTCTGCTAGTGTATGCTTATGTTTTAAAAAAAAGTTTATACTGAGTTTAGACTGAACGATGTAGCACGCCACCCTCACAGGGCACGGACTCGGATATCATCATCGATGTCGGGTTCGGGTCTTGTGGGAGTGGGGTGTTACATCCGTTTGTTCTTATTTGAACAATATTAGCTTCACAAGGTGAACTTAAGGTATGAAATATGATTGTGGCCTACCATGTGGTATTAGATTGATTTTTCTTTAAGTCAGTTAAGAAGGCCTTTAGTTGATGGGGTTTAAGATGTCCTTTTATGTTCTTTTTCCTATCTAGATGTCCTTTGTGTTCTTCTTTACATTTAACTATTATAACTTGATATGAAGTGTTAATCAATCTTGACAACATAAAGAAAAATGTCTAAGTGGTAGCTACCTTACATAGTTAACTTGCATTAGTCAGTTTCAAATTCATTACAAAATGTTAGGACCGAATCCAAATGTTTGACAATATCATTTAGTTATTGTGATACTGTTTGGCGAAGAAGTGTTGCATTAGATTTATCCATCAATGAGGTTTGTATTTATTGATATTATCCAAACTTATGGCATTAGGGGATTATATTCTAGATTATCAGCAACCTTGGTTAAGGTTGTTCCTTATGCTGGCCTTTAGTTTGGTACTTATGATATGTTTAAATGTTGGACCACGCTATAAGTTTTCATTCTTATTCTCTATTTAATATGCTACTCTATAAAAGTTACTATGTTTTGGAGTGCAGAAGTAGAACTAATACTTGCACATTTACTCTTTTTCTAGATTGTCACCATTTTCCCTTGTCTATTCTAAAGTTTCAAGTTTTGAATCACTTACCAAATACTAATAGGAATCCTTGGAATTAAGCAATTCATTCTTCTAGTCGAATTTACTACGTGTGATTTACATACTTGTTTCAATCATTGATGAATATTTTGTTCTGATTTGTGTTATTATATGTTTAGCTATTTTGAATTGTGATAAATTTTTTACTGGTTTAATTGTAGGTCTGGAATCATTACACCTCACCTGAAGTAAGCTCAGCAAACACTGAATCCACGTATAGGGGTTTGTTGTCGGGGCGTGTGCCAAACTTATTTGTCATCCTTTTGACGTCATCAAGAAAAGATTCCAGGCAAGTTTCCAACCTTATTGAGGTCTCACTTCATAGATTCTTTTGTTTTCATTAACTCATTTTCGTCTTAGTACTACAAATTATGTCTCAAGTTACACTTATCAAAAGTTCATATTCAATATTTGAAGCAGTAGCAATAGGAACAAATAAAGGAAGTCACCAAAAAGTCTTCATAATCCATTTTTCATTTTTGAAAGACTTTTTAGTAGCAACTTGTATGTTTAGTATCACAATTTCCGTAAGAAACTCACTAGTTCCAATGCCTTTTGATACTCTTACCATCTCTTAATCATTGTCTACACTTTGCTCATTGTGCATGGCCATTGGAAAGTGTATATTGGGCCTCGGATTCCTGATGCTTATACGAGTTCAAGGCAAAATGTTGACATGGTAGTTGGGTTTGTGAGGGAGAGAGAAGGCATACAAGATGAAAAAGCCTGACATCGACTTCAAATTTTACAAGTGATAAAGAGTTGTTGAAGCACATATAATTTTCCTTACAATTGTTGAGGATTGTAGAGTTTGTTTTTGTGTTTCATAACAATAAAAGCACATGCAATTCACTTTTGTATTTAGAATATGTAAAATTTTGACTTTTACAAGTCCTTATGGACTATATATTATATATCAATGCAATTTTTTGGTTGTTTACATTTTATAATATGCACGTAATTAAGACATAAATTAATATCTATATATTTCTTTTAATGTATATACGGATGTTGTTTACATAATGACAAGACTTTGATTTTATGTTAAATAGTATTGGCAACAACAAAAAATTGTTGTTTTTATTATTGCAAATTGATGCCTAAAAAATTTCACTTTTTTATCTTATAAAGACTTCAAAGTGTTGCAATAACTATTTAACATTGTTGCTATATTGTTTTTAGAAAATGAATAAAAGATTGACAAACAATAGCCAAGCTACTGCAAAATCACACAAGTAAGTCAATCATCAACTTTTAAAGGAATTCCTATCTAATCATTAGCTGTACAGAAATTCACTAAGGGGCTTGCTTAAAATTACAAGCGGGTTAGTTACTCGTTTTGGAGATGCCATTTTGTTTGCATAACTGAGGATACTTGATCTTCAACCCCTCTCACTAGTAGTATCTCATGGATGCAATTTAGTACCTTGTCAACTAACTAATATTTTTCTATAGCAATATTCTAATAAATATGATAGTTCCTCTCTTTCTAGAACATGTAAATAGTGGTAGTAGATGTGACTTTGAGCAGAACAACATTCTCTTCCCTAGTGTTGAAATGAATGATAAACCATCTTAAAGTAGGTTCTTACTCATAACAATTGTTCACAGCGTCGGTTATGTGTTGGATTTGACTTCAAATAACTTTTGAATATACACATTAAAAGAACAGATGGCTTCAGTCTTCATCAGTATTTTGACATAAGATACAACAAGTATCTGCAGAGTTAAAATAATGATTTTTAGTACGAAGCTTGTTTTTTATGGCTAGCCATGTAATGAAGGATGCTTTGGGGTTCGATGAGCTTTTCTAGACTAGGGGATACCATAGGACTATCATTAAGTCTTGCTTAAAACTACGGTGACAAAAGATGAACACCCCACTCAGGTGAGGGGTCCATGAGAGTGTATCAGTGGCGCTGGCGTCCCCTATCATAAGTAGATATTGTCTTAGTAGGTAGAAGCCTCGAAAATATGCTCTCCATTCACCACCTTGCATTAAGTCAGAAACTCTGGTAAATTATACCCCCTAAATATTACCCTTGTTATTTATGCGAGTTGTTGAAGATGCACCATTCGATTTACCCCTTGATTAAACATCATATCAATGGAGGTTGTAACACACGTTTTGGTACGAAAACTGGCTAAAGATTAGCCCCTTACTGCAATAGTTGCTATCATTTGAAATTAATGTGTTGTCTTAGTTAAAATTTAAAGCAACATTTTTTATTTTTTTTCCTAATCAAAAAATTATGTTACCTTATACTTATTGTAGTGTCATATCTTGTAACAATATGAATTCTATGGCCTTAACAAAAAGGCAACAACAATTGTACTTATAACTACGCTTTTGTCCATTGCCTAAAACACTTTTGTTGTAGTGAATATTTAAATTACAACTAATAGGAGAAGATTCATTTCAATTTATTTAATGTCAGTGCTACTTTTAACATGCATGATTTAACTCATTTTGATATATGTGATTATTGGAGGAAGAATCTTTACAAAGAAGGAGGAAATAACAGGAATCAAGCTGCCTTTGATCCTTTGAGTTTAAGTGGACTAAATACAAAGACAAAGAAGGAAAGGCTTTAAGATGTGCTTAATGGTGTTATAAGAGAAGTGGATATATGTTTAAAATTAAGTCAAATTAAAGGATGAGCATTCATTAGCTTAATTCAAGTTAATATTGAAGATTTATATATGAACATAGCCTCCAACATAGTTGTGTATTAGCCCATGTAATTTTATAATCAAAATAAACTATAAGAAATGGCCTCCATTATGAACGTACTTTAAACTATGTCTAATTTCAAAAATTCATAAGAGGACCTACTGTTTCAGCCATAGGTATGATACAAACTATGTCCATCTTCATAAATTTTTAAGGAGATCCACAACTACAAATACAAGTATGTCTCAAACTGTGTTTAATAGATTTAAAATGTTTATAGCCAATATGACATAACCTATAACTTTGACCTAGGTCATACCTTATTAAGACACTGACTTTTTATTTAAGCATTAAAGCCCTAGTTTTGGATTTTAATATTTAGGTGAAGTTTCTTTCAATTGGAGACATCTTTAATCATTAATACAATTGTGAGAGTTTTCTCTTTGATTCTTCAAAGAAAATTTTGAACTTATCAAGTTATTTGCTTGTGGCATTCAAATAATATTATAATCTTGGTTCTAGTTCTTTATAATAACATGTTAAGATTCTTTTGTACCTTTGCTTATTGATGCCATATAATCATTGTGCAAGGTTTTATCCTTAATCTAGTTTAAGCTTACTTGGGGCTTGATTAAAAATCAAGTGTGTTGGGCTTTAAGGCCTCAATCTTTGGAGTTTGTTAATTTTTCCATAGAGATGCTTATCTCTTTGAAGGCATCTTAAAATAAAATGTTCATTATATTGCCTGTATATATTAATATTCTTTTGATCAAAGAGTTAGCTATAAAGAGAGTTACTATAATATCATCTTTATGAGGGTGAATTAAGGATATATTATTGGTTTCTTCAAAAGTTATTTAAGAGAATTTTAGGTGTTTGACTTAAGTTGCTCGTCATAAATTTCCCTCTAATTACTTCTTCCTAAAATAGGATATAACTCTTTACTATCTCCCCCGTGAGAAAATAACATAAAGTGAAAAATATACATTAAAAGAGAGAAAGCCCTGGGGAAAAAAGAGAAAAACACACCCACACCCTAACAGTATAACAAACACCACGGTCAAATCGTAATATACATAGGCCTTGCTCTGTATATTAACAGCGCAAAAGCCCTCCTCTACTCTAGGGATGGCAATTGTACCCGAACCCGATGGATACTCGATAAAATTACCCGAACGAGGGCGGGTATGGAGAGCAAATTTTTACCCAAGGGGCGGGTATGGGGGGTTAGCAAAAATACCCGTCGATATCGGGACGGGTTTGGGGATACCACCCTCCATACCCGTTTACCCGTTATAGTCTCTGTTTACTCGTTTCTTTTATGTTAAATTTAGTATGTATGTATGTATGAATATAGCATGAAAATTTAAAAGAAAAACAAATAGTCCATTCATATTAAATAAGCTTATCTTAAAAAAAAAAAAAGGTGTGCATTGATGAGGTCAAACCCCAACGGTGCAGGTATGGGGTGCCAAAAAAATCCCCGACGGAAATGGGGGCGGGTATGGGGGTGGGGGAGGGTTCATGGGGTAGTGCGGAGATGGCACACCCGCCCCATACCCGCCCCGTTGCCATCCCTACTCTACTCTCATAATCTCGTACTTAACCGGAAGGAAGAAGGGATTAGACCACTCCTATTCACATTGTCCTCTATGTTTTATTAGTAACTTATTAGGATCATCTCAATTCTCTACTTACTTTATTTTGATCTCTACATACATGAGGCTTCCATCTGTTTCTGTTCAGAGTCTTCTAACTTTGAACAGCTAGAAACATTCTGAAATTCTGAGAAAATCGCATAACATGCTCAACCAGCAGTCAACCCTTTTCACCTCATCTGGCATTTTTTATCTAAAAAAGGAAAAGCTGATGACGATAGTATCCGTAAAGCCCCAAGTCCATCAACAGTGGTTGAGACTAGGCATTTCGACATTAATGCAGGCATTGACAGCTTCACTAACAGTAAGGAAAACCCAGCCACTTCCAATCCCGTCTACAAAGTTGGCTAATTTTAACTTGTGAATCACCTGCCACCTTGGGTTTGCTATAGCTAGCTGCAACAAGCCAAGATGACATAAGTTTAAACCAAAAGGCCATGCAAACCATTATAGGATGTGTTCTTACCTGCGAACATGGGAGTAATTTCTTGTGCAGCTCCTCCAATGCAAGAACTCCAGCAATGTCTATGTTGGCAACATCTACAAGGATACAGAAAAATGCAAGTGTTTAACACAATTTAAAGGAATCACAGAAGCAGAATGCACGGTATTCTGTGTTTTGTAAGGAACAAAATCTTACTGGACATGTCAAGAACTACTGCATGAATCCTACCCTTGTTGTTGCCTTTAATTTCATCATATTCTTCTGTCGACCACCTCATTATCCTAGAATGAATAGCATTTATAAACTTCTCGCTAAATCAAGTTGCAGAGCCTCTTGATCTTTCTTTCAATAGATTAACATATTGAAACCTATACCTTTCTCTTACGAAATTAGCATTAGCAAAGCAAAGCAAGGCAGAATTGATCCGCACAATTAAGATGCCTGGAATTTTGGTGGCCATAGGATATTGTTTGACTTCAGAGTAGATATCTGTCCTGGGAAGTCTTCCAAGTACTTCTATACCTGGTCGAATTGAGTTTAGGATTATCTTCGCCAACGAGATGGTAACCTGAAATGGAACCGGTTGAAATACAAACATATAGAGACCATAACGTCAAATGTCAATGCTTAGACTTTCTCTGTGGCCTGATAAAGTGTGATACGCTTAGCAATTGGGAATGTACAAAATGTGCGTGGTATTTCCTAACTTACAATCGACATCTATTAGGCGGGTACAGCCAATTTGCCTATTAAGAATGTGAATTATTTGGTTCATTGAATGACGAAAGAAAGAAAGAATTAAGTATCGCGCACAATAATCCAGGGAGGGATTTTATATTCCTTAATTCTCTAAACAAATTCTACCCCAAAAATCATAAAATACGCATCAATTGAGGTACAAGCATATGTTATATCCATGAAAGATCCATTTGGGTCTACCAAGTAAGAGTGCCTAATCCTGCGTGATCATGAAAAACTCATTCACTTACTGCCTAGAACAATTTGGATAAATGAAAAGATGTGATTAGGTTGGTGATGCACGGGATTTCTATGTTCAAGATGAAAGAATTAGGTTTGCACGTCTACAGCAAGTTTTGAAATTACTAGAAGCGTATCAACTCCTGCTTCCTGCTTTTCTTTTCATCCATAAATTATGTTCTTCCAATTGGCAAGGAAAACAACGTTTAATCAATGCTCTTTCTACAAGGATTACCCTTCCATGTCACATACACTAGTGACAACCTGTTCATCTAAATGACAATCACAACATTCAACATTATTACTAACCATTGGCTGCTTAGCTTGTTATAAGTGATTCAAAACATGCAACCGCTGACCTGTGAGCACCCAATAATTAATCTTTCATGAATAATTCAATTATTGGATAGTGCCCACCAGTCACGAGTCTTCAGAGAACTTCTTACTTGAGTTATCAATCTCTGTAAATTAGTCAACACGATCCTACTAATAAAGCACTTTTTGTACACTTCTCTATCAAAATTTAGTGCAAGTTGCTGTTTTCAATTCTATGGATAATGTCTAGTGATATTACTTTTCCAATGAGTCGTTGATGGATCAGTGTTGGCTTTGAGCGTAAAATCAAAACAGGGAGAGAGTAACTGGATTTACCGCAGCGAGAAGACCAACTTCCACTGAAGCAAACAAGACACCGAAGAAAGCTCCAGTGCAAGCAAGAAAGTCCAGTTTATCAATCTTCCAGATATAGTAAGCTTCATGGATGTTGATTAGTCCCGGAAGAGCGGAGAGAATGATTGAAGCAAGTATAGCAAGTGGTGTGTAATACAAGAGCCTGGTAAACAGTTCCAGTGACAATAGCACAGTTATGGCCATTACTATATTGGAAACTGCTGTTTCACATCCTGCACTGAAATTCACAGCAGTCCTCGAGAATGAACCTGAAAAATAAATATATAGGACAATGAACACTAAAGATTACTATCAGAGGTTAATCTTTGAAACTAAGCAAAGAAGCTAACCTGTGGCCACATAACAAGAAGTCATAGATCCTACGATGTTCATGAAGCCCATGGACATCATTTCCTTGTTGCCGTCTATGTGGTAGCTTTTTATGGAAGCAAAAGATCGTCCAACAGCAATGGCTTCCTGATGCAAATTCTCTTAAGTTAACATCAGTAAACCTATCTCATTGAACTAGTAAAGCAAACCTGAGATGGGTCAACGTAAACGCACAGTAAGAGCAACAATGGCAGAGATAAGGCCAATTTTGGCTGCTTCTCCAACATGCGGGCCATTAAATTGCAAGTCCTTAACGGAAACCGGATTTAGTCCTCCTTTTATGTGTTTCACAATCTTAACGCCATGCTTATCGGCTTTTGTCAGGAACACTATCAACGTGGATAGGATTACTGATATTAGAGGAGCAATGGCTGGAAACCAGAACAGTTTCTTGTTTCTCCTTCCCTGCGAATGAAACAGGTTCATGATAACTTGTTAGATGACACGCAATAAGATAATTTCTGGTGAAGTGGAAGTTTAGTCCTTGATTACTTACAATAAACCTGGCAATTAGGAGGAAGATAAGGAATGAAGAACCAAGGACGAAATTCAATGGGCACCACTGTCATAAACGGCATTTAGTGCGGATAAGTTTTGTGAAATTCTTAAAAAATATGAATGGTAACACTATTGAAAACAGAACTAATTAGTAATTCCTGCTCTGAAGTCTACTGAAGAGGAAAAAATAAAGATAATTCAACAATTAGAGAATGAAATTCTGTTGTCTTGGCTAGCAAATGCGTTCGAAGCTAAATTCCTCTACGATGTGTACGTTTGTGCTAAGAATAGTGAACGTAACTTACCGGATGGTCGATTGATGTAAAAACAGATTTCATGACTGAGACCACATCAGTTTTAGTGGTAAAATGACTGATCCCCAGTAGCCCTTTTAGTTGCTGAAGACCAATGACTATAGCTGCACCCGCCATAAATCCTACAATGGCAGCATGTGACAGAAAGTCGACAAGGAACCCCAATCTGTAGACATTACAGTCTGAATATTGGTTGCTACAATTTGTTTGAAAACTAATGAAATATTCTTTTGAAATCATAAAGCACCTAAACAATCCAAATGCTGCTTGAAAAGTCCCAGCAAAGAAGGTGACAGTGAAAACTAGCCTCCTGTAGGCAATAGGATCAGCACCAGGATCTTGTATCTTTTGAATCATTGAAGAGAGTAGCATAGATACCACAGCCACTGGTCCAATGGCTATCTCCCTCGAGCTCCCCATTAGAGCATAAACCAAAGGTGGGACAACACTGGTGTCTATATTTCAAGAAATTTATAAGCAACAATTGATCATACATACTTGTTTCCTCGTTTACTGAAAAACCCTGCAAGCTCGTTTTAGTAGTTAATAGAAAAGAAGACAAGTCAAACTGAAATTTGACAACTTACATAAACCATACTGCGGATCAAGTTTAGCTAAATTAGCATATCCAATACTCTGCAAAATAATGGAAGATTAGATTTCGAAGAGCTTAACTTAAACCATTCCCGAGATCAAGATGCCTGTTCGATAGACACAAACTAAACGAAAAGAAAAAGAAAAGAAAAACCTGAGGGATGCCAAGACTTGCAAGCGTTAAACCAGCCATGAGGTCCTTTTTGAAAGTAGAAGCTTTGTAATGCCTACCCCATTTTAGCAGCGGAAACATTCCTTGCAAGAATGTTATCATCCGTCTAGCTCTTTTCTGTTCTGCAGGGGAATTGTGCTTGTTTCTGTGAGGGAAGAGATTCTGTTTCATAGAACCAGTGAGTTCTTCCAACAAACTCGGAGGGTCAGGAGAAGTAAGCACCCATTGTGTCCTCTCACACCGATCAGTTCCCCCAAGTTCAGGTTGCTGTTGGCTCTCCCTGCTACTAATGTTTTCAGGCGGTGGTTGAGAATCCATGAGAGTGCTTAAGTGTTTGGTTGAACACCAGCTGCTTAGGATATGAGGTATATATGTATACATGTGAACAAATAATGTAATGCACGTTAACCAGTCTTGTCGGGAATTCTTGGAAGCTATCCAGTTGTTCGTATAATATATTTTTTTTATTTCAAAACTTCAATCGTAAATTTACATTCTATAATGTTTTATATGCAATAGTATACTTTTTTAACTTACGACCATGTTCTCGGTAATATAATTTTCCTCCTTCAAATGGAATAAAATCCTTTTTTAAGTATAAATTTCATATTTGACTTGAAATTGAGCGTTTCCGGGACAAAATAAAACGACATAAATTGGCACACTCCAAGAGAAATAGAGGATCTCGTTCCGTAAAATATACCCAAAAAAATCTTTAAAATGATCCAATTAAATTTGGTTTAATCGGTTCAGAGATTCTCTCATAATGGGTGTCGTTGTCAAGCATCACTCTGTTAGCTAGTGGCACAGGATCACTTGCGTGAGAGGCCCTACGTCAGGCCTCAGGCTCTCCAGTCAACGTGATTTTACGTGTCTTGATCACTCATTCAAAGCTACTTTGGTTGCATCCGGAACCTATTATGGAAGAACTCAAATGATGTCCCGAACTATCAATACCAGTCGTGTTGAATTCACTCTTTACAGAAATTGACAATTGGATATCCTTCCAAATGAGGGTACTTTAGACGATGTCTAAAGAGCATGTATAGAAAACATAACTAGAGTTGCATAGCTCTTGTGTTCCGAACCAGGAACAAAGCTTATAAACAGGACTGCTAAAAGTTACAACTTAAAATCAAGCGATGATGTAAAGTAGATAATATGGTGATCTATCATATATGCAAGAGAGAAATTTATTCATTTATTAGATGTATGAGCGTGGCGTTGGTTTATCAAATGTCAACTTTTGCACTCATAATGTGAACCTTATCCTACTCTGCTCTTCTGACAGTTCTCTACCGCACTTAATCATCCAAGAAAAGATAGAAGCATTCCAAACTCGAAAATTGACATATATAACTTTAGTGAGAAGTTAGGAGGAGTTCTGTTGAATCGGGGAGATGTTATATTATCTAAGTATCTCATTTTGATACAGAATCTCTTACAAGATCAAGAAACAAGAGACCTAGCGTAATCAGGTAACTGGACAGTTTTAACTTGCTGAGTCTTCGTCCAGTAAGACTTTGCAGTATTACCTAAATCCCAGGTAAATAAAATCTTTCCTCACTACATATGCGTGCCTGACGCCTTCGTTAATAAGGGGAATAAAGAAAAACAGTCCAAAAGCCAAACAAAGAAATATTCCATTTTATCGTTACCGGGCAGGCCAGCCATCGGTTAAGCTATGCTAAAACACAAAAGACATAGAATTAGCATCTTCTGCTTTATTGACGAGCAAGTGGTTCAGTCGGTGAAGAGCGGCTAAACTCTGACCCACTGTTGGTTATGATGGTCACTTCAGTCACCAATCACATCTATCTACCTCCATTTTATGGAGTATCCATCAAAGTGTAATGTCACATATAGTTATCTCAATCGCGCATTTTAACGCCACTGAATCCACATTATTGCACCAAACATGCATACCAAAGAACATATCAACTATTCTGCAATGATAATCTCAGTGTTGAAAATGTATGGTACTCTACCAAAATGGTAGTTTTGATCACACAAACATTATCTTGTCCCGAATATGTTGATCTAAAACAATTTCCCCACGAAACAAGTTGTGAAAAAATTGCTGCATTGGCTGATCCTAACAAAGGGTCGCCTCGCTCTCCATCAAACGCATGGTTGTAGTCGGACTCTTTATCTTAAGAAAACTTTTGCTAGACATCCACCAATCAACAGTCGGTGAGAGATCGAGCTAATAAAGCAACAGCACTAGCATGTGCTAGATAATGGCTGAAGGAGGAGGTTTGTCCACTCGCAATCTGAAAGAATATTTATGTACCGGAGGAGGTTGACTTGGATTGTTCTGTGCTGTGTGCTCTGGTCCCCCGAACGTGATCAACCCTAAAACCTAGTGTCACGGTCTTTCTCCCATCAAATTATTGCGCCAAATTGTATCTAAAGTTCCCTCCGTAGCTTTAGAACCGACCCACTAAATGGAAATTCTGAAATGTCGGATCTCCCCAACTTTTCTTATTTGCCACCGGTGATTTACACAAATTATTTAGTCGTCTTGACAATAAACTTCACCATTTTTACTGTGAAAAGTCAAAGTTTGACTACTCAACTATAGACATTATGAATTAAAGAAAGTTAAAGATGTCAATCTTTTCACAAAAAATCTAATTGGCCCCTATTATTATCTTTAATATCATTTTGCTACATAAAATTATTAAAATGGTGCTCATTGCACTTTGAAAATATGGTAACAAAGATAACGACAGAGGACTTATTTAGACCTTGAAAATGGTAACAAAGATGACAAAGAGAGATTTATTTAAAACTTTTGTGAAATGTTAAGGTAAAAATCACACCATAAAGAAGTGTTTAGGAAAAATATTTTTAAGATCACATCACTTAGATCCAAATTATCTAGTTATAACTTGATATAAACTAAATCTATTACTCATATAAAGCTACTACATGCATGATATGAAACTTAACCCTTAAAAAAGTGCATTTAGTGTCTTAAATAACCAAATTTTGGCATGGTCAACCAAAAGGAAATAAAGGTTAATCTAAAAAAAATTATAGTGATTTTAGATATGCAGGTTCTTATGACCATAAAAGATGCAAAATAACTTACAAGGAGAATCATTATTCTATCACATTTCTTATCCAAATACACGAAAAGTACTTTTTTAAAAAAATTATTATGATAGGCAGAAAAATTCTGATAGTCTTTTAAGGAGTTAAAAGACTATTTGAGAAGTTTGTCACTTCCAGTTACACCAATTAAAAGGGAAGAGTTGTATCTTCAACTGAAAATTTTAGACAAGTTGATAGGATTCATACTAGTAAGGGACCTTAAGCGCCAGAAATATGTGTATTATGTGAATAAAATCTTTAAGCGTCTAAAGACAAGATGTATAAGATTGAATAAAACTCATCATTACTCTTATGCAATCAACAAGAAAGATTTGACACTACTTTCAGTTCCACATTATCAATATGGCCATATACATTTCACTATGATAATTCTTATATAAACTTGAAGTCTCTAGTAGGATGGTAAGGTGGTCAATTGAGCTAGAAGAAATTGACATTTAAATATAACAAAGATATAAAGTCCTAAGTGAAATTAGATTTCATTATGGAATGTATGTTATCAAAGGATTTATGGTAAAAAGACGTAAACCTATAACCTTAAACACAAGTTACATGTATGGATAGAACTACAAGAGAAGGTGGAACTAGAACAGGAGTATGAGCATGAGGACCTCTTAGAATACATTTAGATATTAACTAAAACATAATTTTAGGGGAACCAATAATGAGGAAAAATATAAACAATTGTTGTGCATGGTTGGCTGATCAAATTCCTTACAAATTTCTAACTTCTTGATAAGATCATATTCTATCTTATTTGTTGATGTAGAATAAATTTGAGGTATACTTATTGGGATGCTTCTTATATCTATAGGCATACACAAACAAATACTTAGAAGCTTAAGTTATTTCTAAAAATGATTCTCTAACACTCAAGTTGGTGAGAGTAAAAGATGTAAATATGGGAAGGGTATTTCCCAACTATACAATTGGAACTAAAGACTGTAGACCTTAAAAAGAAGAAATATTATGATGAATAAATCAAGCCTATCTAATGCATTTACTACGAGTGTATCTATATAAGAATATGAATGCACTATCCTCTGTAAGGTAACTCTTTCATGCTAATAGAACACATCTTTAATTATTATAAATCATATTAACATAGTTTGTTACGAATAGATTCAGATTAAATAGTAATCATCATTTAAAACTCATGATAAATATCCTTATAAGCTACATTGAATAAATTGAGAATTGGACAAGAATTATCCTTCAAAGATTCCTTATAAAATCTATTTTTCCCTTATTATACAAAGACATTTTTATTATCACATGAAGGCAAAATTTATCTTAATCTTGGCTGTTGTTCTCATTAATCGTAATCATCCATATCTTTATATAAAGGGTATGATGCTAAAGGTTAGCTCATTTTCAACTTTTTTAAAAATTTAAGCTAGCTTTCTTAAAAGTTTAACCATCCTTGTGATCTATATACTTTTGAGAGAACGAAAAATATTAAGGTGCATTAAGAAACATGTTGCATTCATAAAAACAAGACTAAGTGCTTCCCTTTCTTTTTATGATATAGAGAGTAATGTGGTTATGAAGATTAACTCAAGTAGTAAGTTGACTTTTAAAAGGTTTAGTTGCTTCAAAAAATGAGGATAACAACTCTAGATCCCATAAATCTACAGGGATATATTCACCATCTCTAATAGTAGTTAGGCCTCTTTGGAGGGTATCCTAAAAACTTAGACAAATAAGTTTAAGAAAAGACTTTACAAAAGAAACTCTTCTTTGAACTCCTTGCCTATGGAGTTTAATAAGAAATATAAAGTAAGGTAAAAAATGAATAAGCTTAAAAGGATGGAGTTTGAGAAGATGATGGAGAAGTTTAACATCCTTAAGGATATAAGTTTTACATATCCAAATGAAGATAAGCATATGTACAAATCTAAGCTTGGTGAGGTAGGGTTTTATTACGAAGATATAAAGTATGGGCTTCAAGTCCTTATTGACTAAATAACTTTGAAAATGATTGAATTAATAGAACTAAATCCTGACATATATAGATCCTTTTAACAAGATTCATAGTTGCATGCATCCTCTTGTTTTTAGTCCTTTTCCTTCATCTCAAATCCAATAGTCTTTCATTTCTATTCCTCTCACCTATGATATATCAAAGGCATTTTAGTCTTTGAATCTTTTCTTTTATTTCCCTATTTTTTGGTTACCGTTTATGGTAATAAACATTTAAACCTGTCTGTATGTCAATCCCTGTTATCTTGCCTATGTCTACTTTAGTGATCTAGTCAGACATTGAACATTGCCAAAACATGGACTTTCCACTTCTATCCTCCAACCCTTTGTCCCATCTAAACCATAATGCTTTATCCTCCTCACAACCTAAAGGAGATTCCAACCCTTATCAGAAGAATGAGCATATTGAACACACTTGGAAAGCAATTCTTAGTGACAATTCCCTATCCCTCTATTACACCCCACCTCACATAGTTGATGGTGAAATGATGGTCTCCCCACTTATAGAGGTTCTGAAGAAAGGACTAACTTCCTGGTCTTTTCTTTAATCTCCTAGCTTTTCCAATTGTGAAACAATTAGCGATGAAGTATTGGAAGGCACAAGGCTTGGTGGATGTCCTATTGAGTGAAGATAACCTTTTCATGTTTAGATTCAATGTAGCATCTGTAGCATAAGAAATAATAGATATTGACCCTTGTCATATGTAAAACCAATCTCTTCTTCTCCAAATGTAGAAACTGGGTATCAAACTGTAGAAGATTTACCAAAAACATATCCCACTATAGGTTAACTTTCATTTGGTCCCACTTCAGTATTGAATAACATAGGGTTTAAGCTCTCTAACTAACTATATTGGAAAATCACCCCATATGGATGAAGCCTCCTCCCAGAGAAAATGTGTTGGATATTTCAAAGGATATCACTAAGGATCTTCTAGAGGTGATCATATTGCTCCACTTAATGATGAAGATAAGCTAGTGCAAGATTGTATCTTGGTATCATACCAATGGTGCCTTCATTATATTCCCGAGGAAGGAAATGGGAGGAAATGGAGGCCTATTGGCCATAAATTTGGCTCAGGGAACTATGACGAGCTTAAAGGAATTGAAAAGGAACCCACAATGGAAGCTGATACTAACTAGGACTAGGTTATATCCAATACTAGGTAGGAAACATAAGCTGAAGTGGTGGCTTGATAAGTGAAAATTGCATCATATTTTAGGGCATAGTTTGATATGTTCATAGTCCTTAATTCTATCATTTAGTATGTGTTTTCTAATGCTGCTACGTTCTTAGATCTTCCATTCTAAATTTCTATTTCCTTTTCGTTTCAATTTTATTCATGTATAAAGTTGGGATGGATTGTATGATGATAGATGATAGAATGATGATGATGTTCTAACTCTCTTTCAAGATTTTATTTTGCTTTAATGTTATTCGAGTTGATTTTGTGTTATTTGAATTAGGTATTATGATTTATTGCATTTCTTGCATAATTCGGTAATACATTGAGAGGGTGAATTGGATAAAAAAACAATCAAATCAGATTAATAAAAGTTAGATGATTCAATATAACCCGTAATTAATCATATCGGTAATTGTATGGAGAGAGATCCCATATGAGACTCGATATTTTATTAGACTGCGTTAGATATAATTAGGATTATGACTCTTATTAATTGAGAGATTACAAATTTTATAATCCAATTAGGGTTTAATGGTTATAACTCGAGAGAGAGAGAGTAATCAGCTCTAAGATCGTCTATAACCGACACTCATTAACACATAATTGACTATTTAATTGGTTGAATTTAATTCTCGTATTTACTTTCTATTGCATTATTTATTTTCATTTTCATATCTTTTTAGCCTTAGATTTTTAGTATTAGATTCCTCTCCTTCTTTGTGGGATCGGCACCTTTAATACCACGCTACGAACCATGCACTTGCTCAATATTAAGGGTTTATAAGACTAAAACTTACCTGATCAAGTTTTTGGCATCATTGCCAGGGAGGTATAAAATTAGTTTAATTTTTGTAGTGTAAGGCATTTCACCATCTTATGTGATTGTGGTACCCAATCACAAGAAAAAAAAATTGTAGGAAGTTTAACAAAAAAGTTGAAAACACATTGATGTGGACATCACAAGGCAACAATAAAGAACTCAAAAAATTAGATATCAAGAAGAGATGAAAAGAACGATCATAAAGGATATATATTATAAGGAGCAAAGGACTTTTGTAGATTTTAATGAGCCCCAATTTAGTTGGAGAAATCATCATCCTTATATGAACATGTACACTTCAGGTGGCAAAACCACCCAGATTTCTATTGGTCTAACAATGTAAGTACTTATATCGAACATTAAGACCCATTAAGATTTCATCAAGATGAGTCCAGTTCATGGGATTCCAAATTGGAAAAAATCAAGGACAAGCTAATAGACATGGAAGAGACCTAGAAGAGACTGTAAGGACAATTTGATCAAGTAACGAAAAGCCATGCCTCTTTTATTCACAACCTTAAGATTCAAACGAGGTAGCTTTCCTGTGAGTTTTGTAAGAGAAGTGTGGAAGACTCTCTGAGCAATATGGAATCACTTCAACGAGAACAATATGAGGCTATCATCCTTAGAAATGGGGAAAGCAAGAAAAATTAGAGAGAAATCAAGTTGAACTCCATCTTATAAAAGACTATGAGATGACGAAAAAGGGTGTAGAAAAGAATGAAAACCCTATCTATTATTCCCTAGATCTTGGTATACCATACTTGAACATAAAAAAACTTAGGTAGAATATAGAACTTATGGTGTGCTGAAATCCACCGCCTTGATTTTCTAAATCACCATCACTTGTGGTTTAAAATAATATAGAATTGTAGTGATCTAACCATCCACCGCCTTGATTTTCTAAATCACCATCACTTGTGGTGTGCTAAAATCCTAAAGTCCCATAATATAGAACTCTGGGACATCAACCAAAAATTTCATGTGAAGATTATGGCTAGTCAGGCGAGTTCTAACACATCGTCACCTCAACATCTAAAAGAGCACTTGATTAGCTAGGAGTTCAAAGAGGAAGAAGAAATAGAAGAACCTAGTTAGAAGAAGGTGCTCAATGCAATCTCTGCCAATACCCAAACACTTATAGACACACTTACAGAAAACCCTAGGATGATGAAGGAGATGACCCGCATAGAACAATGTCAAAGTCAATATATACGTCAGATTTATCGATACTTCGAAGCTCAAGGCGTATAATTGCCACCTTGGACACCATCCCTAACTTAATTACCATAAGTTTGTGTTCTAACCCATTTAGTTCCTACTATTATTTTTTCTTTTCATATATTGTGTTTGATTTTCCCTTTTTGCGTGTTTGTATGTCTCTTTCTCACATTGAGGACAATGTGTTGTTGAAGTGTAGGGAGGGTTGTATGTTTTACTTTGAGTGTGAATTTTGCATATTGTTATATTAGTGTGTTTAGGTTGCATATTATGATTTGTGTGAATGCATCGATAGCTTAGATGGAACAAAATCGATTTAATTTTGAATATAATCTATTAGGTTATGAAGAGTCATTAGCTCCAAAAATTAATGATCTGATAGCTAAAATATGCAAGTTAATTATGATTTAGTGTTAGTTTATCACCCTATAAGTTGTCACATTCATTCATAATTTTAGGTCTTTCGACTAAGTAACTTTGCTAGTATTTTTTCCCTAAAAATGAGTAGTTAAAGCAACAAGGTAGGCAATTTTTTTTGTAAAATTTAAATAAATAATTATTTTGTTGCCCTTTGGGTTATGAATAGAACTAGTAGCTAGTTGAGAAAGCAATGTAGCCAAGTAACTGGATCGACATGTATCCCAAATGTGTGTCTTCACATCAAAAGGCTATAATGACGTTCCATCCAAGAAACTTACTAAAAACATGATTTAGTTGTGTAATCGGATCAAAATTCATCACCAATGTTTTCCCCCGTGTAAAAAGACTAGGTCCACATCCACAAAGAGTTAAAAAAAATAATGTTTTTAAATAAAAACCTATTAAATTTATAAGTAGCTTAACTTTTCATGAAAACTTACTTATGATTAGTTACAAAGTTTGATTGACCAAAGAATTATCAATATGTGTGTACAATTGAAAGGGGTGAACAAACTTGACTTTTAAGTTTTGATTAATATGTATATTTAGTCCAGAGTTCCTAGACACGGATTTTGCATGTTAATAGTTTGGAACAACTTAAATCATTATGTTTAGAGTTAAATTTGTTTCGTGTAGTTGAAGCTAATGCCTCATTATTGCATTGTGTGCTTTATGCTTTATGTTTTTATGCTTTTGTGTTGTTTGTTGTTTTGTTTGCTTGATGACAAGTAAAAGTTTAAGTGTGGGAATGTTGATAAGTGTAAATTGCATCATATTTTAGGGCATAGTTTGATATGTTCTTATCCATTAATTCGATCCTTTAGTATGTATTTAGGTTAGAATTGTATTAGTTTGTTAATTATTTGTGTTTTAAGTGTTTTATGGGTTAATACAAGCTTTTGAGCAATATTATATTTTTGAGATACCTTGATGTGTTTGCTAGTATTTGAGGGTCAATATCGAAGCATGGAGGAGTTTAGGAGGGAATTGGGCTATAACACAAGCACACGATCGTGACAGGAAAACCAAGAGTGGCCTATGATCATGGGCTACATGCCACGATTGTGACAAAGAGCTTACTCAAGGGCCACGATTGTGTCATATAGGCCATGATCGTGGCCAGCGTCAGGACAAACACAGGGACACTTCCAGACTTAAGTTTTCAAGGGACTTTTCAGTCTTTTCGTACCTTAAAAATGACCCTTGGTTATCCTAAATAGAAAACCCTATAAGAAGAACATGATGTGAGTAGAAAAGGGAGTTTTCATTCAGCCACTTTTGAAACCGTAAAGAGAGAAAGAGGAAGAGAAAGAGAGGAGTAAGAGGAAGAGGAAGAAGGAGGAATAAGAAGCGGTCTCAACGTGCTTCCCAGATCAGGAGGTTTTTCGATGCTGCTGCCTTCCCAGATCTTCCATTCTAAGTTCTATTTCCTTTTCATTTCAATTTTATTCATGTATAAAATTAGGATATATTACATGATGCTAGATGGTAGAATGATGATGATGTTTAACTCTCCTTCAAGATTTTATTTTGATTTAATGTTATCCGAGTTGATTTTGTGTTATTTAAATTTGGTACTATGATTTGTTGCATTTCTTGCATAATTCGGTAATAAATTGAGAGGGTGAATTGAATAAAAAATGATTAGATCAGATTAATAAGAGTTAGGCAATTCAACAGAACTCGAAATTAATCATATCAGTAATTGTGCGGAGAGAGATCCCGTATGAGACCTGATAGTTTATTAGAGTGCATTAAATCTAATTGGGGTTGTTAGTCATTTGTTATTTGAGAGATTACAAATTTCATAATCCAATTAGGGTTTACAGATTATGGTTTAATGGTTATAACCTGAGAGAGAGTAATCAACTATAGGGTCATCTAGAAACGACATCCCATTAACACATAATCAGCTAGGTTAACATTAATGATTGGTCAAATCCCCTTTCTCATAACTTGGTAAATTCTTTGATTGATTTTCGTTGTGCTTGCTTGTTGCTCAATTGTTAATTCCTTTGTGTTTAACTTTTGATTTAATTGGTGGAATTCAATTCTCATATTTACTTTCCATTGCATTGTTTATTTTCATTTTCATATCTTTTTAGTATTATATTTTTAGGATTAGATTATGTCACAACCCGGTACCACATCGAACCCATGATAACCACCACATTTGACTATGCAAGGCTAACTGAACATCTCTTATTTTTAAATTTTGGCAGCACAACGAATGTATTTGAAAAATCCAAAAAACTCAATCAAGTACCTGCAAACAATTTTAAACACATTTCTATATTCACGTAAAAAATTTTACCACAACTTCATGACTTTAAGTCCACTCAAAAGCAATCTCAACAATAGTACCAAAAGTTCATACATAAAATATTTTACAAACTAAAAAATAGTCAGGTTATAAAGTCATAAAACATATCAACATAACTAATATAATAAAAACAGTAAAACAGTTTATGAGCCACTATGCAACTAAAGTACAAAACAAAAATTACCCATATACGGTAATATCCCAAAACTTTCAAAAGACCAAACAATTTATTCAAAGCTTTAAGCTCACTAAATTAACCTGCATGGTTGGAAGGCGAAGGGCTGAGTACACTATGTGCTCAACGAGTAGGAAAAACATATATCACAAATAGAACTCGATAAACACCAAGACGGTGTAGATAACCTATGAAGTGAACATAAATGACATAAAAATACATAGGCTTAGCCTATGACTCAACATATAATGGTTAGGAACCATATAGGCCTAGCCTATTAATCACTCATTTGGTGAACATAGGTTCCAATTCCAATACATAAAAACAAAAAAAACATCTTATATATAAATCAAATCTTGTCAGAAAACAAATCTCATAATAAGCCAAAACAATCATGTGTGACATCACTAGTCGACCAAACTAATGTGTACACCTACTAATTCTTGGTGTTGGTTTGACTTTCATTTGTGGTGAGTCCGGACTACAGTCGATAAGAGCGTCATGAACCTAGGTGATGACCTCGTCGATGTCTAGACCCAAGGTGTGGAATCACCTACAAGTCCCGTAGAAAAGTGTCGATACGAGGACTCGAATTTTATGTACTAGCGTTAAGGGTACGGGGGTCGCTTAATCTGTTATGCCCAGCACATGATTGGCTAATCATTTCCTCACCAATCACAAAAATCATATACAACAATTAAATACAAAATCAATTAAGGAATCATGCCTTTATTTATCGATCCAACTGATAAAATGAAACCTTACCATGGTTTTAAGCCAAAAGAAAAGACATACACATAGCATATATGACTCGGTTATGCATATGAAAATTCCAAAACATTATTTCATGAAATAAAAGTCATCTTTTGCACTCCAAGTGCAACGTTGCTAAAAAATGTGGTTTCAGAAAAATAAAACGTTGTCCATTGCATTCTAATTGCAGGTTTCTTGAAAGCAATATCTTTTCTCAAAATACATAATGAAAACATCAGTTGCACACCAAGTGTAAAAAGTTATCCAAAACAATGTCATTTATTAAATACCTAAGCACATTAGCATCCATTTGAAATTCAATTCTACCATACATTGCCTAGGTTCAAAATTCTCATACAAGTCATCATGCTTGTCTTAGGATGTTCTAATCCTATTTGAGAAATATGGTTTTCCCAAACTCATCTCAAAAGAAGGTATACACTCCCTTAACTTCAACAATCCTTAGTACGAGCTTCTTTATTCATAGCACCTGAGCCTTTATATGTAAAAAGAAATACAATGTATTTACTACTTAAATATGAATTTCGTATTTATACACCATCGCATAAGTGTAACAAACACAATATCACTCTCTTTAAGCTATAGGATTCGACCATTAAGCTCCTCACATGGTTACTTCCTTACTATTCGTATTAGTTTTTCTTTTGCATTTTCTAAGGCATTTAATGCCTTTAATCCAATACTTATTCATTTCAAAACATAATGAAACACATTTTTATCTAAACACATTAGGCCATTATTCATCAATCTAAGAAACAATTCAAGTTTACTATAAGTAAATATGAATGTCGTTTTCATTGTATATCACCACAAATGTAACACCCCACTCCCGTATGACCCAAATCTGACATCGATGGTGATATCCGACTTCGTGCCCTACGAGGGTGGCGTGTTACATCAATCAGTCCAAACTCAGTATAATTTTTTTAAAAAACACAAACATACACTATGCGGAAATCAATTAACATACACAATCACCAGTAAGTACCATGACCACAGGGGCCCTTTTCATAAATACAAATTAATTTAGTTCGTTGACTTTACAAATTAACCTAATTATTTGTACAAAAATTTAGAAAATACAATTTTATACAGAATTTATCAGACACTAATGCAGACACGAACTGATCCCGACTTTTTCTCTCACTCACAGGCGGTTGCTATACGCCCGTTGCCTAATAGGATATTCTTCTGGGTCCTGAAAAATAATTACAAATTTTGGGTGAGTTTTGCGAGCTCAGTGAGTGACCATCATCGATGGCTCACCCAGTCACACAACACAGTGCACATTCACAATATTCATATTCAATACACTTACTTATTTCTATTATGCATATGCAATGCATCAGTCACATCTACTCACTTTCACATGTCATCAGACCGTAGTCCGGCATCAGAACACATTTATTTCACATAAGCATAAGGCATATTGCCCTTCACTCAATCAAATATATGTAAGCAAATGAATATGAAATGCCCATGTGACACTTTCTAATTTATTTAGGTGTTGTGACCGAGCGCCTGAACTGTCCCAATATGGGCACATTAATCGTTGAGCCTGAGGCTCTAAATCACTGTGGAGCTCGAGGTCTGAATACAATCGTTGAGCTTTTAGCTCTCGGTGGCTGCTCCGGTCACAACTGTCATTATCTGGTTAAGCATTCATTAATGAAATGCATATGCCACAATTAATCACATTATTGTGAACGTATGCATATGTCACAATCAATCAACCTATGAATGACACAATCAACATATAATGTTGAAGTATGTTTTGTGATAGTTGGAAATTAGAAATTGTTAGAAATTGATAAAAATGAAAATTGTTGATATATGTTTTGTGATTGTTAGGATTGGAAATTCTTGGTTATTATTAGAATGGAAATGAAATTATGAATATTTTTGATTGTTGGAATTAGAAATAGTTAGAAATAGAAAAACAATAATGAATGTTTTGTGATTGTTAGAATTAGAAAATTTTGAAAATGGAAGGAAATGGAACTGACATTATGATTGTTTTGTAATTGTTGAAATTGCAAGTTGTTGGAGTATGTTTTGTGTTACTTATTATATATGTTAAATGCTTTGAATTGTTAGCTTTTGACTTATACAGAATGAGTTATATTATATAAAATGGATTGTATATTGTCATTGTGTACTAAAATTATGTGTTATTTATTTTTGTGCACAGATAAATGGAAGGAAGTTCAAATACTCCTGATCAACCTACTTCAGGAAGACACAGTGATCCAACTTGGGCTCACGCTAGTACAGTTCCCGATCAAAAGAATCATACCATTTGCTTATTTTGTAACAAGCATTTGAAAGGTGAAGGAATTATCCGATTGAAAAGGCATTTAGTTGGGGTTAAAAGAGATGTGAAAGCATGTAAAAGAGTAATTCATGATGTGAAGTAGCAGATGAAAACATTGTTTGATGAACATCAATTTGAGAAAGATAGAAGGGAAAGATTAAATTCTGAAATTGGTAGTGGAAGTTCGTTTTCTGGTTTCCGTGGTGATTATGGAAATGTTGAAGGTGGAAGTGGTAATGGTACTAGTACTGATAGTGTTCCATCTCAGCCTCAGGATCATAAAGAATCTGATGTAAGGAAGAGAAGAAGGCAGGCGACTAGTTTTTTTGCACCACAAACAATTCTTGGAGCCCAATCTTCAATTCGTAGTGCAATGTAATCAAGAGATGCAACTCACAATGTCAATATGGAAGTAGCTAGATGGTGGTATGATGCAGGTTCGTCATTCAATGCTTCTCAGTCTTATTATTATCAACCAACGATAGATGTAATAGCCTCTTATGGTCCATGATACAAAAGGCCATCGATTGATGAATTAAAAGGTAAACTTTTGAGTGGTGCTGTTCTGAAATTAGAAATTATTTGGCTGAAAGAAGAGTAAGTTGGGGTACTTATGGATGTTCAATTATGTGTGATGGTTGGACAAATAGGAGACAAGAGCCTATTATAAATTTTTTGGTTTATTCTTCAAATGAGTCTATGTTTTTGAAATCTATTGATGCATTTGGCCTTATTAGAAATGCTGAGACTTTGTTTGGGATATTTGATGAAGTTGTGAATGAAGTAGGGCCGGAAAACATTGTCCAGTTGTAACACCCCACACCCGCAGGATCAGAACCCGACATCCACAATGATATCCGGGTCCGTGCCCCGCGAGAATGGCGTGCTAACCACTCGATCGTAAATCAAGACATTACTTTTAAATAACAAATGCGTGAAGTTCATCCAATTGGGTACAAACATTTTCAATAGCCATCGAGATCAATCTTACGAATACAAATAACCATTTTAGTACAAAAGTCAAGACATGCAATGCATACGAATCGATCCCGACTTCTGACCTTCACTTGAATCCTGCGAACATACTCCCGTTTTGCTAACGGGTACTCTTCGATTTCTGAAAAATAAGTTGCAATGTTGGGTGAGTTTGCGAACTCAGTGAGAAACCATCATCGATGGTTCACTCAAATCATGCATTACGCAAATTGCGTATAAGACAACACAAGATAATATTAATTGTGATATTATATAACAGTTTACAGTGGTCTATAACCATTTCTGACGATATCTGATGTCGATAACAATAATACGATGGCGTAGAATAGTTTACGTAACGATTGTACGATGAGTCTATATCAATTATCTGATGTCGGTAACAATATTACAATGAAGATAATGCGTTCACGATATCACATCACAGTTTGCGGTATTATGCAGCAATTTACAGTAGCACTAACACTTATCAGTATTATATTAAATCATGTCATTGTCACAATTCAGTCATGCATTCACAATAATTTGATTGTGATTCTGATCATTCACATGAGTCACATCTGATCATTTCGGGCATTGATGCGATGCAATGCACGTCGACTCTTTTCCGCTTATTGATGTTGTGCCCAAGTGCTCATCGGTGATCATTGGACGCGTCGTGATTTCTCTCCTCGGGCTAGGCGTCGATCTGATGCTTAGGATAAATCCCCTGGGCTCGAGGCGGTCAATAATAACGATGATCGATGGGACGCGTCGTGATTTCTCCCTGCCGGGCTAGGCAAGTCGATCTGATCTTAGGGATAAATCCCCTGGGCTCGAGGTCGGTCGAAGAGTAATGATCGATGGGACGCGTCAGGGATTTCTCCCCTCGGGCTAGGCCCGGTCAGTAGCAATTGCAACTTGGGTCACATTCCATTATCTGATCATGCATGCAATGCATGCAATGCAGTGTTTTCAGTGATTCAATGTGCGACTATAAAAGCCCAGTATTTCATTTCGCAGTGTCTTACAGTAATTTAGTCCAATACAGTAAGCGCATACAGTTCAATCGTACATTTTTCAGTCATCAGGTAGTCATACAGTGCAATTCACATTGTTCGGTTCCATCAAGAAGAACATGCAATTCATCATATACATTTCGGTGGTCTTACGATTGTACTTCTATCACATACAATTCAAGAGTCAACGTAGATCATGAAGGCATTTAGGCGATCAGAATTTAAAAACCATCTAGGTTACTCACTGTTACTCCCGAATGTAACATCCGTTATCGGAGTGACGGGTAGATTGGTAATTGGATCGGGTTAGGATTTGCATGCAGACAAAGTGTTGCATTGCACATGCATTACGCTTTGATAGTCATTGATAAATGATTATTGATTGCATAAGTATATATATATGTACATACATGTATGACAATTCCGACTTGATTGTGAAATTGGAAATTGGTTATAATTGGTCCGATGAGAATTGACTTAATTGTGCAATTGGGAATTTATCAAAATTGTACATATGAGAATTGGTTTGTGAAAATTGGATATTTAGTAAGTGTATAATTGGGTTTTGAATATGAAATTGGAATGAAATGGATTATAGAAAGGGAAATTGGAAATTGAGTATAGGAATGAGCATTTCCTAATTTTGTGAATTTATGAGAATTTTTGAAAATTTTAGAGTTTTGGATCGGACCGAAAAATTTGGCTATGGACTGATTAATGTGATTCCGGTCCTAGATTGATTGACAAATAATATGAAATAAATTGAATTATGATTTTGGGAATTTTGGTTGAGTAAGCTAAATTGGGAGTAAAATAGAATAAGAATCGGACGTGTTAGACCAAGAATTGGACATGAAGTGGAGGATCTCATATATATATATGTATAAGCTTAAGGTAAGCTTATTTCTTCATTTCTCTTAGCCCGTCGACGGTCGTGGTGTGAGAAATCATGGATTTGGAGTTGTTTGACGGATTTTCGACGGATTGATAACTTAATCAAGTAAGTTCATATGTGTTTATGTTGTTTAATCATAGATTTGAGTAAGAAATTGTTTAGAAAGTTGGAAAATGTCGATGATAGGGTTTCGTGGGTTTTGATTTGGGTTTTTGATGGAAAATGATTTAAATGATGATCTGAGGTTAGAAATGAGTAGTATGTAGTGAATTAAGTTGATTGGAAGCGTTTTAGACCAAAAGAAACGGATTTGATCAGTCGAAAATCTGGGTTTTCTAGGCGTGTCCGTCGTTGCACGCCGCGGCGCATGAAGAACACGCCTTGACGACAAGCAGAGATCTCAAAGACGCCGACGACGTCGTGGAAGAAGCGCTTGGCGAGGAAAAAAGCGTCTTGTCGTGACGTCTGCTGGCGACGCCCTGACGAAGCAACGCGATTCGCCGTGCAAGACGCGATCTTGCCGCGATGAATCTGACGAAATGGAAGCTCTTCATGACGAGGATGCTTTCCAAAATGAATTTGAGGTTTTGAGGAAATTAATGATTCAATTGAATATGTATTGATTTCAAATTAGAGATTATGAAATTGGGAATTGAATTTCAATTTGAGAGATTTGAGTTTGGAAATTTATGTATAGCAAAGGAATAGTGAATTAAATTCGATTTCTTGATAATCCTATGAATTGATTTTTTTTAGAATAGAAAATTGCAATTCAGAAGAAATGATTAAAGGATTATAAGGTGATTGTTACAAGTAATGGGTTTAAGGTTGATTTCAAATAATTGGTTTCCTAG
Organism: Erythroxylum novogranatense; assembly: GCA_029891385.1. Taxonomy (NCBI): domain Eukaryota; kingdom Viridiplantae; phylum Streptophyta; class Magnoliopsida; order Malpighiales; family Erythroxylaceae; genus Erythroxylum; species Erythroxylum novogranatense. Next base: position 29,248,581 of record CM057225.1, on the reverse strand, counting down.
AAATTAATTGGAATTTGGAGACTACGAATATTGAACTGGTAAGAATGGAAATTCGGAATTTGAATCAGATGATTATCGGGATCGAATGACAAATGATTAGTGAATATGATTTTAATTGAAATGTGATTATAGACTATGGAAATTGGTAAATTGGTTTATTATAATTGAAAGTGTTATGGATTAGTAAGAGAGTGATCAAATTGAGGAATTCGGGAATTGGATTGGGAATGTCATAACATGTATAGTATTTATCGTATTTGTTAAATATGTATTATTGAATTGATATTGGCCAAAATGGTAATGTGAATTATTTGAATTGACATAGAGGTTCCAATGGATCGACACTCCACGGACGATATTGGGACTTCGTGTCATAGTTTCGGAAGTGCGGTGAGTAACCTAGTTGGTTTCTCAACCTTATGTGTTTATTAATTATATGCATTGATTGCCATGAGGAAGCAAGGATGGATATATGTGATTGAATTATTTGATTGATTTCAACCATGGGTGTTGAAATATTGGATTAATGATATTGAAGTGCAAATGTGAATAAGTATGTGTAAATGCATGAGTAAATTGGATTGTAAATGTGTTAATGAAATGAAATGTAAATGCATAGGAATGAAATACTGGGACTAAAAGTCCGAGGACATTGGAAATGATCGGAAATAGTAATTAATTGAAATTGGAAATAGAAATGCAATAATTAGAAATTGGAAAGTGACATGTGCATTCATGCATAGTAAATGATCGATAATAGTAGTTGTGACCGGTGATACTAACGTATGCAGAGCCACGAGCTCGATGCATCGCGTGCTGTCCATTGGGCTTTCAGGCACATCATGCCCAATGTATATGATAGAGCTTTAAGCTCAACGATAGGACCTCGAGTCCAACGATCGATAGAGCCTCGGGCTCACCGCAGGCATATCAAGCCCAGCGATTTGAGCCACCGCTCAACGTAAATGATCGGCGCAGTCACAACAACGAAACGAAAATTGAAAGTGTCTCATGGGCATTGCATATGTATATGATCGATGAAAATGTAAATTGTTGTGAATGACCGTGAAATGTGAATAAGAAAATTGCATGTGATATTACCGTAAGTGCTCTTGTGTGTTATGTGTATATGATTGTGAATGCATGAGTTGGGTGAACCATCGATGATGGTTTCTCACTAAGTTCGCAAACTTACCCAACATTGCATCTATTTTTCAGAAGTGAAGAGTACCCGTTAGACACGGGAGTATGTCACCGCTAGCAAGCGAGTATCGTGTCGGGATCGGTGTCGTCACATCTCGCATTAGAGTAGTGAATTGTTTGATGGGCCCTTTTGATTTATGTGTACTTGTATGGTATAACTGAAATTGGTTTATAATTGAAATTGTTTTGTAATTGCAAATGTTTTGTTATAATTGGGCCAAATCATTATTGTTTTACAGACACAACTGCTTTCGTAAGAAAAGAAAAATGTCATATCGAGTTTTAAAAGTAGTGATCGTTCTAAGACGCCACCATCGCGAGTCACGGGCTCGGATATCACCGTCGATATCGGGTTCGGGTCTCGTCGGGTGTGGGTGCTACATTTAATGGTATCGAGCCCGTATACAATCTTACATGGGCATTACGAGACAAATGTGTCAAAGTGCATGCATATAAGTTATGTCTCGGCAGATAGTGACGATCGATCCCTTGTCTAGCATATGAGTCTCATACATGAGCTGTACTAGTGATTTAAGTGGTTAGAAATAGTAAGGAAAAGATGATATGGGAAAATGTGATAAATGAAAATTGTAGAAATCAAAGAAAAGAACAAGTATCTGGTGCGATATGATGATTGGAGATTTAGTGTATTGGTATTGATAGGCGTATTATGAAATACGACATTAGAGTGATATTGAAAAATCATGAATGGGAAGTAGATGTGAATTATATGTGTAGTTGTGAAGTGATACAAGAAATATAGAGATATGTGAAAGATGACAAATAAAATGTTTTATGATCGAGTCAGCTTGTGAAGCGTGATGGGAGTTATGATTGGAGGTCTATGACCTAGAATTTGAATATGTTAAGTGAAAGCAACAATGAATGTATATTTGTGATCTGGATTTGAGTGTGGTCACGTAAAACAAAATGATGAAAGGATCGAAATGAGAGAAAATAGTATTGAGAGAAGAAAAAGTAAAAAAGTTGTTAAGGTCAGCGGATTTGCCTATGCGAATGTACACCTGATAAATGAAAATGATATCGGAAATCAATTGGTGCATTAGTGGATAACCGCCAAGTCAAATAGTTAAAAGTTCATGTGAGATAGAGTAAGAACCAAAAGTGTTTATAGTGATATTTGGAAATGAATTGAGATTGTAATTAGGATGTTGGTAAGGAAAAAGCCTCATGATCGAGGATAGGTGCGAAAAGGAAAAAGGTGGTCAAAGATCAAATGAGATTGAAGTGTCTTTAGCGTAAGTGACTAAGTGGTAAATTAATGTAATACTGTAAATAGTATGTACCTCAATGAACGGTATCAAAAAGAGATGCTTTGGTTATATGGATTATGGTATAGATTGATCGTCACAGGACATTGTGAATAATTGAAATCGATAAGAAATGTGACGACGGTTGATGATTAGGAATTGAAAGAAGAATTTCCGAATTGAATTAAGTTGATTAGATGATTAAAATTGAAAAGTTTAGAAATGAAAGGACAAATTGGAGAAAATGTGAAATAAATGAAAAGTCGCTTTTATGAGAGGAAAAAATAGAATAAGTTATTAAGAAAGTATGTGTTACGATAATGTAAAGAGTTTGATTGTGTAATAGAGTATTGAGCAAGAAAAGGATATCGGTTGTGATTTGAGGAGAATATCGGGTCAGATATATTTTGTGTGAATATCGGAAAGTATAAAGTGGTTTTGAAAATTTTGTTTGAAATGATAGTGAATAAATTGAAATATGTGGAGAATCCAATTGTAAAAGAATGTGTGTCAAAATATATTTGATGAAATGGAGAAAGATCGTGAGAAAATTTGTTCCTCATTGGAGACAACCGATAATTAGGAAATGATATAAATTGATTATTGATATGAAGAGTCATTATATTCTTCAAGAGCAACATATCTTACTTGTGTTTAGAGTGAAATGTTTAAATTGTGTTCAAAGTGGATGATGATCGATTGAATACATTTGAAAAGTGAATAAGAGAAATTGGCACGATTGAGGAAATTGTTTGACATGTAAGTTTTATAAGAGTGAATTTGATCTTGGTAGAATAATTAGTGGATGAATTATTATTATTGAACATGGTATTGGGAGATTAAATGCAATTAGAGGCGTGATAAATGTGAAATTGTAAAGGATAAGTATATAAAGAATTTGGAGTTATAATAGGATTGATTGTATATCTGGATACATCCGAAATTGGTAAAGGTCTTCTGACTGTAAATGATAATGAAAGTGTTAAAAGGAAAATATGTGAAGTGTATGACAAATGATTGTAAGAAGAGATACTTAGAGAAATGTTCAATTCGAGTATTGATCGTATCAATTGAATTGGTGTTATAATATGAAATGAATTGTAAAGATGATAATGTGATCTATTGGAAAAATGTAAAGAGATTCTATGTGTATGGAGATCAAGTATAAGCTTATGGGCTGCATTGGTATTTGATGACTTAAAAATCTATTGTATTGAATAGTGTATTGGAAAGTGTTGTGAAAAGTTTGGAGATTCTATTTGTACAGAAAATGTTTTGGATGAATATGCGTTTGTAAAGTAATAATGATTAAGTTATATGAGTAAATTGGGAAAAAGGATTATGTGTGTTCGAATGTTTCGAATTTTGATAAGGAAGCAAATAATTAGATGATAAGATTATGGCTGGATGAAAGATTATACGAAGCTGTCGAGTTGGTAAAGTGTAAAAAGGAACGTATTAGCAATTGGGGATTCCACATCAAGTGTGCAGAGGTGTATTGAAAGCATGGCAAAATCTGAATCGAGAATTTTGAATAGTGGATAGTATCGAGAAATGTGTGAATAGATTAGCTGTAAAGAAAATGAGTAATGTGAATGGATTAGGAAATATGAGTAAAACTCATGAAAGGAATTGTAAGTGTATTAAAAGTGTAACAGAAAGTAAAATGTGACGTTGAAAGATTATGAGTATGTTTGACCTATATGGTTAACTGTGTGTTATCAGTGTGAAACTAATATAGGTTTGGAATTCATAAGATTATGAGATTGATGCATAGATAAGATTGATTGTGTTTCATTGAAGATATCATTTGTGTATGAAAGGCTTTATATCTAAAAAGGAGTTGTTCATTCAGATAGTAAAATGATCAGGACCTAATATAATTAGAGGCCTTGGATGATTTAAGTTAAGATTGACAGGTGTTTGAATCAGTAATATGGTTTAAGAAATTCAAGTTGATGAGAATGAATTAAATTAATGATTACCGAAACTGTTGAAACCTGATGAGATTAGAAATTGGCATTGGAGAGATGCAATATGTTAAACGATACAGAGAATGTTTCTAAATGTGTCACCTTGGCCAATCTATGTATTGATTGAGATAACAGGTAAATGGGAAATGAAATTTGTTATTAGGGGCCTCGATGTGACCGTGTTGTGAATCGATTTATGGATTGATAAGTCAGTGGTAACCTAAAAGATAAATGGATTTGTAAAGTGTTATATGGACAGAAATAGGAAATATTGATATGATCGGATGTGTGTAGCATTGGTATTGGATATAAAGAATTACGAGTAATCAAAAAGAAATCGTTAAACAGTATAGAGTTTGAGAAAGGAAAAAGAGGTAAGTAAACAGTTGTAGTGTGATTAATATAGCAAGTCCGTCTAAAATCCTAAAAGATGATTCGGATCCCAAAATGTTACAAAGACTGAATTGGAAAATATTGTTAGGATCCGATATATGTGTTATCGATTTTGGAAGTGATAAATGTGTGTAAAAAGGCAATATAGGGTTAAGAAAGATTTGATGAAATTATTCAGATAGCGAAATAAGTGGAAATCGAGAATCAATGATCGAAAAGACTCCCTAACTTGGTGATAATCGTATATGAAATTTCGAGGACTAAATTTTTATTAGGAGGAGAATTGTAACATCCGTTATCTGAGTGTGGGTAGATTGGTAATTGGATCGGGTTAGGATTTGGTACAGACAAAGTGTTGCATTGCACATGCATTACGCTTTGATAGTCATTGATAAATGATTATTGACGCATAAGTATATATATATGTACATACATGTATGACAATTCCGACTTGATTGTGAAATTGGAAATTGGTTATAATTGGTCCGATGAGAATTGACTTAATTCAGGCAATTGGGAATTTATCAAAATTGTACATATGAGAATTGGTTTGTGAAAATTAGATATTTAGTAAGTGTATAATTGGGTTTTGAATATGAAATTGGAATGAAATGGATTATAGAAAGGAAATTGGAAATTGAGTATAGGAATGAGCATTTCCTAATTTTGTGAATTTATGAGAATTTTTCAAAATTTTAGAGTTTTGGATCCGGACCGAAAAATTTGGCTATGGACTGATTAATGTGATTCCGGTCCGAGATTGATTGACAAATAATATGAAATAAATTGAATTATGATTTTGGGAATTTTGGTTGAGTAAGCAAAATTGGGAGTAAAATAGAATAAGAATCGGACGTGTTAGACCACTAAGAATTGGACATGAAGTGGAGGATCTCATATATATATATATGTATAAGCTTAAGGTAAGCTTATTTCTTCATTCTCTTCGCCTTAAATCGACGGTCGTGGGTGTGAGAAATCATGGATTTGGAGTTGTTTGGCGATTTTCGACGGATTGATAACTTAATCAAGTAAGTTCATATGTGTTTATGTTGTTTAATCATAGATTTGAGTAAGAAATTGTTTAGAAAGTTGGAAAATGTCGATGATAGGGTTTCGTGGGTTTTGATTTGGGTTTTGATGGAAAATGATTTAAATGATGATCCGAGGTTAGAAATGAGTAGTATGTAGTGAATTAAGTTGATTGGGCGTTTTAGACCAAAAAGAAACGGATTTGATCGATCGAAAATCTGGTTTTCTAGCGTGTCCGTTGTTGCCTTGCCACAAGATGAAGAACACGCCATGGCGAAAGCAGATCGCTACGCACGCCGCGACGTCGCGTGGAAAGCGCGCATGGCGAGGAAAGGCGCGTCGTCATGACGACGACGAAGCGTCTGCCATGACGAAAGTAACGCGATTCGCATTACAAGAAGACGCGCGATCACGCATGACGAATCGCGACGAAATGGAAGCTCGCGCGACGAGGATGCTTTAGAAAATGAATTTGAGGTTTTGAGGAAATTAATGATTCAATTGAATATGTATTGATTTCAAATTAGAGATTATGAAATTGGGAATTCAATTTCAATTTGAGAGATTTGAGTTTGAAATTTATGTATAGAAAGGAATAGTGAATTAAATTCGATTTATTGATAATCCTATGAATTGAATTTTTTTAGAATAGAAAATTGCAATTCGGAAGAAATGATTAAAGGATTATAAGGTGATTGTTACAAGTAATGGGTTTAAGGTTGATTTCAAATAATTGGTTTCTAGAAATTAATTGGAATTTGGAGACTACGAATATTGAATCGGTAAGAATGGAAATTGAATTTGAATCGATGATTATCTGGATCGAATGACAAATGATTAGTGAATATGATTTTAATTGAAATGTGATTATAGACTATGGAAATTGGTAAATTGGTTTATTATAATTGAAAGTGTTATGGATTAGTAAGAGAGTGATCAAATTGAGGAATTCTGGAATTGGATCGGGAATGTCATAACATGTATAGTATTTATCGTATTTGTTAAATATGTATTATTGAATTGATATTGGCCAAAATGGTAATGTGAATTATTTGAATTGACATAGAGGTTCCAATGGATCGACACTCCACAGACGATATTGGGACTTCGTGTCAGAGTTTCGGAAGTGCGGTGAGTAACCTAGTTGGTTTCTCAACCTTATGTGTTTATTAATTATATGCATTGATTGCCATGAGGAAGCAAGGATGGATATATGTGATTGAATGATTTGATTGATTTGAACCATGGGTGTTCGAAATATTGGATTGTGATATTGAAGTGCAAATGTGAATAAGTATGTGTAAATGCATGAGTAAATTGGATTGTAAATGTGTTAATGAAATGAAATGTAAATGCATAGGAATGAAATACCGGACTAAAAGTCCGAGGACATTGGAAATGATCGAAATAGTAATTAATTGAAATTGGAAATAGAAATGCAATAATTAGAAATTGGAAAGTGACATGTGCATTCATGCATAGTAAATGATCAGATAATAGTAGTTGTGACCGGTGATACCAACGTATGCAGAGCCACAGGCTCAATGCTTTATGCTCATCCATTGGGCTTTCAGGGCACATCATGCCCAATGTATATGATAGAGCTTTAAGCTCAACGCATAGGACCTCAGGTCCAACGACTGATAGAGCCTCAGGCTCACCGCAGGGCATATCAAGCCCAACGATTTCAGAGCCACTGGCTCAACGTAAATGATCAGGAGCACGGTCACAACAACGAAACGAAAATTGAAAGTGTCTGTGGGCATTGCATATGTATATGATCGACTGAAAATGTAAATTGACTGTGAATGACTGTGAAATGTGAATAAGAAAATTTCATGTGATATTACTGTAAGTGCTACTGTGTGTTATGTGTATATGATTGTGAATGCATGAGTTGGGTGAACCATCGATGATGGTTTCTCACTAAGTTCGCAAACGTACCCAACATTGCATCTATTTTTCAGGAAGTGAAGAGTACCCCGTTAGACACACGGGAGTATGTCTACTGCTAGCAAGGCAGAGTATTAGGTCGGGATCAGTGTCGTCACATCTGCATTAGAGTAGTGAATTGTTTCAGTGGGCCCCTTTTGATTTATGTGTACTTGTATGGTATAACTGAAATTGGTTTATAATTGAAATTGTTTTGTAATTGCAAATGTTTTGTTATAATTGGGCCAAATCATTATTGTTTTACGCACTCAACTGTTTTCGTAAGAAAAGAAAAATGTCATATCGAGTTTTAAAAAGTAGTGACTGTTCTAGTACGCCACCATCGCGAGTCACGGGCTCGGATATCACCGTCGATATCGGGTTCGGGTCTCGTCGGGTGTGGGGTGCTACACGAGCTACTTCCTGGAAGTCCCAGCAATGTCTGTGGAACGACGATCCAATGGCACCTCTATAACAATAAAGTACAGTCTATTATTAATCGCTCAATTAACCAATACAGTAATGCATATGTCTTAGTGAAACGATGTACCATACATGTTCACGATTTTCCGGTGCCAAAACCCAATTTCGGTACTTTAATGCTCAATCCTATCTCTTTGTTCAATAGGTCGACAATATTTGATCCATCCTTATAATCCAATCAATTTTCCTTAATTTAAATTTCCTATAACAATTTCCTAATTATCGGGTCGAACCCTAAATTGAAATTCCCAATTAAAACTCCAATAGTCTCAATTTGACATTTAGGTCACTCTATGCACCATTATTGACCTTAATCTCTATAATTCATTACCAATAAAATCCAATCTAATTCTATAATTATTCTCATTTTGTAGACCTCTTTCCCAGCTCACAATGAATCTGAATCACCTCAATTGAGGTCTACACAAAAGTTATACCCAACAATCCAAAATCAATCCCATTAAAATCCCATTCGCCGCGACCATTACGCGCCTTCACCGCGCCACATTCGGATTGCTCGCCATGGAAGGGCGCCGCCATGGCGCAGCTCGCAATCCTTCATTGCGATGCTCACGTATGTCTCGACACGGCGCGATAATTCATCCGCATCGTATGGCGTCCCACGCCACTCACGCATGACGAATATATATTAAATCGCCGTTGGGCTCAGCGTCTTGAGCAGGCGAAGACGGATTTCTTCGCCTTCTCCGATCGCATTTCGCCATTAATGACATTAAAACCCCCATAATCACTCCCAACAACTCAAATAACCAAAATAAATGCCGAGAAACTATCAATAGCAACATTAAAACCAAGAAACTTACCAATCACTCTCGATCCGAAAATCTCAAGAAATCATCAGAACCCTAATCTTTCTCAAATCAACGATTTTCCACTCTACAACTCCTCAATTCTTCATCAAACACAATGAACCAATTAGTCTTGCACAATAAGGAGAACACCATAAGGAGAAATCAAGAAATCCTCACCGATGAGAGGAATCGCAAGTCACCGTGGGAGGAGGAGAAGAGAAACTCGAATTGCCTTGAAAATTTTCCCCAATTTTCAAGTCTCTCGCTATATATAGCTATAGGTCTTCTAATCACCCAAATTTCAGTCTCAAATTTTCAATGGCTCCAATTATAATTCATCTAACAAGAAACTCTAATTTTTCCATTGCCATTGAGCAGCTTCTTTCAAGAATATTCAATAATCACGATCACCCAAATATTTTCCTATCCGCATTCTCACCCAATTTCCGAAAATTTCCTATAAGCCACTATAAAATACCAGTCACTCATAAACTATTCTAAATCGGTCAATTGATCCCAATTACTCTAATTTTCTTAATTAATCACGATTTAAGCAGTCCGATCAATTCGATCGGCCCAATTCACAATTAAATACCGAAAATCATGAACGATGTACCAATGAACATATGCATATGCAGAGACCAGTTCCTCTATAATTAGAGGCCAAGAATATGTTCAACAAGATAAATACAAGAAGGCCTATCACTACCTCATAATTACCCTAATACCCTTGCTAACAAAGAAGCAGGATGTTCTGATCCGATTATTCGATAATGATTCCACTTATAAAACAAAGAAGGAAAAGGTGCGTATCACCATAATTGATTTTTCTGGACTCCTTGTGTTGCACATTGTATTGACTTAATGCTGAAGAATATATGAGATCATAAGTATTTTCCTATTATTGATAAGACTATGTAGAAGGCTAAAAAGGTTACAAAATTCATTTATAATTGTGTATGGGTTTTGAATTTGATGAGAAGGGAATTTACTAATGGTAGAAATTTGTGTCGCCCTATTGTGACAAGATTTGCAACAAATTTTTTATCACTTCAATCTTTTATTTCAATGAAGAAAGAGTTAAGACAAATGTTTACAAGTGATAAGTGGGTTGCAACTCAGCATACTAAGTCTAATGCTGGAATGGAGGTTTGTAGTATTATACTAGAAGATAGAGAATTTTGGTCGCAACGTCAATTTGTTATCTGAGTATGTAAGCCTTTGGTGAGGGTGCTTCGGTTGGCTGATAGTGAAGAAAAGCCAACAATGAATTATATTTTTGATGTTATGGAGAGAGCGACGAAAGCAATCAAGGCCAATCTGAAAATAGGCCTTCTTTATACATACCAGATCTCTCAATCATTAATGAGAGAAGGGAAAGACAACTTTCTTCTCCATTGTTTGCAGCTGGGGGATTTTTGAATCCTAATGTGTATTTTAGACTGGCTCTTGCAAAGTAAGTTGAAGTTAGTAAAGAAATGTTTTTCACAATTACAACAATTGTTTCTCATGACGCAATGCAAGATCTTTTAAACTCACAAATGGAGCTTTATAAGTTGTCTTATGGGGATTTTAGAATGCTAATTGCTATTCGACAAAGAGGAAAACTTTCTCCAGGTATTACTTATTTCTTATTTCTTATTTATTGAAAATTAATTATCACTTTATTTTGTTTATAATACTACTTCCGTTATCTTATAACTTGTAATTTCTTGGTGGGATCAATTCAAAAATAGTGTTCCAGAATAAAAAAGGTTTACGATTCGGATTTTAAGTCAATGTGTGAGTGCAACTAGGTGTGAACGAAACTGGAGTACATTTGAATTTATCCACTCAAAAAAAAGGAATAGATTGGAACATAAGAGGTTGAATAACTTGACATAAAAGGTTGAATAACTTGGTTTATGTTCGTTACAATTTAAAGCTTCGGGAAAAGTATGTTATTTTCATTATTATCATTATTAATTTCGATATAACTTTTTATAATTTTCTAATAATTAAATTTAATTATTTACTAGGAGTCTTAATAGCACAAGTAGTTCAAATGATCTAATTGCCATTGATAATATTGATGCTTTGGCAGATTGGATTTCTGAAGGACCCAATTTGGTTAATGTGAATAATTTAGATTTGGAAGATAATCTTGGATGAGAAAGTATTGACATGTCATTTGGTGCATTAAATTTGAATGATAATGATGATGAAGCTCCTCTCAATGATGAGGATTTGTATCAAATGATCACTGGGGTCAGTACAGTTCTAGTGGGTTTCCTCCCATTGATGATTGAATTCTAGATTTTTATTTTTCCTCTTCTTTTAATTTTAATTATATTTGATGTTTATGTTAAACTTTATATATGTAATATAACTGTAATGTTTTTGTTTCAGGTTTACCTTCTACTTAATTATTTCTTCGTCATCAACTCTATTTGTAAATTGTTTAATGATATTTATTGTTCTTTTTATTAGATGTTTTAATGTAATATTATTTATTAAAATGATGAAATTGTATTATTGTAATATTTTTAATACTTTGTATTATTTTTAATTTTATAATTGTATGATGATGATTGTCTTTGTTTATATTAATTGTGGTTATTATATATAAGTAAAATATTTAAAATTATTGTTATTTCATATAAATTGTCATTATTATTTATTATTAAGATTTTTGAAAACATGGTTAATGTAAGCGATAAACTAGTAAAGTATACAGTACAACATATTAATGGACTATTTGGTAAATTTTAAAAATTTTAGGGACTATTTTATAAATTTAAAAGATTACCCAAAACGATATTCAGTACTGACCGAGACCGGTACAGTTTTGTTCTAGAACTCAATCCGATACCAAGCTCGATACGATATTCATAACTTTGCAACGAATACAAACTTTTAGATTATAAACAAAGGAAGCAGACCTTACCTTTTTCTTATTGATTACTTTTCTATTTTTTTACATGAATTATTGTTGGGCCCCGACTCCGAAGCCCAACATTCGGAAGCACGTAAGCATAGAAGACCCAAAACTGACAACATACTGACCACAATTTGGGGGACTTGCAATAGGAATTTTGGATAAGCTTCTTAAGGACATTTGTTCCCCATGATCTAACGATTCCAACGTCACAAAAAACGTTCAATTTGGATTAGAAAAGAAAAAGTTATGGCTAAAATATTGTCTTAAAGAAAACAGCCAAGACTGAACACTCTACCGACTTCATGTCAGAAATTGAAAGTCTTATAGGCTAGATTGTGTAAGCGATCTAGAAGGGGGGGTTGAATAGATCTTTAAATCTTTTTGAAAATTTCTACAATAAAATCAGAAGTTAATTCACACAATAGTAATTTAAACACATTTAAATACAAAGAGTAGGGAAGAAGATCAAACTTTGCTTTTATAGAGGTTCGGTCTTTAAGACCACGCCCTCTACCTAAGCTCCCACTTAGGATTTTGCAAACCACTTTATTACACACTTTGTAGTTCAGTGTGAACTCTTACAATCCCGCTTGATTTCCGGCTCAAGCTACCTTTATACTTGATTTGTCTTCCGGCACAAATCTTACCAATACTGTTTGATTTCCGGCTCAAGCAACCTTTATAGATGATTTGTCTTCCGGCAAAAATCCCACCAACAATACTTGATTTTCGGCTCAAGCTACCTCACACGTGACCTACCACTAGTCACTCAATTTGTAAAAGAAATAGGATAAAGATCTAAGAACAAGTGCTCAATACAAATGTAACCAAAGTAAGAACAATGATGAGCAATTTGGAGCAAGATAAGAGTATGTAGGCTTGAGGAACTTCGCTCAACTCTTCTTCCATCATCCTCTATTTATACTTGAAGAAATATAGCTGTTGGAGCTCTTCTAGTCGTTGCTTAATTTGTGATAGCCGTTCCTTGATAATCTCCATTCCATTTTTAGCTAATTTGACCGTTGGAGCTGATTTACTGCATCTATAAGTTGACTTGTCGAATGTATAAGTCGACTTGTTTCAACCATTTACGTAAAATTTCATCTCCGCTCTCCAGTAAGTCCACTTGTGCCATGTAAGTCGACTTGTCGTCCCCGATAAGTCGACTTGTGTTTGATAACTCGACTTGTATTGACATTGCTTCATCTTTAAGTCGACTTGTTCTTTGTAAGTCGACTTGTATTGCCTTCAATGGTAACATCCGACCAAATTCTTTATAATCCTCATGTTTTATGCCATTTTCACTTAGAAGGCAACTCCTATCTTGATTCTTCATTGAATATCAATCCCAAAATACCTGAAACAATTTCTTAACCAATTCTATACATTTTATTATTATCAAAACATAAGTGGAATTAATTTGTCAACCACCATTGGTCCAACAATCTCCCCCTTTTTGATAATGACAAAATACTTAGAAATTGTTTAAGAAATGAAAACAAAGAACATTGATCAAGGTTTTTATACCTTGTCAATTTGGTTAGAAGTCTCCCCCTCAATCATATAAATCATTGAATTTAATAACTTTGTAAAAACAAACTCCCCCTTAATCAAGTGACTAAAGAATATCAATTTCTTATTTTTCTCCCCCTTTTTGTTTAAATCAAAACAACTAATACAAACCAACAAATATGAAATATCGCAATCACATTAAATAGAGAAACAAGTCATCAACCACAAATAGTCTCAAATCAAACACACTCCCTCTTAATCAAATGACGGTGACTAAAAGATACCAATTATCAATTTCTAATATTACTCCCCCTTTTTGACATAATTAAAAACCAATATGAAAAATAAAAAATAGTCGCAAAGCAGTCCATAAACAAACAAAACAACAAACACAAATAAAGGCAATAGTCAATACATAACAATCCAACAATGAATACAAATATCAGAAAGTCATAATAAGCACCACACTCTTGAAATAGCATAAGAATCTGTGTAGACATGAGTCGACTTGTTTACCTCCATAAGTCGACTTATCAACTTTCATTAGTCGACTTTGTTGTTGTCTCCACTTATATGCCTTGAACCTCCACTATCAATGTGCCAAGTGCTTGGTGGATTTTCATTCCTTGCTTGATCTCAAGAATCAAACATCTTTTCTTTTTATTGGTACCCAAGCCATCTTGGGTCCATTTTGGTTAGTCATATAAACCACATTAGGTGGTGTTGTACCTTTAATCACCCAAATTTTCTTAAGTTTGATACATCTCCTAATAGTTTTACATGCAATTTCTATATGACCATCTTTCAAGCATCTAGCACATTGAGCAACTTTTCCATCCTTGGTAAATTTGGAAATTAAAGAACAATCTCTATTATAAGGATCATATCCCAAACCATGTTTAGAAATAGAATATCTTTGTAAAGACAACATCTCTTCAAACTTTGCATTTCCACCAAGAAATTTTCCAACCACATAAGAAAACTCCTTTCTAAGTCTACCAAGTTTATTAGTAAGATTTTCTTTTCAGCAAGGCATGTAGAATGATCTTCCTTAGGACAATCTAAATCATCAATCGCCCCATGTAAAGCATTATTTTCAGCAACTAGTTCTCTTATTTTCTTTCTCAATTTTTATTGATCTCAATAGCTTCTTCAAAATCAATTTGTAAAGCGTTAAAAGAATCTATAAGATCTTGATCAATGAAATGTACCTCATTTTCATCATCACTTGATGAACTTTTTGTCATAAGTGCCAGGTTGTTTTCATCATCGCTTTGATATGCATTCTCTTCATCACTCCAAGTTGCCACCAGGCTAGTTTTCCTTTTACCTTTGTGGTATTTGTCATTTTTCTGAAGATTTGAAATTTTCTTTTCTTGATAGCCTTTAGACCTTCTTTCTACAGTATACTTCTTCGTTTCTCCATTTATTCTGCCACTTAATTCTTTTCTTCGATTTTTTAGAAGTTCTTTGAACTTTCTCAAATTTCTGGCGTACATTGATATTTCTTCATCTTCTTCTTCTCCATCTATTTCTTTATCACTTTCATCAAAAAAAGAAGTATTAGCTTTTAAAGTAATTGACTTTTGTGACTTACCTCTTCCTCCTCTTGATTTTAGAATAATCTCATAGTTGATGAGAGATCCCACCAAGGCGTTGAATTCCAAGTGATTGAGATCCTTGGATTCCATAATAGCGATGACTCATAATCCCATTCTTTCGGTGAGAGCGAAGAATCTTCTTCACCTTCTCGCTATCCTTCATGTGCTTTCCAAGATTTCCTAATTCATTGATAATTTCTGCAAGCGATCAGCATATTGAAATAGACTCACCTTCTTTCATGACAAACATTTCATAGTCATGAGAAGCATGTTAATCTTTGTCTCCCAGACTTGATTTGTCCCTTCATGAGTAACTCAAGTCTCTCCCACATTTCCTTGGCGGTGGTGCAAGAATTTACCCGGTTTCTTTCCTCAACCGTTAATGCACAATATATATCGACTTCATAGCTTTGGCGTTGATGTACGCTTGCCTCCAATCGTTATCATCATACTCCACTGCTTTCAACTCACCATTTTCTTTCGGAGGGCTTCAAGTCCAAGATAATGATCTTCCAGATTCAACTCCTCGCTTATAATATGATACTCATAGGATTTTTCCAAGATGAATAGTTAGTACCATTAAATAAAGGAGGGCGATAATTTGTGTTACCTTCTTTCGCTAGTTTATTGTGTGCCATCCCCGGATACTTATGCTTTGATACCAATTGTAAGCGATCTAGAAGAGGGGTTGAATAGATCTTTAAATCTTTTTGAAAATTTCTACAATAAAATCAGAAGTTAATTCACACAATAGTAATTTAAACACATTTAAATACAAAGAGTAGGGAAGAAGATCAAACACTGTTTTTATAGAGGTTCGGTGCTAAGACCTACGTCCTCTACCTAAGCTCCCACTTAGGATTTTGCAAACCACTTTATTACACACTTTGTAGTTCAGTGTGAACTCTTACAATCTCGCTTGATTTCCGGTTCAAGCTACCTTTACACTTGATTTGTCTTAAGACAAATCCTACCAAAGAATACTTGATTTTACTCTCGAGCTACCTCACACGTGACCTACCACTAGTCACTCAATTTGTAAAAGAAATAGGATAAAGATCTAAGAACAAGTGCTCAATACAAATGTAAACAAAGTAAGAACAATGATGAGCAATTTGGAGCAAGATAAGAGTATGTAGGCTTGAGGAACTTCGCTCAACTCTTCTTCCATCATCCTCTATTTATACTTGAAGAAATATAGCTGTTGGAGCTCTTCTAGCCGTTGCTTAATTTGTGATAGCCGTTCCTTGATAATCCTCATTCCATTTTTAGCTAATTTGACCGTTGGAGCTGATTTACTGCATCCATAAGTCGACTTGTCGAATGTATAAGTCGACTTGTTTCAACCATTTACGTAAAATTTCATCTCCGCTCTCCAGTAAGTCGACTTGTGCCATGTAAGTCGACTTGTCGTCCCCGATAAGTCGACTTGTGTTTGATAACTCGACTTGTATTGACATTGCTTCATCTTTAAGTCGACTTGTTCTTTATAAGTCGACTTGTATTGCCTTCAATGGTAACATCCGACCAAATTCTTTATAATCCTCATGTTTTATGCCATTTTCACTTAGAAGGCAACTCCCATCTTGATTCTTCATTGAATATCAATCCCAAAATATCTGAAACAATTTCTTAACCAATTCTATACATTTTATTATTATCAAAACATAAGTGGAATTAATTTGTCAACCACCATTGGTCTAACAGATTGTCGTTCGGCTCCTTCATATAACTTGTATATCTATGTCTCTAGTTTAATTTGAAATAAGAATCGCCTCAATCGGAGTTCTATAGCTCAAGATATCTCCAAATTACTGAGGCATAGCCAGACTTTATCAACCAATCATCACACTTTGTTTCAATCCACCTTTTATTAGGAGTCTATCGCTTCAAAAATCGGGTCGATCGGAGGTCTGAGCAAAAAGTTATGGCCAAAATAAGGAAGAAGGAATTGGTTGCCAAGAACAAACCCCAAAGGGCGCCAAGACCAGCGCTGCATGGGAGTTGTTGCCCGCCGCCAAGCGGGCGAGCGATCCTAGCCCTTGGGCGCTCGGATGGCGCTGAGTCAAGGCCAGACATGCAGAGCTAGCGATCCGAGTGCTTGGGCGCTCGGATGAGTGAGCGCCTCGCCCGCTCAGACCGACCTATCTGACTTCTAACCCTCAAATCTGCTGACTCCGAGCTCCAATTTTGACAAGCTTGGTATCGATGGAAAGATAAAAGAAAAATCTACATTTTTCAAGCAGGACTTAAAGGCAAGCTCAGTCACTAAGGGGATCAAAAGTTTACTCCAAGACCGATCGACTAGCCCCTCAGAAACAGTACCAAAACTTGCAAACACCATAACTTTTGACCCAGAACTCCAACTCTATAAGGGTCAAAAATGGCCTCAAAGTTTCGTCTGTGATATGCCATTTAGATAGCACCTGCACTCAACTCTAGCAACTCACATCTTTCAATTAACACATCCAAAAATAGATCATAATACATCATGGGAAAGCTCTACAACTTGCCTAACACCCTCAAGAAGTCTAAATGATCCCATTCGACCTAAATCAACCCAAAATTTGGCTGAATGCACAACATGCTCAAAATTTCAGCACCTATACCTAACTTCAACAGCTCATAAACCTTTACAACTTTCCAGCAAGCTCTCTCAAAGCAAAATCCCAACAACAACTCAACAATTAAAGAGACTCATACACTTACCTTTGAAGGTCATACACAGATCGCAAATCAACACAAACACATGAAGATGAGATTACTAGAGTTCTCATTCTCTTTTCCAATCATAAAAGAGTTCAAGCATAGCTTTAGTTACATATCAGCATATCCATCAAAATCAAGTACAAAATACAAAATGTATAAGATGCTCAATGCTTGACATGCTTATAAAGCTATTCCAAAAAGCTAGTTACTAACTTAATACAAAAGTATCTAAAATCTTGGAGTTAATCCCGATGCCTTGCAAGGTTCAGTGCTCAACTTGATTTGCACCTGAGGAGGGAGAATGAGGTAAGCAAAACACGGCTCAGTGGCTAACACGTTTATAGCCATCGAGTAATGAGTCATACAACACATGATTCAAGAATCCAAACATTAGCAATTTATCATATAAAGCACAAATAACCCAAAATCATCACATAAGGCATAACATGAGAACTTATATCAATCATACCACGGATTATGCATCATAAACACAATTAAATGATGAAATGCACACAATTGGCTCGAGAGTTCCTTAAACACAATGGTTTACATCGTAACACAACGAGGCAGATTTCTCAAGATCTCGTGGCCTCAAGCAGGCAGTCGGGAGAAGGCCATTGGTCATCATTCACGAGACTAACGAAACAGGTTCTCTCTTGCCCAATCACAACCATTTTATGCTTAAATATTCAAACGCAAAATGGCATTTTTATGCTTCTTTCATTTTATCAAATCATCATAGTCTCATATTTTTCATTCATACCAAAGGAAACCTATCTATTTCATCACACACTTTCAAATATGCACCATTTAAACAAAGGTTACACACATAGGGCATTTGCCCATTACACAAAAACAATAAAAATGTTACCCACCTAAACGTCGGAATCCGAATTCAAGATTGCCCTTCCTCCTTGTCTTGAGTGGGGTTTTCTTGATTCCCTTCAATTAAACCATACTTCATTCAATAAATACATTCCAAAGGAAAGTCGTAGCATTCAAAAAAGTCAAGCAAAGATAAAATAAACTTTAAACCTAACCTACCCATTGGACATTTATGCTAGAATAACCAAAACCTTACTTAGAAATCCCAAAATCCATTCGATTTCACCTTTCTCTTCTTTCTTTCTTCAATCCCTACACAAACCCTAACCTCCATTTTATCCCATTCTTGAATCTAGCATAGCAAAGATAGAACTTACCTCCAATAAGTAGATTTATCTTATTTTTCTTCTTCTTTCTTCCTCCCTTCAAGCTTCCTACGACTCTCCCTTTCCTCCTAGCCGAAAGCTCCCTTCTCCTTGGCTCACGTTTTCTTTTGCTTTCTCTCCTTTATTTCTTACGACAACCTTCTTCTCCTTTTAATGACTTAATTCATTTGCTCTCAATTTAAAGCCCATCACAAAACTACGTAGTTTCAAGTCTCCTTATAGCTCACTTGAAATGCTTTTGGGCTCCCCTCCTCACAAGCCTACTACAATTTAATCCAATTTAATCTTAACCCTTCATATAAATTTCAAAATTCTAGCTCCCAATCATACTTGCTAATTCCAAGACTCAATAAAAATATATATTTATATATATACACATAATCCAAACAATTAAAGCAAAAATAAAGAATAAATCAAGTAAATCAATAAATAAATATAAAAATATATAAAAAATTCGGGGCCCAACAATTCTCCCCTCCTAAAAGAATTTCGTCCTCAAAATCCTTACCTGAGACCATGAAGAGGTATGGGTACTTCTCCTTCATGGCTTCTAAAGGCTCCCAAGTTGCCTCTTCCGTCGAATGGTTCCTCCACAAGACCTTAACCAGCTTTACAATCTTATTCCTTAACACCCTTTCCTTTGAATCTAAGATCTCCACTGGTTGCTCCTCATAAGTCAAATCCTCCCTCAACTAAACCTCTGAAGGTTGAACTATATGTGAAGGATTCGATCCGTACTTCCTCAGCATCGATACGTGGAACACATTGTGAATCTTAGATAACTCCAATGGCAAATCTAACTTATAAGCCAAAGGCCCAATTCTCTCAATGATCTCATATGGGCCTATGTACCTCGGGCTAAGCTTGCCCTTCTTTCCAAATCTCAAAACACCTTTCCATGGAGAAGCTCTAAGAAACACCTTTTCCCCCACTTCAAATTCCATCTCTTTTCTATGGGCATCTGTGTAGCTTTTCATCCTATCTTGAGCTGCTTTAAGCCTCTGTTTCACCAATTTAACTTTATCAACTGTAATCTGTACCAACTCAGGTCCTACAAGCTTCCTTTCACCTTCCTCATCCCAATAAATAGGAGTTTTGCATCTCCTACCATACAAAGCCTCATACGGTGCCATCTGAATTTCCGAGTGATAGGAATTATTGTAAGCAAACTCAATTAGAGGCAAGTGATCATCCCACGAACTTTTAAAATCCAAAGCACATGCTCTCAACATTGCCTCCAAGGTCCGTATCGTCCTCTCCGATTGTCCATCAGTCTGCGGATGGAAGGTCGTACTAAAATGCAATCTAGTCCCCAAAGCTTCCTGCAAGCTTTCTCAAAATCTGGAGGTAAGCCTAGGATCCCTATCAGAAACTATCGAGCTTGGAATCCCATGAAGTCTGATTACCTCATCCACGTACTTCTTAGCCAAAACATTCAAGGAATCTGTCTGTCTAATTGGCAAGAAGTGTGCTGACTTGGTCAACCTATCAACAATCACCCATATTGCATCATGCTTCTTGCTAGTCCTCGGTAATCCCATCAGAAAATCCATGGTAATCTTCTCCAATTTCCATTCCGGAATCGGCAAAGGATTAAGTTTGCCTGAAGGTGCTTGGTGTTCAGCTTTAACTTGCTGACACACTAAACATCTTTTAGCGAACTCTGCCACATCTTTCCTCATTCCCTTTCACCAAAAATGCTCTTTCAAATCCCAATACATCCTAGAACTCCCTGGGTGCATTAC
Organism: Erythroxylum novogranatense; assembly: GCA_029891385.1. Lineage (NCBI taxonomy): Eukaryota > Viridiplantae > Streptophyta > Magnoliopsida > Malpighiales > Erythroxylaceae > Erythroxylum > Erythroxylum novogranatense. The sequence goes on along the minus strand of CM057225.1, from coordinate 29,227,784 downwards.
ATAAGGAGCATTATGCGCCTCATCAAGAATCTCATCCTTCAGCTCAAACAAGTCTGGAACACATAATCTGTTATCCATAACCATCAATCCATCTTCCTTTACCTCTACTTCCGAAGGTTTACCATTCTTTATCTCTTCTTTAAGCTTGCTCAAGTACTCATCCTGTTTGTGCAACTCTTTAATCTTCTCTTTCAATACTGGTCTCACTCTGAAATTTGTCAAGATACAATCAGGTTCAACTTGTCTCAACGTCACATCAAGTCTAGCTAATTCCTTCAGCAAGGGAAGATACATCGTTTCCACATGTGCCATAGTGGACTTCCTACTCACTGCGTCTGCTACCACATTAGCTTTCCCCGGATGGTAGTCTATCATCAAGTCATAATCTTTTAACAATTCTAACCATCGCCTCTGTCTCAAATTCAACTCTCTCTGGCTCAACAGATACTTAAGACTCTTATGGTCTGTAAACACCCTAGTGGTAACTCCATATAAGTAATGTCTCCAAATCTTCAATACGAAAATTATAGCAGCCAATTTCAAGTCATGAATAGGATAGTTCATTTCATAAGGCTTTAATTGCCTAGAAGCATAGGCAATCACTCTCTCTCCTTGCATCAATACACACCCTAAACCCTTCCTAGAGGCATCACTGTATACAATATATCCATCATCACCATAAGGTAATGTCAAAATCGGTGCAGTAGTAAGCCTATTATTCAATTCCTCAAAAGCGCTCCTGCACTCCTCACCCACTCAAATTTACGATTCTTCCTCGTCAATTTGGAAAGTGGGCACTATCATAGAAAAGCCTCCACAAACCTCCTGTAATATCCGGCTAGTCCCAAGAAACTTCTTACTTCAGCTACATTCTTAGGTGCTTCCCATTTAACCACAGCTTCTATCTTTCGTGGATCCACATACACTCCGCGCTCTGAAATCACATGCCCAAGAAATACTACTTCTCTTAGCCAAAATTCGCATTTATCGAATTTGGCATACAATTCGTTCTTTCTCAATGTCTCCAAGGCAACCCTCAAATGATCCTCATGCTCCTTATCACTCTTAGAATAGACCAATCTATCATCAATAAAGACAATGATAAATTGGTCTAGGAAAGACTTGAAGACCCTATTCATCAAATCCATAAAGACTGCAGGAGCATTCGTTAACCTGAAAGGCATAACTAAAAACTCAAAGTGGCCATACCGTGTCCTAAAAGCAGTCTTGGACACATCGGTCTCCTTTATCCTCAACTGATGGTAACCCGATCTCAAATCTATCTTGGAAAAAACTCTCGCCCCTTGCAATTGGTCAAATAAATCATCTATGCGCGGGAGCGGATATCTATTCTTAATGGTGGCATAATTCAGCTTCCTATAATCCACACACATCCGTAACGACCTATCCTTCTTCTTCACAAAGAGAACCGGAGCTCCCCAAGGCGAAGAGTTCGACCTAATGTAACCCTTCTCTAATAAATCCTCCGATTGTTCCTTAAGCTCCTTCAATTCCGCCGAAGCCATTCTGTAAGGCGGAATTGAGATCGGCGTAGTACCTGGAAGAAGCTCAACAGGAAACTCAATTTCCCTAGGTGGAGGTAGTCCTGGCAATTCCTCGGGAAAGACATCCGAGAATTACCTGACTAATGGAATGTCTTCCAACCTCCCTCTATCTGCCTTCGTGTCTAACACATAGGCCATATATGCTTCAGACCCCTTACTCATCATTCTCTCTGCTGTCATAGCCGAAACAATCCGAGGCAGACTGGCTTTTCTATCTCCCATAAATACCACTTTTCTGCCATTCTCTAGCTCGAATTCCACTGTCTTCTGCTTGCAGTCTAAGTTGGCATGATACTTCTCTAATGTATCCATACCTAGGATCACATCCAGTCCCCCCATCTTCAAGGGCATCAAATCCATCACAAATTTTTCTCCACTAATCCCTATCTCACAATTTTTATAAACCTGACTAATAATAATATACTGGCCGATTGGGGTACTCACCATCAAAGGAGTATCCAAAGGGCTCAAATTCCTCCTATGCACAGTCCTACCCGACGACATAAAGGAATGGGTAGAACCCGGATCAATCAAAACAAGAACATCATTATCAAACAATTTAACCATACCCGTCACCACTTCTGGAGTGGTCTCTGCCTCCTCTTGTGTCATTGCAAACACTCTAGCTGGTGCTTGCTCCCTGGATCTTTCTGGAGGATGAACTCTTTTAGCTACCCCAGAGCTACCCACCTCAGTCATAATCTTCTGTCTCACTGTCTCTGTTCTCATAGAAGCTTGCATCTGTGATCCCACTCTTCTGTCTGGCTTAGGACACTATTTGGCCATATGTCCCTTCTGTCTATAATTAAAGCATGCTCCTGTTACTCTGAAACATTCTCCTTTATGATGCCTCCCACAGTGCTCACATTTGGGAAGAGGTGGCCTATCCCCACCTCCCCTCCTACTGCCGCCCACCGTTGAGGCTTGGTGAGAAACAGTAGAAGTCCTCATAGGTCTAGGTCGGCTCGCATCGCTGCTCCTCTCCTCAGACTGCACAGGAAAGGTTTTGGCACTTCTCTCAGGTATAAAAGTACCACCTCCCCTCCTGAACTGCTCTCTTCCCTTTCTTTTCTTGCTAACTGCACTCTTGATGTTCTCGATGTTCTCAACTCTCAACGTTGCTTCAACCAACTGTTGAAAGTCGCCAAAGTTTTGCACTACCACTTTCTCCCTGATAGCTAGGAGCAGACCTGACTCAAACCGGCGACACTTAGCAGCTTCACTGAACATCATCTCTGAAGCATACCTCGATAACTGAGTGAACCGGCACTCGTATTCAGTAACTGTCATCTCCCTCTGGGTTAGACTCAGGAATTTCATCTACTTCTGCCGAATGTACACCTCAGATAGGTATTTCTTCCTGTAAGCAGCAAGGAAGTCTCCCTATGTCAACCCTATCGACTTCAGCTGACTCCCCGGTACAAACTCCCACCAGTGCAAGGCATCCCCCTGAAGCAAACTGGCAGCATAAACCACCCTCTCATCATCATCACACTCCATCTGATCCAATACCCTCTCGGTCTTTCTCAACCAGGTCTCAGCTTCCTCAGGGTCAGTGGTCCCATAGAATTCCACTGCTCCATACTTCCTTAACTTGTCAAACTGTCTTCCCTTCTTAGCTGGGGCCGAAATAGAAGCCTGTGGCATTTGACCCATAGCCTGAACAAAGGCTTGGGTAAATGCCTGGAACAGTCTCGGATCTAGAGTAGGCACTTGTTCAAACTGACTAGGCGACTGCTGTGTCTGAGATCGGAGGGGCTCACTACTTTGCCCTAGAGAAGCCTCAACCACTCCCGGGGCTACCTACTCATCGGTGCTCTCCTCTCTTGGAGGAGAGTCAGGTTCAATTGAACCTTGCAGGACTCCTCGTGTCCTTCTATGAGGTGGCATCTTACTCCTTCTTGTTAGAGTAGTGCCCTGAAGGCAATCGCCTTTAGCGCATTTTGTACAAAGTTGTGTACACACTTTATGAATAAATAAAGAAAGGCATATTTCATTAACTTGCTGTTCATTAATTATGAATGGATATTGATCTATAAGCAAATTAATGAAGTCCATGATATATGACTTAGCATGAAGGAAATTGTGATGTGATCATAATACTGAGATTCCTATCATGTGCAATTATGTCAAGATTCAAATTATCCTAGTCATAGGATTACCGAGATCGACATCGGTAATCTGGAAAGACTAGCATATATCAAGCTCCTTGATTTGATCAGCGATGGATCTCGAAGTCGTAAATATGAGATATTTAGGGTTGAGATGTGGATGCTTACTAGAGGTAGTAAGTACATTGGATGACCTGCTATGAGATCATCACATGAATGTCCTATTCTAATGTCAGTGATAATCTCATCATAGCAATGGTGCAAGTATCCTTAGACTTGAGGTGCTCAAGGATATATTGGATACTGATTCTGTACTTTGACTCCATTCCTTGTTGCCTTACAGAGGTCGCTCATAGGGTAGTGATTGGGTACAGCTTGAGGTATTCGAAGGTAATTGAGTAGCCAATAGAGGATTCACCACTTCTGTGATAGCAGAAGATGATACCCATGGCCTCTTGTCAGGGTCATTACTTGGAAGTCTCTGGCCGGAGCATATATGTCATGAAGAATGTCTTCATTGACATATAAAGTAATGAGTCCCAGGACAAGAACTGAAATCACTTGGACTAGATTTGACATAGTCAGTCTAGTGAGAGTTGACACATTGCCTATACTCATAACCAAGTGGGGTATAGCATGGTGAAAGGACGAATGGCACGGTAATTGTCTATGGAAAGGTTCGTGATATGGTTCATGATGAATACATGTTCATTCGTCAAACCAATTACTTTCCGGTCAATTGGGGGTTATGATGTGTTGCTAGATACCGCTCATGACTTGCTCAGATTAAGTGTTAATCTAAGTGGCCAACATAACCGGGAACCTAATGGGTTACACGCATAAGAGTGTCTCGGAGAATTTGTAAAATAGTTTTGGACAGAGTTCCAATAAATGGAGAGCAAAGGATTAAATGGATCCCGATGAGATCGAGATATGTCCCGATGAGATCGCGACATCGATATTGCTTTGAAAAACGCTTTAGGGATTTTTCCCATACCAGACCAGTGAGGCGGTAGGACCAACCCCAGTGTGTTGGACCACTTCAAAGATTTATTTATATATATATATATATAATTAATTAAATAATATATATATATATATATATATATATATATATATATATATATATGTGTGTGTGTGTGTGTATACGTGGAAGCAAAGGAGAAGCTTCCTTTATTTTGTCAAAAGTGAGCGTTAATGTCTTTAAATGTTAAAGACAAATGCACTAAAGGACAAATGCAAGATGGCTAACGTGGAAAGCCTTTCTACTTTGCATTTAATGTCTTTAATTATGTTAAAGACAAATGGAAGATAGATAGAAAAGAGTTGATGGTCGTTGATTGAAAAAAAAAGTTAATGGAAAAGGGTTTTTCATGCTTCCTTCATATATGCACGACAATCATCTCTTCTTTACTTCTTGATAAAAGGTTTATGGAAAAAGAAGAGGAAGAAGGATGATCGTTGTTTAAGGCTTTTGAAGCAAAAGAAAGAGTTTCTTTCTCCATGGAAGATGATGATCTTCGTGGCTTTTAAAGAATTGGAAAGGTTTTGTGAAAACCTAGTTCTCTCATCAACGATCATCTTCAAGCTCTTCTCCAAGGTTCTCCTTTTCTTCATCGTGATTCCAAACTCTCCAAGAACAAGGTAAGATCTAGCAGTTTTCAACTTGTTCTAGCTATTCCCGGGTCAAAGGGTTTGTCCCGGTTAGGTTCTCTGATCTATGCGTGGATACCGTCAGAGACGGTTTTCTTTGGCCGTTATGGTTTGAGTTTGTTGTATAGACACATGAGTCCTGGCTTTCGGGAAGGTCCCGGAACAAAAAATTTTGTTTTCCGCACCGTGGGCATGTGATGCTCACACCGGGATTTTCCTACACTTCTGTAGCGCCCCCTTACCGTAGGGTACGCACCGTGAGCATGTGATGCTCACACCGGAATTTTCCTACACTTCTGTAGCGCCCCCTTACCGTAGGGTACACACCGGGACGCCCGTAGGCCGTTCCGATACATAACCCACAATAAGGGTGCACTACGAACGAACCCAACTAAAATCCACATGGCATCCAAATGAAAGCATTAATATAACAATAATCACTAAACTTTGAAACCAAAACATTCTTTCTCATTTCATAACTCAGAAACCATAGATACACAATTCTGTCATGATTACTGTTTGTACAAATCCAAAAGAAACCTAAACAATTTCCGAACTAGGTCATCTCCAAAAGGTCCCAGCTGACCAACCTTTGAGCCATACGTCTCTTGCCAACACGCTCTACAAAGCAGGAAAAGTCTCTCTCTCTGGAGCTAGGAGTTTACTAACGCTGTCCTGAAAAATATTTGCAATGTTGGGTGAGTTTGCGAACTCAGTGAGAAACCATCATCGATGGTTCACTCAACTCATGCATATACAAACAATTCACAAAATATTGCATAGTATCACATTCTGAAATATCACATGCGTTATCATTTACAAATATAAGGTGTTTCGCCTTTCACACAGTCCACATTTAATCATTTGTATATGCAATGCACATGTGACACTTTCCATTTTATTACGGTGTTGTGACCGTGCGCCTGATTTGTCCCATAAATAGGCTCATTAACGGTGAGCCTGTGACTCTGAATTACATTGGGCTTGAAGCCCTGATACGATGAGCCTGTGGCTCTGTTGCGTTGAGCTTTAAGCTCTGAAATACTGTGGCTGCACCGGTTACAACTGTCATTATCTGAACATGCCTTTATGCATGAATGCACATGTCTCAATTCGCTTTAAAACCAAATAATTACAATGTAACACAATTGACACTTCGATATCAAATTCCAGATATTTCGGACATCTATAGCCCGAAATCAATCAAAAGCAAACACACATAACCCTCCATTCATCTCCACATGGTATAAGTGCATAATATTAAACACATAAAGGTTGAGGAACCAACTAGGTTACTCACCACTTAACTTCCGAGCTACTGCCTGGAAGTCTCAGCCACGTCGGAAGATCGACGCTCCACTTGTGCCTCTAAAACAATCAGAATATACAAACATTACCAATAGCACAATTTTAAATAGTTAACAATGCACATGCAGCGAATGAATTGTGTACTATACATGTTTATGACATTCCCGATACTATCCCGAATCTTCCCATCTCAACTCTTTTTCTCTAAAAGATAAAAATGCCTAGACACCATAATTCATTTAACTAAGTTCAGAACTCCCAAAAGTCAAACTCCAAGACATAGGGACTATCTTTATATCAAAATCATATTCACTATTCAATTTCCATCCGATTTCGAGAACTTTCGAAATTAATTCAGAAATTCCATTCTTATAAATTTGCAGTTCTTAGTCTCTAAATTGCAATAAATCAAGAACCAATTCATTAGGGCTAAAACCTCAAATTATATCATCATTTAAAACAACCCATTTCACTAACGGAAAATTGGCATCCTCGCCGCGGTGAGATGCCTAGCATACGTCGCGGCGTATGCCTCGCGCGCATTGCGGCGTGCATCTTCGCTCGTCGCGGCGTGCAAAGGGAAAATTGCTCGCCACGGCATGCGATGAACACGTCGCGACATGCAATCCCAGAAACACGCCCGAAACCCAGATTTCTCACTTTTTTCAAATTTTAATCCAACTATTCTCCTTCTAACACTCCCAAAACAACTTAATACACTCAAAACAACTAATCCCTAAGCTCAATTCCATCAAATAACCATTATCCCTCAATTACCAAATTCAAAGACAAGAAAATCCAAAAATTCATATCATCCGAAACCTATACATTTCTTCAACAATCAATAACCCTAATTAATCCACAATTCAAACTATCCAAAGAAAAAGGAGTAAGAACTTACTTGATTTAAACCTTCAAACCTTCAAACCTTCAAAATCACCAACCCTTCCAACTCTAACAACACCCACGGTTTTCACCCAAACCCATACTCAACATCATCTTCTCCAACCCAAGCTTAAGGATAGGTTAAAGATGAAGAATGGAGCAAATAAACAAGAAGAAAATGGAAGGAAAGAGTAAGGAGGAGATCCACGAAGAAGGAGAAGAAGAAAAGCAAAGAGGAAGCCAAGTTTTCTTTCAAAAGCAAGAGAGTGTCGTGGAAACAAATTTGAAAGACAAGGGTTTTAAACCAAAGAGTTTAAAGGCTTAAGGCATGTTTGGCAATTCACTTGCCACATGTCCATTTCTTAGGGTCTAAAAATCTAATTCTTATTCTAATTTCTCCCAAATTTGCAATGGCTCTATACAATAAATCCTAAAATCATAACTCAAATTTTCCCGTGCCATTTGCCAATCAATCTCGGAACCGGAATCCAATTTATCAACCATTAGGTCAATTTTTTCGGTCCGGACCCATTACTCCAAAAATTCCAGAAAATTTCCTAAAAATTCTCAAAAATATGAAACACATGATCATACACTCCAATTCCATTTTTCAAACCCCTAGAACTCAATTTCACTCAAATTCAATATTCAAAGCACAATCTATACAAAAATCACAGAATTTCCAATTTACACAATTATACCGGGAATATGTCATACATGTATGTACCTGCATATGCTAGTGCCACAATGATCATTTATCAATATATATAGAGGATAAAAAATGCATGTGCAATTCAAATATGCATGCACACAATCCTAACCCATCCAAGTTATCAATATGCCCATCACATCGGTAACGAGATGTTACAATTCTCCCATCCTAATAAAAATTTCGTCCTCGAAATTTCTTACCTGATTGATTGAAAAGATAAGGGTACTGCCTCCTCAAGTGCTCCTCAGTCTCCCAAGTCGCTTCCTCAGTTGAGTGGTTCTTCCACAGGACTTTCACCAATGGAATAACCCTGCTCCTCAACTACTTAACCCGAGACCCCACAATCTGAATCGGCTCCTCTACATAACTCAAATTACTAGCCACCTCAATCTCCTGAGCCAGAATCACATGAGTCGGGTCTGATCTATATCTCCGTAGCATACTCACATGGAAGACATCGTGCAACTGAGACATCTCACTCGGCAATGCCAATCTATAAGCCAAAGGTCCTACCCTCTCTAGGATCTCATAAGGACCAATGTACCTAGGGCTCAACTTGCCCTTCCTACCAAATCTCAGCACTCCTCTCCACGGAGACACCCGGAGGAAAACTCTATCTCCCACATCATACTCCATCTCTCTCCGATGTTGATCCACATAACTCTTCTGTCTATCCTGAGCCACTCTAATGCGACTCCGAATCAGTTTTACTTTATCCATAGTGTCCTGAATTAGCTCGGGACCCTCAAGCATCCTCATACCCTCTTCATCCCAATACAGAGGCGATCGACACTGTCTCCCATATAAAGCCTCATATGGTGTCATCCCAATGCTACTCTGGTACTGATTATTATAAGCAAACTCAACCAGAGCCAAATACTGATCTCATGCACCTCGGAACTCCAATACACAAGCCCGTAACAAATCCTCAACAGTCTTGATCGTCCTCTCACTCTTCCCATCTGTCTGAGGATGAAAAGTTGTACTGAAATTCAATCTAGTACCCATAGTAGCCTACAAACTCTTCCAGAACCTCGAAGTAAATCTGAGATCCCTTTCTGAGACCATAGACACCGGGACCCCATGCAATCTCACTATCTCTGACATATACTTTTGGGCCAATTGATCAAGCGTATTGTTCTCTCTTACTGGCAAGAAGTGAACCGATTTAGTCAACCGGTCCACTATGACCCAGATCGCATCATGCTACCTCGGCGTCCTAGGCAACCCCATAATAAAATCCATAGTAATTCGTTCCCACTTCCACTCCAGAATGGGTAATGAATGCAATTTTCCCACTAGAGCCTGGTGCTCAGCCTTAACCTGCTGGCACGTCAAACATCGAGAAACAAACTCTGCCACCTACCTCTTCATGCCCGGCCACCAGAAATGTAGCTTAAGAGTGTTATACATCTTGGTAGTACCAGGATGCATAGCATAGGTGGCCACATGCACCTCCTCTAGAATCTCACGCCTCAAATCATCCACATCTGGAACACAGAGCCTCTGGCCCATCCATAAAGTCCCATCCCTAAACTCAAAATCAGAATCCCAATCAGATCTCACCCTCTCAATCAGTCTCATCAACACAGGATCCTGGTCCTGAACTTGCCTGGTCTTGTCATACAACATCAGCCTAAGCCTCAGAGTAGCTATCAAGGCCCCGTCCTGACCCAGATCCGTCTGCACATTTAGAGCCCTCAACTGAATCAAGCTAGGCAGTCTCCCAATCTGAATCTGAGTTGCACTGATATGAGATCACCTCCTACTCAATGCATCAGCCACCACATTGGCCTTCCCTGGATGATACTCAATCGTGCAGTCATAGTCCTTAAGCAGCTCTATCCATCTCCTCTGTCTCAGATTCAACTCCCTCTGACTCAACAGATACCTCAAACTCTTATGATCAGTGAAAATCTGGAACGTCTCACCGTACAAGTAGTGTCTCCAGATTTTCAGGGAAAAAACAACTGCAGCTAACTCCAAATCGTGCACAGGATAGCTTACCTCATGAGACCTCAACTGTCTCGAGGCATAAGCAATCACTCGACTGCGCTGCATCAAAACACACCCCAATCCCTGCTACGAAGCATCACTAAAAACCTCAAAACCTCCGACCCCCGACGATAAAGCTAACACCGGTGTCGTAGTCAACCGATGTTTCAACTCCTCAAAACTCTTCTGACACTCCTCAGTCCATTTGAAGGCCACATTCTTCCTCAGAAGTTTTGTCAGAGGGGCTGAGATCACTGAAAATCTCTCAAAAAACCTCCGGTAATAACCTGCTAATCCTAGGAAACTCCGCATCTCTGACACATTCCTTGGGGCTTCCCAATTCATCACTGCCTCAATCTTATGAGGATCCACCTGAATACCCTCACCGGTCACAATGTGCCTCAGAAATATAACTTCATCCAACCAAAATTCACATTTACTGAATTTGGCATACAACTGCTTATCCCTCATAATCTGTTAAACAATCCTCAGATGCTCCGCATGCTCCTGTCTATTCTTCGAATACACCAATATGTCATCAATGAACACAATAATAAACTGATCGAAGTAGGGCTTAAAAACCTTATTCATCAAAGCCATGAAAACTGCCGGGGTATTAGTCAACCCGAACGGCATCACTAGGAACTTGAAATGCCCATACCTGCTTCTGAAAGCACTCTTAGGCACATCAGCCTCTGCTATCTTCAACTGGTAATAACCCGATCTCAAATCTAACTTAGTGAACACCTGAGCTCCCTGCAACTGATCAAACAGATCATCGATCCTAGGCAGTGGGTACTTATTCTTTACTGTCACTCGATTCAGCTGCCTATAATCGATGCACAGCCTCAGAGTCCCGTCCTTCTTCTTCACAAACAGAACTGGAGCTCCCCACGGTGAAACACTAGGCCAAATAAATCCCTTCTCCAACAACTCCTGCAACTGAGCCTTAAGCTCCCTCAGTTCCACCGGTGCCATCCTATATGGAGGTATAGATATAGGAGCGGTACCTGGAACGAGGTTGATCGAAAACTCCGTTTCCTGATCTGACGACAAACCCAGTAACTCCTCAGGAAACACGTCTGGAAATTCCCTTATCACGGGAATATCCTGCAATCTTTGCTCAACTCTGGTATCGACCACATGGGCCAGATAGGCCTCACAACCTCCCTGCATCAACCTCAAGGCACTCAAAAAAGAAATCATCTTGGCTAGTATTGCCTGACTAACTCCTCGAAACACTGCTCTAGGCTGACTAGGAGACTCTAACACGACCTCCTTGGTATAGCAGTCCATAACAGTCCTATGGGCAGTAAGTCAGTCCATCCCCAAAATCACATCAATCTCTCTCAAAGGCAACACTATCAGGTCTGCACTCAACACTTCTTGATGTATCTGGATCAAGCATCCCTTGCAGACCTCACCCAAAGCAGTAGTACTACCTAGAGGTGTACTCACCTCTAACCTATACTGTGACATCTTCCTATCCCCATGCAATCTACATGCCAAATGCGGTGCAATGAAAGAATGCGTGGAACCTGGATCTATCAATACAAAAGCCTCAATATCAGAGATCAGAAGCACACCTACAACAACATCCGGAGAATCCTGGGCCTCCTGCCTAGTCATGGCGTAGACCCTGGCCTGGGACTGTGGTCGACTGCCACGTCTCTCGGTCCCCACAAAGGAATCTCCAACTCTAGCTCGGGCTCTACCTCGGCCCTGGTCCAGTCCACCACTGCGGATTTCACAGACTGCCTTTGTCGTGTTACTACCAGATCTCCCACTCATAGCAGACTGAGCTCCCAGAGTAGCGAGGCAATCCCTAATCAGATGATCCATGGAACCGCATGCAAGGCAGGCTCCAGTCAGCCGCCAACACTCTCCACTGTGCCTCTTGTCACAATACACACAAACAGGAGGTACCTACCCTGAACCTCTACCACTGCCACTGCCAGTCTGCACAAATCTCCCCCTTTGACCAGATCCAGACTGCCGAGATCCTCCTGAAGACCTGAAGGTCCTGCTCTGGCGCCTGCTAAAACTCCTGCCAGAGCTATCCTGACTGTCACTCAATCTCTTACCCCTGGATCCCCGACCGGCCTCGGCTGACTCTCTCGAGTCGCTCAACCCAAGACAGCAGACCACTCTCAACTCAACAAAGGTGCCCATATCAGATCGGGCCAACCTGGTACAGATCTCCAGATTGAGTCCTTCCTCAAATCTCCGGCACCTATCGGCCTCAGTAGAAATCAGAACAGTAGCATATCCCATGAGCTCATTGAACTTAACCTCATACTCTGCCACTGTCATCGCACCCTGCCTCAATTCTAGAAACTCCTGCATCTTCATCTCAAGATATACCTTGAGCATATAGTTGTCTCTAAATGCCCTTAGAAAATCCTCCCATGACAATAGGCAAGGCCTGGTGGTGCTGCCCGGGACAGTCTTCCACCACTGATAAGCTAGGCCCTGTAGGAGAGATACTGCATAGTCAAATCTCTCCTCTGCATCACAATCCATTTGGTCGAAGACTCGCCACCCTCTCCACCATCCTCGGCCTCGGCGAGGTGCATCTTTGCCATAAAATTCTGACCCCAACTGCGCATGATCTATCATACCTCCTCTCCCGTCTCGCGGGAACTCTAGGAGGCAAATCCTCATATCGAGGCACTGAAGACTCCCTACTAGCTCCGACTGAACCATGGTCAGCTGGTTGATCTACCTGATCACCAAGGACAGATGACCTAAAACAACACAAAGTTCTGATCAATTTCTATTTTTCTCATTGCAATTTAAGCCTAATTATGCACTATGCCCAACAGATGCCAAATTATGCTCTGATACCACCTAAATGTAGCGCCCCCTTACCGTAGGGTACACACCGGGACACTCGTGGGCCGTTCCGATACATAACCCACGATAAGAGTGCACTACGAACGAACCCAACTAAAATCCACATGGCATCCAAATGAAAGCATTAATATAACAATAATCACTAAACTTTGAAACCAAAACATTCTTTCTCATTTCATAACTCAGAAACCATAAATACATAATTCTGTCATGATTACTGTCTGTACAAATCCAAAAGAAACCTAAACAATTTCCAAACTAGGTCATCTCCAAAAGGTCCCAGCTGACCAACCTTTGAGCCATACTTCTCTTGCCAACACGCTCTACAAGGCAAGAAAAGTCTCTCTCTCTGGAGCTAGGAGTCTATTAACGCTGTCCTGAAAAATATTTGCAATGTTGGGTGAGTTTGCGAACTCAGTGAGAAACCATCATCGATAGTTCACTCAACTCATGCATATACAAACAATTCACAGAATATTGCATAGTATCACATTCTGAAATATCACATGCGTTATAATTTACAAATATAAGGCGTTTCGCCTTTCACATAGTCCACATTTAATCATTCGTATATGCAATGCACATGTGACACTTTTCATTTTATTACGGTGTTGTGATCGTGCGCCTGATCTGTCCCATAAATGGGCCCATTAACGGTGAGCCTGTGGCTCTGAATTACATTGGGCTTGAAGCCCTGATACGATAAGCCTGTGGCTCTGAAATTACGTTGGGCTCGCGGCCCTATTGCGTTGAGCTTTAAGCTCTGAAATACGGTGGCTGCACCGGTCACAATTGTCATTATCTGAACATGCCTTTATGCATGAATGCACATGTCTCAATTCGCTTTAAAACCAAATAATTACAATGTAGCACAATTGACACTTCGATATCAAATTCTAGATATTTCGGACATCTATGGTCCGAAATCAATCAAAAGCAAACACACATAACCCTCCATTCATCTCCGCATGGTATAAGTGCATAATATTAAACACATAAAGGTTGAGGAACCAACTAGGTCACTCACCACTTAACTTCCGAGCTACTGCTTGGAAGTCTCAGCCACGTCGAAAGATCGACGCTCCACTTGTGCCTCTAAAACAATCAAAATATACAAACATTACCAATAGCACAATTTTCAATAGTTAACAATGCACATGCAATGAATGAATTGTGTACTATATATGTTTTTGACATTCCCGACACTATCCTGAATCTTCCCATCTCAACTCTTTTTCTCTAAAAGATAGAAATTCCTAGACACTATAATTCATTTAACTAAGTTCAGAACTCCCAAAAGTCAAACTCCAAGACATAGGGACTATCTTTATATCAAAATCATATTCACTATTCAATTTCCATCCGATTTCGAGAACTTTCGAAATTAATTCAGAAATTCCATTCTTATAAATTTGCAGTTCTTAGTCTCTAAATTGCAATAAATCAAGAACCAATTCATTAGGGCTAAAACCTCAAATTATATCATCATTTAAAACAACCCATTTCACTAACGAAAAATTGGCATCCTCATGCGGTAGAAGGTTGCTTTCGTCGAGGCGAGATGCCTCGACACGTCATGATGTATGCCTTGCACATCATGGCGTCGTCTTCGTTAAATCGCGGCGTCTGAAGGAAAATTGCTCACCATGGCAAGGCGATGAACACGTCGCGACGTGCAAACCCAGAAACACACCCGAAATCCAGATTTCTCACTTCTGTCAAATTTTAATCAAACTATTCTCCTTCTAACACTCCCAAAACAACTTAATACACTCAAAACAACTAATCCCTAAGCTCAATTCCATCAAATAACTATTATCCCTCAATTACCAAATTCAAAGACAAGAAAATCCAAAAATTCATATCATCCGAAACCTATACATTTCTTCAACAATCAATAACCTTAATTAATCCACAATTCAAACTATCCAAAGAAAAAAGAGTAAGAAATTACTTGATTTAAACCTTCAAACCTTCAAAATCACCAACCCTTCCAACTCTAACAACACCCACGGTTTTCACCCAAACCCATACTCAACATCATCTTCTCCAACCCAAGCTCAAGGATAGGTTAAAGATGAAGAATGGAGCAAATAAACAAGAAGAAAATGGAAGGAAAGAGTAAGGAGGAGATCCACGAAGAAGGAGAAGAAGAAAAGCAAAGAGGAAGCCAAGTTTTCTTTCAAAAGCAAGAGAGTGTCGTGGAAGCAATTTTGAAAGACAAGGGTTTTAAACCAAAGAGTTTAAAGGCTTAAGGCATGTTTGGCAATTCATTTGCCACATGTCCATTTCTTAGGGTCTTAAAATCCAATTCTTATTCTAATTTCTCCCAAATTTGCAATGGCTCTATACAACAAATCCTAAAATCATAACTCAAATTTTCCCGTGCCATTTGCCAATCAATCTCGGAACTGAAATCCAATTTATCAGCCATTAGGTTAATTTTTCCGATCTGGACCCATTACTCCAAAAATTCTAGAAAAATTCCTAAAAATTCTCAAAAATATGAAACACATGATCATACACTCCAATTTCATTTTTCAAACCCCTAGAACTCAATTTCACTCAAATTCAATATTCAAAGCACAATCTATACAAAAATCACAGAATTTCCAATTTACACAATTATACCGGGAATATGTCATACATGTATGTACCTGCATATGCTAGTGTCACAATGATCATTTATCAATATATATAGAGGATAAAAAAATGCATGTGCAATTCAAATATGCATGCACACAATCCTAACCCATCCAAGTTACCAATATGCCCATCACATCGGTAACGGTATGTTACACCTTCAATGAAAACAGTAATGATTAGCTACAATTCTTTTTAATCTTAGTTCCTATATGTATGCATGATATGCATGTCACTTAATACAATAATCAATGCATAATGCAAAAATTAATCACATAACAAACAAATTATTTTTTCCTATTATTCATCCTAAGCCTAGGAGAGAACCTAAGCTTTGATACCAAACAATGTTGGGCCCCGACTCCGAAGCCCAACATTCGGAAGCACATAAGCATAGAAGACCCAAAACTAATAACATACTGACCACAATTTGGGGGACTTGCAATAGAAATTTCGGATCGGCTTCTCAAGGACATTTGTTCCCCATGATCTAATGATTCCAACGCCACCAAAAACGTTCAATTTGGATTAGAAAAGAAAAAGTTATGGCCAAAATACTGTCTTAAAGAAAACAACTAAGACTGAACACTCTACCGACTTCATGTCAGAAATTGAAAGTCTTAGAGGCTAGATTGTCGTTCAGCTCCTTCATATAACTTGTAGATCTATGTCTCTAATTTAATTTGGAATAAGAATCGCCTCATCGGAGCTCTATAGCTCAAGATATCTCCAAATTACTGAGGCATAGCCAGACTTTATCAACCGATCATCAATCCACCTTTTTCCATTTAACACCAAGTCCGATCAATCAGGTGTAAAAAGATAGAAAATTTTCTTAGGGGTCTATCGCTTCAAAAATCGGTTCAATCGGAGGTCTGAGCAAAAAGTTATGGCCAAAAGAAGGAAGAGGGGTAGGTCGGCCAAGAACCGACCCCAAAGGACCCACACCCAAGCACTTGGGCGCTCGGATGCGCGAGCGCCTGGGCACCTCGCCCATGCGGGGCGAGCGATCCGAGTGCTTGGGTGCTCGGATCTGCGTGAGCGCCTGGGCGCCTAGCCCGCACGGGGCGAGCGATCCGAGCACTTGGGCGCTTGGATGTGCGAGCGCCTGGGCGCTTCACCCGCGCAGACCGACCTATCTGACTTCTAACCCTCAAATATGCCGACTCTGAGCTCCAATTTTGACAAGCTTGGTATCGATGGAAAGATAAAAGAAAATTCTACATTTTTCAAGAAGGACTTAAAGGCAAGCTCGGTCAGTAAAGGGATCAAAAGTTTACTCCAAGACCGATCGACTAGCCCCTCAGAAACAGTACCAAAACTTGCAAACACCATACCTTTTGACCCAAAACTCCAAATTTAACAAACTTAGTGTCTATGGAAAGGTAAAAGAATGCTCTACCACTTCCATGCAGATCACCGACCCAACTTCCAACTCTATAAGGGTCAAAAATGGCCTCAAAGTTTAAATCGTGATCGCCATTTAGACAAAGACACTGACTCAACTCTAGCAACTCACATCTTTCGATTAACACATCCAAAAATAGCTCATAATACATCATGAGAAAGCTCTACAGCTCGCCTAACACCCTCAAGAAGTCTAAATGATCCCATTCGACCTAAATCAACCCAAAATTTAGCTGAATGCACAACATGCCCAAAATTTCAGCACCTATACCCAACTTCAACAGCTCATAAACCTTTACAACTTTCCAACAAGCTCTCTCAAAGCAAAATCCCAACAACAACTCAACAATTAAAAAGACTCATACACTTACCTTTGAAGGTCATACACAGATCGCAAATCAACACAAACACATGAAGATGAGATTACTAGAGTTCTCATTTTCTTTCCAAATCATAAAAGAGTTCAAGTATAGCTTTAGTTACATATCAGCATATCCATCAAAATCAAGTACAAAATACAAAATGTATAAGATGCTCAATGCTTGACATGCTTATAAAGCTATTCCAAAAAGCTAGTTACTAACTTAATACAAAAGTATATAAAATCTTGAAGTTAATCCTGATGCCTTGCAAGGTTCAGCGATCAACTTGATTTGCACCTGAGGAGGGAGAATGGGGTAAGCAAAACATAGCTCAGTGGCTAACACGTTTATAGCCATCAAGTAATGAGCCATACAACACATGATTTAAGAATCCAAACATTAGCAAATTATCATATAAAGCACAAATAACCCAAAATCATCACATAAGGCATAACATGAGAACTTATATCAATCATACCATAGATTATGCATCATAAACACAATTAAATGATGAAATGCACACAATTGGCTCGAGAGTTCCTTAAACACAACGGTTTACACCGTAACACAACAAGTCCGATTTCTCAGGATCTCGTGGCCTCAAGCGGACAGCCGAGAGAAGGCTATGGGTCATCGTGCACGAGACGAAACAGGTTCTCTCTTGCCCAATCACAACCAATTTATGCTTAAATATTCAAACGTAAAATGGAATTTTTATGTTTCTGTCATTTTATCAAATCATCATAGTCTCATATTTTTCATTCATACCAAAGGAAACCTATCTATTTCATCACACACTTTCAAATATGCACCATTTAAATAAAGGTTACACACATAGGGCATTTGCCCATCACACAACAACCATAAAAATGTTACCCACCTAAACGTCGGAATCCGAATTCAAGATTGCCCTTCCTCCTTGTCTTGAGTGGGGTTTTCTTGATTCCCTTCAATTAAACCATACTCCATTCAATAAATACATTCCAAAGGAAAGTCGTAGCATTCAAGAAAGTCAAGCAAAGATAAAATAAACTTTAAACCTAACCTACACATAGGACATTTATGTTAGAATAACCAAAACCTTACTTAGAAATCCGAAAATCCATTTGATTTCACCTTTCTCTTCTTTCTTTCTTCAATCCCTACACAAACCATAACCTCCATTTTATCCCATTCTTGAATTTAGCATAGCAAAGATAGAACTTACCTCCAATAAGTAGATTTTTCTTATTTTTCTTCTTCTTTCTTCCTCCCTTCAAGCTTCCTACGGCTCTCCCTTTCCTCCTAGCCGAAAGCTCCCTTCTCCTTGGCTCACGTTTTTTTTTACCTTCTCTCCTTTATTTCTTACGACAACCTTCTTCTCCTTTTAATGACTTAATTCATTTACTCTCAATTTAAAGCCCATCGCAAAATTACGTAGTTTCAAGTCTCCTTATAGGTCACTTGAAATCCTTTTGGGCTCCCCTCCTCACAAGCCTACTACAATTTAATCCAATTTAATCCTAACCCTTCATATAAATTTCAAAATTCTAGCTCCCAATCATTCTTGCTAATTCCAAGACTCAATAAAAATATATATTTATATATATACACATAATTAAAACAATTAAAGCAAAAATAAAGAATAAATCAATCAATCAATCAATCAATAAATAAATAAAATTCGGGGCCCAACAATTATTGTGTATATTAAGGACAATAAACGTCTTTAAGTGGTGGGAAGGATATTATGATTTTGGTTATGGATTTAATGGTGACACAAGCATATTCTATTTTTATTTATTGATTCTTCTTTATAAAGATCTCTAATATGTTAATTCTTACCTTGAAGCATTTTATTATTATAAATCATTGAATTGAGGTAGAATATGAAAGGATGAAAGTATGATTAGATGGATCTTTACTTGCCAAATTATGAATGAATGTTTTGATTATCAATTTGGACGAGAGCACTTAGATTTTTTCAACACTTATGAGCCAGAATTGAGAGATTTTGAGCTTATATACATATATTATTGTTATATTATGCTCTATTTTCCTTTGTTATGTGAATATCATACATAAGTGGATAATTCTAAAACTTACTTTTATTATGCATATTAAGATTACATCTTTAAGTTAGAGACATTAAGATGAAAAAGGCACCTAAATCACACTTTTATTAACCCTTTTCCTTGATTTTATCTCACCCTATTTTTATCCATTAGGTGTAACCAATTTTAAGTATTATCCTTTTCTTTGGTTTATTTTAACCATATTATAAGCCAATAGCCATTTTTCTTATTAGCTTGATATTTATTTTTGCACCATGAAGGATTTTATTTACTTGATTGTATAATAATTTGATTGGATAGAAGTGTAATAAACAAGGAAAGGTGTGAACTTATATATTAAAGGTTATATCTTCTCTCTTTTTTTCAGTTATCAATGTTCCATATATTCTCTTATAAGCTCGTAGGAAATAAATTTAGAAATATCTTGAAATGAGTTAAGAAAAAGAAAAAAAGTGCTTTTAATTTGTCGTAGTTATAAGAAGAAGAAGAAAGAGAAGATACTTGTGCTATTTAAGATTTGGTTTTCATCTTATTTGAATTCTAATTAATGATTTGGGCCACATTAATTCATATTTTTCTATAATCTTGCTTATGAAATTTAATTCATGTTGATTAACGCAAAATCTATCATTTACCATGCCTTACCTGGACTTCATTACACCTTAATTGAAAGATCTTTTGA
This sequence comes from Erythroxylum novogranatense, assembly GCA_029891385.1. NCBI lineage: Eukaryota > Viridiplantae > Streptophyta > Magnoliopsida > Malpighiales > Erythroxylaceae > Erythroxylum > Erythroxylum novogranatense. The sequence continues at coordinate 29,207,551 of CM057225.1, read as the reverse complement.
TTTTTCTTCTTTAATTTCTTTTATAGTGGTGGAGAAGTGATATGTTAGCAAGCATATGGTTAAGACTCCTTCCATTTATTGATTTGAGAGTTTCACTAATGTTAACCTTAAACACTTTGAGTGAATTAAGTGAATCTTTGGTATAAAGGTGTTAAATTTTGTGGCACTTGATTTCAGAATCAGAATATCATCTATGACTTTGACTTGTAAAATTTATTCTATAATTGTTTGATTATACCTATATTTTGATTTGATCATTTAGAATTGACATTTTAAGTATGAATATATATGTTAAAATGATAAAAAGGGATATTAAGAAGATTTAATAAATTAGAATTAATATTTACTTGGGGACCAAAAAACTTTTAAGTGTAAGGAATTTGACAAGTAGTAATTTAATCATATTTTACTCTCATATTTAATGTTTTTCTTATGTATCTAAGTATTTTGTTGTTGTATTACCTAAGTTGTTCACATTTTATTTCTAGGTCTAATTCACTCAATTGGAGTAAAACAAAACCAATTAAGATAAGTTTAGAGCAATTTGGAGTTGTTTTGATTTATTTATATAATGTATGATAATATATATGGTCGTGTTAAAGAGTTTGGAGACATATAAGTTGTAGTGTTTGAGAGTTTCATTGATGTTAACCTTAAACACTTTGAGTGAATTAAGTGAATCTTTGGTATAGAGGTGTTAAATTCTGTGGCACTTGATTTCAGAATCAGAATATCATCTATGACTTTGGCTTGTAAAATTTTTTTCTATAATTGTTTGATTATACTTATATTTTGATTTGATCGTTGAGACATGACACTTTAAGTATGAATATATATGTTAAAATGATAAAGAGGGGATATTAAGAAGATTTAATAAATTGGAATTGATATTTACTTGGGACCAAAAAAATTTTAAGTGTAAGGAAGTTGACAAGTCGTAATTTAATCATATTTTACTCTTATATTTAATGTTTTTCTTATGTATCTAAGTATTTTATTGATTGTATTACCTAAGTTATTCATATTTTATTTCTAGGTCTAATTCACTCACTTGGAGTAAAACAAAACCAATTAAAATAAGTTTAGAGCAATTTGGAGTTGTTTTGATTTATTTATATAATGCATGATAATAGATATGGTCGTGTTAAATTAATAAACCTATAATTAGGTGTTGATTGTCATAAGAAAGATATTAGTCTAATTAAGGAATTTCTGCAATCTAATAGAATTAATATTAAATTGATTACTAAAATCATGACTACGTGAGAACTCCTAAGGGGGATTCAAATTCTAGATATTGCTATTTTATTGACTGTTTTTTCATTCTTTTGCTATTCTAGTTTATCTTATTGTGTTAACTAGCCCTTACTTTATTTTCTTTTATTTTAAGTCTGATTTATCGATATCACCTCGATTTTTTAATTAGATAGGATGAAAAGAATTATTATTATACTTATATTCCTATGTATTTGTTAATACTAGCTACAACTATATTGCGTATTTGTAATTAAAACAAAAAATCACATCATCACTCTTATTCACTTGATTACTCCCTTAAGAATTTAAATGTTATTACCTCTTTATTTTGACGTATTGTTTCTTCTTGCATATCTTTATGTCTCATTTCATATGTGAGAAAATATCTAATGAACTCCTCTAATGGTAGTGTTGTTAAGTCCTTAACTTCTTGTATAGTTGTTACTTTGGCTTCGCATGTCCTAAAAGGTGGCCTAAGTAACTTTCTTATCATTTTAAAATTAGTATAGGTCTTTCCAAAATCTTGAAGAGCATTAATTTAATCATAAAATAATGAAGTTCCCTAAATTGGGTAACTATAATTAATTTCTTTATCATCTTTAAACAACGTTACTTATTTACTTTGGCTATGTTATAGTCTATTCTCAAGACTATAAATTTCACAAAACTCCAAGACACAAAATAAAGGCAAAAGATACAAATTACCCCCTAACATTTCTTAAAAAGTATAAGTTAGTCTCTTCCATTATCTCTATTGTCTTGTTACACATTAACGTTTTTAAAATGGCAACCTAAACCTAACATAGTTAAGTTTTTGGCAGCTTCTAATATATGGGTCATCAATTTAGCCTATCTAATGTTCCAACTAAGGAATATGGACTCACTAGATGCTAAAATGATTTCCTTAAGCATTGACTATGGTGTAACTTTTACCTTAATATTTCAAAAAAGGGTTAAATAATCCTCTATGTTTATCTCTGTTACTATTTTACACCTTATTTAGGGTGCAAAGTGTACTACTTAGTAACATTATGATTTAAAGTGGTACTAGAGATAATTGTATAGACTTATATAGATCTTTTATGAGGCTTTAAGGTGCAAATATAAAAAGCAAGAAACAAATGGTATATAGGCTTATGTTATGTATATTAAGTTTATTATGGATCATCACAAAACTTCACTAGTGTAAAAGGTTTTAGACCCATACATAGAAGGCTAAATGAAAAAACTTTGAGCAAGCACCATAAGAAAACAATACAAGGCTCAAAATAATATAAGACTATTGATGAGGATACATACAATAAAGAAAGAATAAATAGATAATTATGTTAAAATTCTCTCTTGAGAATAACTTAGATAACAACAACATTGTAAAGGTAGCTATGAGTTTTAACATAAGAGAAGGAACATAGTTGATGTAAGCCTTACTTAAATCAACTTGCGAGATAATGTGGGAGGGCATGCAAACCTCTTCTTTCCTTCTTTGCATTTCTAGCAAAAAAACCAATTAGGTACTTACTATATAACTTTATGTAACTAAATAGAAATAATACACATTCAACACATCTATGTATAGGCAGACAAACTCCTTAAATGACGAGCAATAGCAATAATCTTCATCTAACTAGAAATAATGCCTTATGACATAGAATGAAAAACATAAGATCAATATGTAGGCACCTAATTTTCAAATACTAATAAATGGGAATCACAAAAAATCATAAAGATTATCATAAATGAATTAATTGGAGTGGGAACAAACACCCAACAGTACATATTGAAAACAAATAACACATTTCACTTCAAAACCATCAAAGAAATAAAATAAATTATGTCCCATAAAAAGAAAATAAAAACCCTCGTTTATCTCATTCAAAAGCTATTTTCTACTTTAAATGCCCAAATAGGTCTTTGTGAGGTTAAATCAAAGGAGACTAATTGATTATTGTTAAAAAACTATCAAAAAATTGTATACTTATTAAAACTTTTTTCTAAGTTTGAGATTTATGATACTTAAATTACCACAACAATATATAGAACAAATACAAAGAGATTGAAATAGAATTGAGAATATTGGATAAAATCAATTCAAATAGGAAACCGGTGGTAAGGATTAAAGAAAGTTCAACATGTTAAAGAAGTATGATTGAATACGAAGAGTCCTAAAATACCTAATAATCTTTACCACCAAATTCATTTGATGTGCCACACACAACTTACATTACTAAAGAAAAATCTAAAATTTCAAATATTGTAAAGAGAAAACATGGAAGTTTTAGTAAACAAAAGTAGAGAAGAAATAACTCAAATTATTACTTCCAAGTTTCCACCTCAAAATTTTATTAAGAAACAACTTTATCAAATGAAAAATAAAATGAGTCTTAATATATCCCAAAAGCCTCTTTCGGAAATTCCAAGAGACCCTCTCTTCTCATTCTAATATCTAATAAAAATCCCTCTTCACTCTCTTTCTCATCACCCTTTTATTTATAAATTTTAAAAATTGCTACTTTTTTGTGTTAACATTTGAAAGTTATGATCTTTATCAATATCATTTATCTATCAGCATATCGTCACTTTTTGTTTAGTTTCTTTCGTCTCCATTCTTACGATCTTCCTCCTTTTCAAAACCAAAAATAAGACTTTTTGTTGGAAGGAAGAAGTGAAGGCAAGGAGGCTGGAGTAGAGAAGCAAGGAGAGAAATAGTTATTAAGTTTTGAAAGAGAAATTTAAAAAGTGAATCTAGAAAAGAAGCCAATGACGCTTTCATAAAAAATGAGATTAAAGAGTTAACAAAATTGAAGAACATAATTGTACAATTCTCAAGTTTCTATTACCTCTTAACAATTAAAGCATAGTTGTTATTAAGGATGATAATTGGCCAAGATTGGATTAGGGCAAAAGCTCTAATCAGGCTCATGGTAGCTCAACTCGGTCTGATTATATTTTAATTTAATTAAAAATGATTGTTTTCTTTATAATTGTTAGGTTTCAAGTTGGGTCAGACCTAAACAATCCTAACTTGAGCTTGACCTGAGTTCTGGTCAACTTGAACTTAACCTATTAACTTTGAATCGAACCGGGTCAACAGAAACTAGCCCAAAGCTAATTATCATCCCTATCTATTATGTACAAATCAATCTCCCATTCCGCATGTCTCTCCCCCAACCCAACGTTAGGAGTCATTCGAATTAAGAATATTGGATCCAACTGTCCTATTCTCAAAGAGGCCCATGCGCATCAGCCAATTAAACCCTATCCTTGAATGTCGCAACATTATCATCAATCTTAAAGCACATAACTCATGTCATGGCTTTACCATCTGTAGTTCGCTCCATTATCAGTCATTTCTTGAGACCAAAGCTCCCTCCTTTTGTACTACGTCAACAACGAATCACCATCACTACCCCTAAAAATCTTTCCTTTCTCTTCCCTCACAATACCCACCAACCTAAAATCCTTGCAAAAACCCAGGAGGGCCTCGATTCCAATGCCAGTAGGAATCCAAATTCTAAGCCTGCTTTGCTTCTTAATAGCAAAGACCAGCGCTTTGTGGCACTAAATGATGCTTTGCCGAATGAAAACTCAGGCACCACAATTGCGGCCATTGTCACCTCCACTGGTGGTCCACCAGCGGCCGTCGGGATCGTCCGTTTATCTGGGCCATCGGCGGTGAGTATCGTCTCACGTGTATTTAGGCCGATAAGTAAGAAGAAGAAGAAGAATATGAAGAAGAAGAGTGAAGGAGTGTTCGAGTGGATGCCCACAAGCCATGTTGTGGATTACGGGTTTGTTGTGGATTATAAAGGGAACGTAGTTGATGAGGTATAGTTTTTTCATTTGCCTCCAGACTTTTGCTTCAAATTCTAGTGTTTTGGACTGCGTGAATTCACCTGATCTAAAGTTGCCAATATCGCGATGGAAATTTTGTAGTTTAATCTTTCTTTTGAGAATAGGATTAATGAGAATGAGAGGTGCTACTTAGTGATTAGTATCGAGATATGCTTTGAGCAGCACGTCATCTGATGCCCATGCAGAAATGACATCCAGTTAAAGCTTTTTGCAACTTGTGGGTGTAAATATCAATTTTCACTAGTAAGAAGTGAAAATTGCCTTAATCTATTTGCTTAGAGGTTTTGGTTGCCTTTGGTCATAATAATTTGCACACTGATTGTTAATTACCGAGAAAAAGATCTATGATTTTTTTGGTGGTTTGATTCTGTATTTCTTTTAGGTCTTAGCTTTACCGATGTTAGCTCCTAAATCTTACACTCGCGAAGACGTAATTGAGCTTCAGTGTCACGGAAGCGAAGTCTGCCTTCAGCGAGTTCTAAGAGCTTGTTTAGAAGCTGGCGCTAAACTTGCAGGACCAGGTTGGGTTCTTGTTCCTTTCCTTGTAAATTCACTTACTTTCTTGTACCGTTTAACTACTTCCATTGGAATAGAATATTGACCACTTCTTTGAGTAACGAATTTTCACACCTGGTATTCACCATGCAATTAGATAGTTGAGTTATTGTTGACTCCCTACGTTGGAAAATCACCACAATATTAAAGTTATTATAAGTCGTGCAATAGAAGATAGTGTTTGGAAAATCCTGCTTTCCTTGTCCTATAAGGTCATTTGCATCAATAATACGTTACTGTTTCTGCAGGTGAATTCACTCTTCGAGCGTTCCTTAATGGCCGCATGGACCTCTCCCAAGCTGAAAATGTTGAAAAATTAATTTCAGCCAATTCTGTGGCAGCTGCAGATGCCGCACTAGCTGGAATCCAAGTATGTCTTCTTTAAACTCTTAGCTTGTGACCACAGTATTCATTCTTTTGAGCTCATTTAGTTGTTCTAACAACTGATCACCTTATGTATGATTGTGCAAAGCTTTGTTAGAAGTTCTAGTAGTTGGCCTGAAAAGAAATTTTCTCTGATAGGGTGGTTTTGCTTCTTTGGTGAAATTATTAAGATCACAGTGCCTTGAATTGCTTACTGAGATTGAGGCTCGTTTAGACTTTGATGATGAGATGCCACCACTTGATGTCAACCTAATTGTGGATAGGATACATTCCATGTCCCAAAAATTGGATAATGCGCTGGAGACAGCCAATTATGACAAGCTTCTGCAATCTGGATTACAGGTATAATTTACACCAGAGCTTTTCTTAATCTCCTTGTATCTTTTCAAGCAATAATATATTTATTCATAACCTTTTGTCATGCCCTGAATTGGTACTTTAAGTTACTTTATGGTTATCTGTTTAGTATATTCTGGATATCAAAGTTCCACCACTGTGGTTGGTCCATACGTTAATGAACCATCTTTTCCCTTGCCTGGTCATACTGTACTGTGATTGCTATCTTCTTTTAGCTGACTTTGCTTACTTCGGCGTGAATGAACGTGATCCTCAATTCATAACATTCATCTATAAAACCTTGCAGGTAGCAATTGTTGGCCGTCCAAATGTTGGGAAATCAAGTCTTCTTAATGCATGGAGCAATGTATGTTGCTACAGCCTTTTTATGTGTTCCAAATTTTTGGATTAAAATCTTGTTTGACCTATGAACTTTCCCTATTCATCAGTTTCCTTTTGTTTAGCGATGCACTTATTTCTTTTTCTGTTTAGCTTCATTGTCATTAGTGTTTTAGTGTTTTCATCTTAAGAACTGATCAACTCACTTGTTTATATTGGATGTTACTCTTTGTAAAGGGGAAAAATGGCCTCAGATTGTTATAAATTTGATATTGTTGCCCTATATTGATGTGAACATACCAAATCTTTCTAAAATTATAAGCTGATTGAGTTATCCACTGAAAAAAGGCCTGGTTTGTTTTGCTATTTTTGATTGTATCATAACCACTGCCATAGAGAAATGAAACTGTTAGGATCCAAATCCTAACAAGAGCTAACCACCACACTAACACAACACCAGAATGATAGCAAGAAATGATAATGAAAGTAAAACAAGTATGGATGAAGGAGATATCAATTCATCAATGTATTCAGTGTATCAATAGGCCAGACTTTGAGGGCTAGCCATCCTCCTCTATTACAATATTATCATAACCGATTCTTTTATGAATCCCACCCTTACTCACTCTGTAACTTTTATTCCTCTCCCCTAACTAACTCTCCACCAAAGATCATATTTTCTCCTTACAACCCCTACACACTCTCCAATTCTTGATCGCCTTACCCTTGTTCCTCCTACGGTATTGTTGACTATAACGGTCTCAACAATACCCCCCACCTAAGCGACCACCTTGTCCCCAAGGTGGAAAAAGGAAATTGATTGTTGATAAAATCAAAGCTCTCCCAAGTATTCTCAAATTCAGGAAGCTCTTTCCACTTGATCAGCACCTCCAACTCTCCATTAATTTTTCTGCGCACCTGCATTAATGCTTCCAGTTCCACCTGTAGATGCATCTCCTCATCTAAACAATTCGGTAGAGGCTGGGAATTAGGGATAGGCACCACTGATTTTTTAAGCCGTGAAATGTGAAAGACACTATTAATTCTTGCTGCAGGAGGTAATTGGACTTGGTAAGCCACCTCTCCTATTTTAGCGATAATTGGATAAGGACCGTAATACCGAGGTCCCAACTTCTCATTAGGTCTAGAAGTGAGGGATTTGAACCTATAAGGTTGGAGCTTGATATAAACTAAATCACCAACCTCCAGTGTAAGAGATCTTCTTTTCCGATCAGCATAAGTTTTCATGTGCTGCTGTGCCTTCTCTAAATTGGACTTGAGCTCATCCAAAATCTGGTTTCTGTCGATTAATTGCTGGTTCACCTCCTCCACCAATGATCCCCCATCTGTGTACTTAAAGAGAATAGGAGGGTCCCTTCCATACAAGGCCTTAAAAGGTGTCATGCCAATGGAACTATGGTAAGTTGAATTAAACCAAAATTCTGCCCAGCTCAACCGTCTTGGCCATTCCTTAGGCTGTTCTCCTACAAAACATCGTAGGTAAGTCTCTAAACATCGGTTAACCACTTCAGTCTGCCCATCCGACTGAGGATGATAGGCTGAAGTCATGTTGAGGGTGGTTCCCGATTGCCTAAAAAGTTCTTGCCAGAATCCACTCATAAACACCCTGTCTCTATCAGAAATAATGACCTTAGGAAAACCATGTAGTCGGACCACCTCTCTGATGAATATAGCAGCGACTTGTTTAGCAGTAAAAGAATGCCTTAAAGCCAGAAAATGACAGTATTTAGTGAGTCTATCAACCACTACCAATATGGTATCCATTCCCATGGCTTTTGCTAATCCTGAAATAAAGTCCATAGATAACTCTTCCCACACCAAATTCGGTATAGGAAGAGGCTGCAATAACCCCGCCGGCTTCAAAGCTAAGTATTTTTTTTTCTGACACACTTCACAAGATAGGATGTTCTGCTTAATGTCAGATTTCATTCCTCTCCAATACACTACCCCAGATAATCTCTTATAGGTACGAAAAAATCCAGAATGACCACCTGAAGGTGTGGTATGAAATTCACTAATCAATTTAGATATATGTGGACCAGACTCAGGTAATTCTAACCTGTTTGCATAAAATAGATGAGAACCCCGCAATTTAAATGGTGGATGACCATCGGGTTGGAGCAAGAGATCTTGGACCAACTTCCTGAGTTTCGGGTCTTGTTGCACCAATTCCTCCAGCTGGTCTAACTCGTCATGGTAACCCATGGTGATAGCTTTAAGCTCCCCTTCATCCATCCTCGATAAGGCATCTGCTGCCTTATTTTCACAGCCAGGTTTATAACGGATTTCAAATCGAAATCCCATGAGTTTAGTGACCCATTTCTGCTGTTCCTCTCCCAATAGCTTCTGATCAGTTAGAAAATATAAACTTCTTTGGTCTGTTTGAATAATGAAATGCCTCCCTAAGAGGTAATGCCTCCATTTTTGAACTGCCATCACAATTGCCATCAATTCCCTATCATAGACTGGTTTGAGTGATTATGGGGAGAGACCTTGATTGAAATAAGCTCTTGGTCTTCCCTCTTGCATTAACATCGCCTAATACCGGTTCTGACGCATCGGTCTCAACAACAAAGCGGTTTAGCGAAGTCTGGTAAAATTAATCTTGGTGTACTTGTTAACATTTTTCAAAGCTTCAAAAGCAGTCTGTGCCTCTGCTGTCCACTGAAAGTTATCCTTGCAAAGCAGGTTAGTCAATGGCTTTGCTATGCTCCCATATCCTTTTACAAATCTCCGGTAGTATCCGGACAGTCCCAAAAATCCCCTCAGAGCTTTAACATCTTTCGGAGCTAGCCATCGATTAATGCTGTCTATTTTGGAAGGATCAACTGAAACTCCTTTAGCAGAAATGTAGTGCCCCAAGTATTCTAGTTTTTGCTGTCCAAAACTGCACTTCTTTAGATTTGCCACTAATTGATTATCAACCAACACTTGCAATGCCATTCTTAAATGGAGTACATGATCTGTTAAGTTGTTGCTGTAGATGAGGATATCATCAAAAAACACAAGAACAAACTTCCTAAAATATGGCTTATAAATTCTATGCATTAAAGACTGAAAAGTGGCTGGGGCATTGGTCAGCCCAAAGGGCATGACTCTAAACTCATAGTGCCCTTCATGTGTTCTGAAAGCCGTTTTCGATATATCCTCTTCCCTAACTCTGATTTGGTGATAGCCTGACTTCAAGTCAATTTTCGAGAACACCACCGAGACTCCTAACTCATCAAAAATCTCATCAATACATGGGATCGGGTACTTGTCAGGTATAGTGACCTTATTCAAGGCCCTATAATCTACACACATCCGCCAGCCCCCGTCCTTCTTTCTTACCAATATGATCGGACTAGAGTAGGGACTAGTACTAGTTCGGATCACCCCAGAAACTAGCAACTCATTCACCAATTTTTCTATCTCATTCTTCTGGTAGAAGGGGTATCTATATGGTCGAGAATTAGGAGGTTTGACTCCTGGCTCCAATTTGATAGCATGATCCACCTCCCTCTGAGGAGGTAACCCGGAGATTGGTTGGAAAACTTGATGAAATTCCCTCAGCACTTCTGCAAGATCATCGGGTTCACCACAATTTCCAATCTGCTGATGATAAACAGCTTCCAATTCAGACAATTCGGATGCCACCTCTTCACTACTCCCCTCCACTACATACCCCACACCTCCTTGCTGCAGGAGCTTGCAAATAGTTTTGAAGGATACCAATGCTGAATTAAGGCATTGTTCCCCATAAAATTTTATCTTTTCCCCCTTACTCCTGAACTTCATAACTTGCTTCTTAAGATTAATGATTATGTCTCCTAATGTTTCCAACCACGCAACCCCTAGAATTATATCAACACTCTTCATATCAAAAGGAAAAAAATTCTGTCTAATGGTGGTCCCTTGAATTAACAACTCCACCGACTCACAAACTCCCACACTTTGGATCTTACAATCATTCCCAAGCCTCACCTTGTACGGTTGAGTACTGCTGACCTTCAACCCAAATTCTTCAACTAAACCTTCTCTAACAAAGTTATGAGAAGCCCCACTATCAATCAACACGACCACATCCTTATCTGCGATCTTCCCTTTTACCTTAAAGGTTTGAGGACCAGTTTTTCCCAGCACTGAGCCCGCTGACAACTCCAACTCTTCCAGTGAATACGACCCATCCCCTTCAAGAAAAGGTTTAAGCGTTATTACCTGGTTAACTAGATCTGTTTCCTCTTCCTGCAATTCATCCAGCTGCTCATCATCCTTCAGTAATATGTGAAATTGCTTCTCACCACATCGATGCCCTGGTCCAAATTTAGCGTCACACCTGTAGCACAACCCTTGCTCCTTCTTCCGCTGGATCTCCTCAGCCGTCAGACGCTTAAAAGGGTAAGGTGAGTCTCTCCGAGAAGGTCGCCGACCTTCGAACGTCCGGTTGGGGTAAGAGTTCACCCCCGAACTAGTTGTCGTGGGTGATGGTGCCGGTCGACTCCCCTCTGTAAGTCGATTAGGGTTCCCCAAAGACATGTTTGGTAAAGGAGAGTTGCTCGGGTATTTACCGTGGGTAGGGTAAGTTTTATGACCCGTTTCTGTACCCCCATACCCGATTAACCCACTATGGGTTCTAGGTCCCCTAACTGGTTGGATTGATCTATTCCAAAGGGCCCAATTCCTCCCTTCGGTCACCAACGCCATCTCCATCAACTGCACCAACGAATCAGTATGCACCAGCTGCAACTCTGTCTTTATTTCATCTTTGAGTCCATTTATGTACGCAGTCGTTACCACCTCTGCTGGAATGTCCCTTAGCATCGAAGACACCATTTCAAACTCCCGGTTGTACTCTGCCACTGTACTCAGCTGGTGTAACTTCATGAGAGCTGACAAAGGATTTCTTGCCTGCACACTTCCAAATTGTCGAACTACTGCGGTCTTAAAAGCAGGCCAATCCTTAATCGGTGACCACCCTTCTCTCCACAAAAACCAACTCAAGGCCTCACCCTCCATGCAAACTGCTACCGCCGCTAATCTCCTTACCATCGGAACCCCGTTCAAATCAAAATACCGTTCTACTTTAAACAGCCACCCCAAGGGATCATCTCCGAAGAATACAGGAATTTCCAGCCTTCGATGAGCCCTCTCCTTCATCATCCACTCTCCTTCCACCGGTATTTCAGCTTGGCTCCGCGAATCCGTAAAATCATCAACCTCCTCTCGCGGTGCTTTCTCTCGATTTCTATGTCCCACCGCCTCCTGGATCTGTCTCACACAATCAAACAAAGATGCCATGTCTCCAACCAATTTATCAACCTTCTTCTCTACAGTATTCATCTTCTCATCCATAATTCCCATGTCTTCGGTTATCTTCAGCATTTCACGCTCAATATTGTCGACTCTAGTGTCCATTCTCGTCACAACCATCCCAGTACCTCACTGCTCTGATACCAAATTGTTAGGATCCAAATCCTAACAAGAGCTAACCACCACACTAACACAACACCAGAATGATAGCAAGAAATGATAATGAAAGTAAAACAAGTATGGATGAAGGAGATATCAATTCATCAATGTATTCAGTGTATCAATAGGCCAGACTTTGAGGGCTAGCCATCCTCCTCTATTACAATATTATCATAACTGATTCTTTTATGAATCCCACCCTTACTCACTCTGTAACTTTTATTCCTCTCCCCCTAACTAACTCTCCAGCTCAGCATCATATTTTCTCCTTACAACCCCTACACACTCTCCAATTTACTGATCTGCCCTACCCTTGTTCCTCCTACGGTATTGTTGACTATAACGGGTCTCAACAGAAACATTTGGAAAAGTTGGGTAATTTCATGAAATTTATCATTGGTCGCTGGATTATACTTACCATTAGATGCTTGGTGCACATTATTGTTTGAGGAATTGAAAGTAAATTATGTATGCATCACTTATACTGTCTTTGGTTTTTAAACTTTTTCTTTTATTTTCCATTTGTAGATACCTACATAATCGACATCATGTTTTCACTAGCATGCAGAGTGAGAGAGCTATAGTTACTGATATTGCTGGAACCACACGGGATGTTGTTGAAGCCCGCGTCACAGTTGGTGGTATCCCTGTGACCCTTTTAGATACAGCAGGCATTAGAGAGACTGAGGACATTGTTGAGAAGATTGGTAAGAATAGCTAATAATGTTTATGCGCATACCTTCATATCACAATCTGCTGCAGTGTTTGTTGAAATGTATGATCCTTTATTGGAATCTTTAGTTTTGGACAACATTTTGTCAGCATTATGTATTTCAGTGTGTTAATTCTATAATGTAAATCTGATGAATTCTACAATTCCGTTGCTATATTTTTATAGGTGTAGAAAGATCTGAAGCAGTTGCTATGAGTGCTGATGTCATCATTATGACAATAAGTGCTGTTGATGGATGGACTTCAGAAGATAGCAAACTTCTTGAGAGAATTGAATCCAACAAGGTTTTAGGAGCCAATTTCTTCTCATTGTCTTGTTGACACACTCTTTAAATGTTATGTAGAGCTTCATTGGCCAAATACATAAATGTTTCTAGCCCTCCCTTTTTTTCTCTTTTATTTTTCTTCTTTCGTGATTAAATCTTAACCTAAAGTTACGACTGTTCTGTTCCTTTTCTTTTGCAGAAATCAGCCGGATCCACAGTACCAATAATGCTTGTGATTAACAAAATAGACTGTTCTCCATCTTTCGGCATGGATTGGCTGGATAGGCATGGATACTCCTTCAGCAAGCTTGTTTTCACTTGTGCTATCACTGGTCAAGGAATCCAAGACTTAGATATGGCAATTTCAGAGATTGTGGGTCTGAACAAAATCCCTTCAGGAGGGCAGAAATGGACTGTGAATCAGGTAACACGTTGACATCTTCTAGCTTATTTGGTAATAAGCTGCTTCCTTTACTGACAATTGACAAATCAAATTCAAATCTTCAAGCTTGAATATTCTTTGCTTCAATAGGGCAATAATTAGTGTGTAAAGATGGAGATAGGTTCACTAATGATTGATTTGTGTTATTTGGTCATGAAAATCAGAGACAATGTGAGCAGCTTGTGCGCACCAAGGAGGCCTTTTCGAGGTTGAAATCATCAATACAAGAGGAAATGCCTCTGGACTTCTGGACAATTGATTTGAGGGAAGCTGCATTGGCCCTTGGCCAGATAAGTGGAGAAGGCATCTCTGAAGAGGTTTTATCCAACATTTTTGGCAAATTTTGCATTGGTAAATAGATACATTTCAATTACAACATAAACGATGCTATGATCTCGTCTTTTCCCGTCAAAAAGAAAATTGTGAATTCTTCCTCAAAGATGAAATGAAAAGAATTCGGAACGGTGGCCCATTGGCTTTGTTAACGAGAGTAGAGAAGAAAACATTTCAATGATATATACTAAGATGATGCTTCTGTCCGATGGTGCATTGGACCAGAACTGAGGAAATCAAGTAATGCGTTGCCTAGCCTGTACGATGGTTCAATGTAGTTTGATGAAGTCCACCTTTATTTGTATATGTGCCTTGCTATGGTTAGCTAATGAATGAATAGTAGTGATAAAAATAAAAGAATGACGTTGATACATAGATTCATGTATACGGCTAGCCGGCTGAATATTTCGATGCTTGAAGAAGGGTTCAAAGGCTTGAGTTGTGTGTGTTTGTATACATTTATGTACATATTACGTGTATCTTGAGGATGTGTGAAGTACGAAAATCAAAGTAGAATGGAGCAACGACCTAGAAGAACTGAGAGAAAACAGAGATGAAAAAAGGGCCAAGCAAGAGGAGCAAGAGGAAGAAAATGAGAGGAGAAAGCGAGAACAAAAGAAGGAAAAGAAGCTACAACTGCAGTTGCAGGCACAGAATTAAGAGATGAAGAAGGAACATGATGAAGAGAAGCGAAAAAATGACCAAGAGTAGAGATGTATTTATTTTCTCATTCATTCCTTGCTTCATCCAACACAAAATAAATGAAAAGCCAAAGTTGTAATGATAAAATGCTTTGTTTGTTTTCTATTTAAAAAGGATGTGGTTATTACGTCTTTACATATTATTACCAAAATTAACAATAACAAGCAAAAGTTATGATTCACCATCTTTTCATTTGCCAACCTTACTAATTTCCCTACTTTTAGTAGATTTCCAATTTATGGAGGTGACGTGACCTGTCCTCTTCCTCCTACAATTTACAGTGAAGTGAAGCCCACGATGGAAAACGCATCTTCTATTTCCAACAAGGGGGGGATATATTTACTGGTATATCAGCTGAGCACCTTAATTACGGAGTTCATCGCTCAATTGGCTTCTGCTTGATGCCTCCACCTGCATCAGCCAGTGAAGTTCTTGAGGTAGAGCTTTCATCAAGCCTGAAGCAGATTCAGCAATACTTGCGAGTTAGAAGCAATACCTTCTGGACCCGCAGTTTCTGTTAAGTTTTCTTCATAATTTGTCGAGTCTTCATTCCATGCAAAGAAAGCCCATCGTCCAGCCAAGCCTCTTCCCTGCCCCGGCCAATACTGGAGCTCAAAAACCACTCCTCCATCAAGTCCGTTGCAGATTTATGTGACAATTGATCACAAGAAGCATTTTTCATAGCCTTCTATGTAAGATAGAAAAGCTAGAGTGATGAATGAATATCCTGAGGCACGTTACTGTGCTCAAGTTCTTTTATTATACATTGAGCAGAATGCAATACAGCAGTACAGAAGGATCATAATAGGACTTGTTTGAAAGCTTTAGCAAATGGGCCTATTGACTTGCAAGAAGTGCGAACATTCCCTGGGACTCCAACTTGGTCCAGTGCCAAAGTCCACAAAAGGACTACGAGAAGGAAATAGATTCAAACTCTATTTCTATCCTAATTAAAACATTTTAAGACTCTCCCAAACTATTCATTTGTTTTTTTTACCATAGATGTGGACTAATACTGCAGATCGTCATTGTGTGCCTTTCTCTCTTGACACGGGACAACTATATATATTTATATATGCACTGATCCACATTATATGTACAATGTCATTATTAAGATGGGCCATGCCATACATTTGATGGACTTATATGATTGAAGTGGTCACCTCTGCTTCCAAATTCAATAATTATTCTGTGGCCAACATAAAATACACACATCCAAGTCTTTGTCGTCCCCTCTGAAGATGCAAATGCAAATACACCTAACTCTTCAATAAACGTGGTCCAAAGAGCTTCTCCAGGTTTTCTGGGAGTCTTTGTACGTAGCTGGCTGGCTGGCCTTTTACTGCTCAGAAAACCTGTTATCTTCGCCACGCTTCCTCACGTTCGACCTTTAGGATGTTCAACCTTCTAATTGCATCAAGCTTTTTGCTTTGGGATTATCGCCTTCTCTGTCTTCCATCTACGCCTTCTTGTAATCATCTAAAAGTTGAACTAAGGATCACTATTTAATTATAAACAAATAGAAGTATAACTAAATATTAAGATAATAACTAACAAATAACGTATTACAAATACATCGCAATTGATTTCAAGATGTTATGAGAAAAGTCAATGAAATTGAAATTGGGTTGAAAATCTCTCTTTTTTTTCCACCAGTATTCAATATAGATGAAACTTTTTAAAGTGGACTTAAACGTTTAGACGGAAAAGTTAGAAACTGGAGATTGGAAGCGCTAGCTCTCCGAATCTGCAAAGGTCACCAGAGGAAGCTGCTTCAGTAAGGTAGACCAAGCAGGGACTTCAAGAAAACAACTATGCATTAAAATAGATCATTAGTTGTCGTGGGCTCGTTTTTAAGTCTTGCAATTTTGGGTACTATCAAGTGCTTGGGTGTAAAGTTGTCACTTGTCAGTGTTTGTGACTTCTAAGGACCAGTTGCTTGGCAGCATCAAGGACAGTGATAATATTTTTGAGAGATTTTCGTTGATTAAGAGTATCAAAACTAGTATGTGGCCATGAATTGTTCGTAGCGTAATGAATTAGGGTATTGTAAATCTAATAATATGATGGAACCTGTGAGTGCGACCAGATTTGTTGGGTAGGCTCAGGACTCCAGAGGGCTAGCTACTTGGTTGGAGTACCATCGTACCATAGGGACAGGAAACATAGATGACTACCAGCCCCTAACATAACAACTTCTTATGGGAAAATAACTACAGCATTAGTTACCTGTTTAATCGTAATCCTGATAACTTATGAAGTGACCAGCTGATAAATTTGTGGCTAATAATAAGCTGAACCGTGATTTCCTGATCTATAATTGTTTGTTTTATGTCTTCCTTTTCGTTTTACTGTTCAAAGTTTGTTCAACAAGGCTACAGTTTGCAAGACATCAGTAGAGTAGAGTGGAGGAAGTCAATTTGGTTAACTGGCTGCCAAAATAAGGTTAGACCATTGATGAGAGGCTAATGATCTAATTAATATAAACGCTCTTTTTCACTTATGAGAAATCAACATAAAAAAAGATTTAGTTTACTGTTGTTGGTAATTATATTTAGTATAAAATATTATAAACGGATCGTCTTTCTTAACGAAGTTATATCCGTTTCATCAAAAAAGAAAGAACAAACAAAGTTAAATCTGGAAAAGGCATGAATTGAAGATTGCCAAATCTCCGTATTCTTGGAGAACTAAAGTTGAAAGAATATAGTATAAAGCGAAATTCCCCAAGTATGATTGGCCCCAGAATCAACCTAGTGACTCTCCGTGCACCGCCTCGCCTGTATGGAACTTTGTACACAGTTGTTCTTTACAGCCTCTGGAATGAAATTTGTGGCAATGGGATCAACAACCTTTCCTTTGGTGGATACATATTCTTCCATTTGTTTTATTTTATTTTTGAAAAAAAAAAAGATTGTATTTTAAACGTTTTGCCGAGGAAGAGGCAAGATATCGGTATTTACAATCCAAGTAACATAGCTCAATGAAGAAGAAAGGAATTCGTAACCCAAAAGTTGTTAAATATTGTTGTTTGCGTGCGGCTTATTTGCATGTGTTAGAATCTCATATTCGGTTGCCGATCTAATCTAAACGCTGACTATACACGATACGAGGTCTACTTGTCTTCACTCACGTCGAATACATTAGCTACAGCTTGCTAGGCTTTTGAAGTTTCAGAAATCTACTTCCTGAAGAAGGATTTTTTTATATGTAATAACTATGTTTTAATTATTGTTTTAAGTCGATTTAGTAATTTAACAACACCTAATGTCTTCATACATGTATCATGGTTAGTTCCACTGGATTCAATAAGATAACGCCTAATATGTAGACTAACTGCTGATTTTTTCATGAATCAGACCAATATTTCTATTGAGCTATTTACTCGGGAAAAATGGTTGCCATTGTCTACTAAGTGCAACTACTGTGTTTAACTAAAACATTTGCGTTTTGATTTTTTATCATATCCTCGAAATAATTGTAGTCCTAATCACATAACTATTTGGGCACGTACATGATGTCATAGTGAAGATAGCTTCTTCTTCTTCTTCTTTTTTTTTTTAACTTTTATAGCATTTCTTACTTAGGATAGGTGTAAACATAATGAATGTCGACACTGGCGACGTGGGGCGGGGTTGAGAAAAATAAGGTAACAAATGAAACAGTTAATTTGACTAATTGGCTGTGGCTGATGTTATCGAACATATTAGGAATCGACCGAGTCAGACCCCAGTACATTTTGTTTAAAATTCAGATGCTGGACATAATAATTAAGGGCATTGATGCTTGTTTCTAAGAGGTCGATGTAGACACATGCCCACTTGCACAAGTTGATGTATTAAAGTACAAGATCAGACACTAGAAGTCCTCTTTGAGCACAAAGTTACTTTTAATAAAGTTTTATTGTTTATCTATACTCAGACCTCAATAATTGGCTTCGGCGGTAATTGTTTCCCGATCCTCAGCATAAATTTTATGGCACCCTTAGGTCTCCACAATACGAAGGCGGAGCCACTGAAAGCAACAGAATACCAAACTACATTACTTCCAATTCTCAGTTCTTATTCTAAACTATTTTGAATGGGACAACGTAAATTAAGCATATACATGTATATATGTAACTATTAAGGAGGATAATACGATACAAGCAGGCAAAAATGTGAGATAATCCTTGAACTTAAAGTAAAGAGTGAAATCACAGAAGCAAATTGGCATCATACAAAAATATGTGACCGAAATTGAACCCGAAAGGGCAAAAAATTGTGAAGTCAAATGCAAACAGTTGCTTGTGTCAAAGGTATGTCAGGTACCCAACTCGTGTTACAAAATTCAATGATGCATAGAAATAAAATTTCACTATCCTTATAAATATTTATAGAAATAGAAATCCATAGACTTTTTATATATAATCCTAGTTTATAAATACTTTGCTAATACAGAAACATTAGAATGATTGACTGTCATAAATGATAAGATGTAGTGCTTGTACAAAAATAAGACATAGAAACTCGTACCATTACCAAAGGGTATAAAGCCAGTGGAATGTAATAGGTCTTTGAGAAGAAAGAAGATATTAATATAGTTGAGCCAACTAGGTCCAACGCAGGATAATGGCAAATGATTTTTCATATAAGAAAGGAATTTATTACTATGAGGTCTTCTCATTAGTTGTAAAGTATAAGACTATTCTATTAGAGTATTGCATATTGACTAAGCATGAAAATATTAAAGGGTTTATAAGTGGTAAGAGTCAACTATCCAAATGACTAGTTCTAGTCATTTTGATAATATTTGACTCAAACTCAATTCTAATATGGT
Source organism: Erythroxylum novogranatense (assembly GCA_029891385.1). Classification (NCBI taxonomy): domain Eukaryota; kingdom Viridiplantae; phylum Streptophyta; class Magnoliopsida; order Malpighiales; family Erythroxylaceae; genus Erythroxylum; species Erythroxylum novogranatense. The sequence continues at coordinate 29,188,066 of CM057225.1, read as the reverse complement.
ATTAGAGTCGATAGTTTGGTCTAGTTATTACTGCGTTTATTTCAAGTCACAATTGAATATCCAGTCCTATTTGTACTTGAAAGGGAGTATTAAAGTATCTCATATTAACTAAGCATGAAAATATTAAAAGGTTTATAAGTGGTAAAGGTCAACTATCCTAATGACTAGTTTGAGTCATTTTGATAATAGTTGACTCAAGCTCAATTCTAATATAGTATCAGAGCTGATGATTTGATCCGGTTACTACTGCATTTATTTCAAATGACAACTGGATGTCTAGTCCCAGTTGCACTTGAGGAGAAGTAGTATTAGAATATCTCATGTTGACTAAGTATGAAAATGTTAAAGGTTTTATAAGTAGTAAGGGTCAATTATCCAAGCTCAATTCTAACATATTGCATCTTTTTAACCATGATAAGCTTACTCGATTTGGAGTTAGAGCAACTTGACTTGACTTGACGTAAAAGTTGCTCTTCAAAATATAAAAGAACTTATTTATATTTCATGACCAAAGGGCTTTCTTAACTCAAAGAAGAAGAACTATGTGCATTTGTTGAAGAAATATTTATGTGGGATGAAACAATCACTGAAAGTAGTGGTTCAAGACGGTGGGTTGATGCATTTATGTTATCTCATGATTTTGCTAGTAATTAGCTAGCATGATAAGTGCATTTACTCTAGGAGGTGTTAGATGGTTTATATATATATATATATTGTTATACAATGATGACATGTTAATTATAACTAATAATAAGGCATAAATTAATAATATGAGAAGCTTGATGAGCAGCAAATTTAAGATTAAGAATTAAGGCATACTTAAGAAAATTTTGGGCATAAAAATTTGGAGGATAGAAGAACAAGCTCGCAACAAAAGTATATTGTATTTTTCGCATCAAAAGTATGTTAAAAAGCTACCATAGTTATTTTTTTTTAATAGATAAGTTAAAGCTAGTTTGTACTCTCTTGAAAATAACTTCTAAACTTGATATTGATGCTTTAGCTAGTTCAAACACAAAGAAAGATTACAAGAAGCAAGTTGCTTACTCAAGTACAGGTATGAGTTTGATGTATATTATAATATGCACATGATCAAATTTAACCCACGGTGTTAGTGTTATAAGGTTTACAAGTAATCCTAGGAAAGGTCAATGGGGAGCTGTTAAGTGGATTATGTGATACTTGAAAGATACGAGTAATATTTACTTGGTTTATGGTTTTGGTGATTCAATTAGTAGTATTGTTGGCTATACTAATTCTAATTATGATAGAAATATCTTAAGAAGAAAATACTTGACATGTTATATTTTTACCCTCTTTGGATGTGCGATCAATTGGAAAGCAATAATTCAATTTGCAATTGGTTTGTTTGTGATAGAAGTTGAACCTATGTCATTGATGGAAGGGGTTAAATAATGTATATAATTGTATGCTTTTATTGATAATTTGGGTAAGAATGTGCAAAACTATATTGTTTCCAGTAATATTCAGAGTCCATTAAGTTTACCTAAAATTATGTTTATCATAAAAAGTCAAAACATATTGATATCAGGTTAAATTTCATTCGAGATATAATTGAGAAGATGTTTTCCATATATTATAATAAATATGTTAACAAAGTTGCTATCTACATCAAAGTTCAAGCATAGTAAGACTTTGTGAAAGTTTTCATAGGTTAAAGTCGTTATAAGCATGTATTGTAGGAGCGATTATTGGTTTGATGTTAAAAAATTCAAGTCAAGGTGAATAATTGTGAGATATGCCTTGAATTTAATGTGGGGAGTGAAATCACGTAAGCAAACTAGCATTGGACAAAGAAATGAAAAATAAATCGATGCACTAGACTCAAAGGTGTGTGAAGCACTAGACTCGTGACATAAAATTTGACGGCATGTGAAAAATATATTTTCACTATCCTTAAATGTATTATATATAACTATAACTATATAAGATATTGTATAAGATATGGGTTATTAACGTACTATTTTCTTTGTATGGTCTTCTCATAGTAATAAAAAAAAATTATCTTTCTACCTATGAACATATATCATATATTAGTTGAACTACGTAAGTTTTATATTTTTTCTTTATTTAATTTTTTTTCTTATATTATTTTGTTATGCAACGAACACATTAAAAGCTTAAGTGTTTTTGTTAAATTATATCATACATAAAAGCATTTGGGTTTGGTATGCGAAATAAGATAAACAAGTGCCAAGGCTTGAGAGCAATTTCATATGATAGATGGTCATGTCGAGGGAATAAGCAAAAGAAGAGAAGGAATGAATATTCTGGGCGAGGAAAGAAGAAAGAGAATAAGAAAGTTACCAAATGTACTAGTACATATAAACGTGATTATTGTATTTGTATCCCCCATCTTCTGTCTAGTAAAGGGAAAGATTGTGGATTTTTTTACAAGACTTGTAGATATACACACTTACCAAGTCTCCTTTTGTTTTTTGATATACCACATAAGCGACATCTAATAAAAAGGAATATATATATACTTGAAAAGGGAAGAGCTTTCAGTGGAGAAAAAGTAAATGCCAAAAATAACGTGAGTGAGAGAAAATTTAGAATGTTGTTCATCACATCCCATTGTTCAACTGTGCTGATGGTCATCTCAAAATATAAGAATACATCTTCTGTTAAAGTACTATCCAATTTCCATACTTTCGTATATATATTAGGAAGGAGAGGGAATGTTTTGTCCAATATCTTATTTTGTTTCATAAATCTTAGTCATTTATTTATATAAGTCTCGCATTTATTTATACGAGACTAACGTAAAATTTATATAAATAAATAATTAAAAAAAATAAAATAAAATATCATAAAATTAATGAGAAATGCCGTCTCGTTAAGAGCAGAGAGCAAATTTTCGAGAACAGAATACACGTCACGAAAGAAAGCATATCTCCAAAGGGAAAGGTCGACCTCTCCAATCACATGGAGAGAGAGAGAGAGAGAGAACAGACTCGGAATGAGAATCATCTGGGCCCATCTTATACCAGTAACTTTTATGGGGACCCTTTGTTTTCACTTTCATGTCGCCGTCTTCCAAATTAACCTCTTCCCTACCGCCCTCTTTCTTAAAATACTTTTATTAGTTTTTCTTTGCCTTAAAAATTACTATTCTGATGACTTCTCATGTACTGGGACCCACTACTAGCAAAGCTGACTAGGCCACAGATTCTGCTTTGCCTTATTTATAGTATTGGAGTCGTACATTGGCCTTTTAACAGAATCTTGTAAACCTAAACCTGCAACTGCAACCACTGCTTGTCCCTAGGTACTTTTTTGGTAATTACATTACCGTCGAGCACTTTATTTCTTTCATTTATTAATAATGATAAATGTCTTCCTCATTATTTCAAAAATATTAGAATCGTAAAATTAATTAAAATTTAAAATATAATTAAAAGAGGTTATTAGTTTTATTAAAAACGTAAAATTTAATTTAAAAAATTAAATTAATTAATTTTAATTTTTTAAATTAATTAATTTATAACCATAAAATTATTAATATAAATTATAAATTTAATTTAAAATTTTTACTTTTAAAACAATGATCTTATATTAGCTGCCGAAACTCAGTTTGGCATTTTCTTGAGTCAGCAACTGTAACCAGTTTCACTGCTTTTCTCTATTTTTTCTTTCTGAAAAAAAGAAAAAACAGAAACTTGTTTCACGGCTTCTTTTGAGGGACCGCCTACGACTGCCAAATTCTTTTCTTCCATTAAGTAATCACTAATTCACTACACTTAAGTACACAACTACATCTACATGCATTGGAATGTGAAAAAGGAGCTGAATTATTACTGCGTAGCTCATCCAACTGCTTGCATGAGACACACCGGAATGAAAGTTTTAGACATTGAAGTTAGGTTTTAATTTCCAAGATTTTCACACAGCAAGCTTCAGAAGCTCGAGACGATGGTGAAAATTTCAGCGGTTAAACCCATCCGTGGCTCCAAGGGAAAACGATGGGAATATTTTTTCTTAGTTATTGCCCATACCCAACTTGTTAAAAAGAAAAACCCTCTTAACCAACCATTCACATCCATGACTTTTGATTTACTGGTGATACATCCATCCATACCGAAACTAGAGAAAACAAATTCGTACCCGTGTTCAATCTTCATCTTTCTTTCATTAATACCATCCAGCCAAAACAGGAGCAGGGATATATTTATAAATGTATGGTTGATCATAACCCAAAAAAATACAGAAAAAAAAAAAGAGAAAGAAAGGATGGAAGAGGACGAAGGAAAGGATCAGGAGGGGAAAAAGAAAAAGAAAAAGAAGCTTGATGACACAAAGCAGCAATGGTGGATGATGGATGGTCTTGTTGAGGATGGATCCACGTGAAATAACTTCTAGCTGCCTTCAAAACTTGGCCGTTTGAATACAAATATATCGAACCGCATGCATCAAACCCATATATATAAGGTAATATAGTTCAGCACTTTTTGGACATATTTATAATCGCTGGCGGAGGTTCTGTCTGATGGTCCTACAAAGCGGCGACGGTTTCTCCTTTGGTGGAGATATCTGTGGCGTTGGAGGGGACAGCTTCTTTATTTGAAGCTCTTGAGCATTTCTCTTTTCTCTCGTCTTGATTCATTTGCTGTTGCCTGCATTCTAGACTGCAGAATGCACTATCTCCCCTGACAAGTTATTGAAATCAACTTTCAGTTTGTGAAGTACGATAAATATTGTTGGGATTAAATTGTAACGGAATAAAAAGGAAAAATTGAATGTAAAGTTACTATTAGAAGCAAGTGATAGTTATTGTAATAACTAATAACATCACCACTCTTTAGAATGAAAACTGAAATCAAGCATCTCTAACAAAACTTTCCTTCTACGTCGGATCTGTTCTTGCATCGAAAATTCCACTGATAAAGATAATAGCACGTCGAAAACTCAAAAAGTCAGGATTATTAGTTCTATATACCTACCTGTACATATAAATATCACGGCCAGGGGTTAAACGGCGTTTACAAAGAAAGCAAGCTCTCAAGAATTGAGCAGTTTCCAAGAAGTCAGCAGAAGTTCTCCTGTGGTTCCTAGGTGACACGGTGGAAGCCAAGAAGCGTTGATCTCCAAAAGCAGTAGGTGGTTGCCGTTGGTTGAGGAAGAAATCAGACGCAGGGTTATTTGTTTCAGTAGTATCAGTAGTGTCCAGATCAAAGGTGATCTCCGACATACTGGTAGTTCTCTTCATCGGATGACGAGGTCTCTTGCCCAACAACATCTTGTTAACAGATTCTTAGTTGGACTTCTATTTTCACACCTATCTATAACCCTTGTTCCAACTGGGTTGCTGTAATTTACATTTGTCGATGTTGTTGAAGAATGGGTGGTAACGGAGAGAGAAAGAGAAGGAGAAGTGCAGAGGAAATCGGGACTGCAAGATAAACTGATAAAGGAGGAGCCAGAAACCATGGAGTGGATCTCAACCGTTCATCTTGTTTGATGTTCTTTTCCCTTTCTTTTTTTGTTTGTTAGTAGTGGGACTAGGACTAGGAGCCTAGACGACGTCATGTACTTTTATTGCTGGTTGTTGGTCTTTTTACTTAAGTTTTAGTAATAAATAATAGTCTCTTTTCTTTCGATAAAAGAAATTTTCGGGTTAGGATGGGAATGGGATTCGAATTCGAGTTGTTGTTGTTTGTGTTTTTGCATCGACTCGATAACATTAATTTCAGAATTTAAAATGCTTTCTAATCCTTTTCATTTTTCTTCTTTAAAAAAAGTTAGATGATGGAACATTTCGGAAATATAATTGTACTAATCATTCTGAATTTTCATTTTTGAGGTAGATATTTTGATTACACATAAATAACTTTTGCATCCTCTGGCTCTGGTGGTTGCAATTGTGGTGTTGAGGGGCATTTTGGGTCCGTACAATCCGATGTTACCAAGAAGTTGAATGTGCTCCGAAAAGCCTGAGGCAGCCACAGCAATACAACCTCCGGCGGCTTTTCACGTGGCACTTGGTGATTGTAACTACAAGTACCCGCCGCAACCGCCAATACAGTACTGCCACGGTTAGCTGTGTCTAGCTGTATTCGACAACTTCGTATTAGTGTCCACTTATTTACGTACCTTTATTTCTTTATCACCAACTATTCAATTCCCTTTCTTTTTAATAATTATTCCCTTGCAAGATCCAATAGTAGAAGTTTAAAATAATCCAAATAATTAAGCTAGATTACGTCATTCTTCCTTCTGAAATTATCACTTGAAATGTCGTTCTGCTAACCTGACGGACGGCCTTAGAAACTTCGGTATAAGATGTTCTTTGACTGGTATCTTGGATCGGTTGGCGAATCAGGCCCCCTTTTTTTGGGTTAGAAAGAGCTAGACCCGAATCTGAGAACTGCTTGTCTCGACTCATTTTCTACAACTCAATAAGCTCGGTGACCTATTTATTATTATTCAGGGGGTTGGGTTAAGGGCTAAGCCTTTGCCTGCCCACTTGTCTCTTAATGCTCACTGTAAGTGGCACTAGTATCATAATCTGGGTTGCACTTGCAACACCACCCGTTTCTATTTTAGTACTTGACAAGAATCCTCTTCCACTATGGATTGATTGGAGTCTTAAAAGTCAGTTTTCGCAACTCTTGACTTATAAACCAAAACTGTTGGTCGGTTTAATTAGGCGGTACACATAATTGGGTCAATGAAATGAAATCTCATAGTTTATGCAATATTTACTATTGAGTTGAATTGAATGCTAACTTCAGTATGAAATATTTTCTTCATTTAACTACAAATGATAATTGAAGTACTGTACCTTACTGGAGAAAAAAAATGTATTTCTCAAACCCTTTGTAAAATTTTTGCTATCTAAAAGGCAGATTCATCCTCACTCTATTTCTGTTTATAAATATTGACCAAATCCCAACCACCGTGTGATCCATTAATTTCTCGGACGTCAATCAAGAGCATTGCTCTTTCTATAATTGAAGAGAAAAGGTAAATGTTTATTGCTTTCTTTCCTTGTTTTAGGGGTGATGCTGTTTTACAATAACAGGTCAGGTGTTCAATTTCAACTCGAAAGCTCACGTCCACACTTTGATTTTATCCCTATTGAATTGACGAGTGACTAGTGACTAGTCGATTGAAGTGCTTTTAGATATTAAAAAGATGTCAAATCAAACTTAATATTCCATAAACTGGTTTCATCTACTGCTGTGAAGCCATTAATCGGGGCGCCCTCAAGGTTATATCTTTTGTTTTTAAACGTTGGAAACTGGAAACATTTACGATCAATAATTGTAATTCTCTTTCTTGTTTCCACAAAATTTAAATTGTAATTGCAAGTATGAAGTTATAATAATTTAATCGTTCAAATTTTGAGTTATGAATTGCTATTGTAAGACTTGAAATTCAGTAAGAATAAATTGATTTAATTTACAAATAGATTAAAAAACTAATATTTTAATTATATATCGATATTATCTAACATAACCATAACAAGATTAAAACATGTTGTCTATGAATTATATACACCACTGTCTAATTTGAAGTGTTTCTAGAAGAAGTATGAGCTTTTTCTAAAAGTTTTTAGGTGAGCACGACTTGACAAATAACCGTGTGCTATGATATATTCTTCTACAAAATGTAGAGATAAAGATACAAGAAAAAATATGATTAAAACAGGCATACTGAAATACACAATTTGAAACATGAGTGCATTTGACGCAGAACGGAAGTTAAGAACAGAACGAGAACGTTTAGACTCCGTTCAGGAGTTTAATCAATGTCGTTTGATTGGACGAAAAGAGAAACAAGAACGACAAACGATCTTGAAAGAACGACAAAGCCAAATTCTGGAATGAAATTTTTGTTTGGAAAATCAATGATGTTTCGAAAACATAAATAAGGCCTATTTATAATGGCAAAAAACCCTAATCCAAATCCTAACAAGATTAGAAAAATAAAGTCCTAATAAACTAAGGAAGGATTTAGAATCCTTAATAAACTTCCACTGCTAACTAGAATTCTTAACTAAGCAAGGATTTAGAATCCAAACTCCTACTGTCAACTAATAAGGAAGTAACAGAACATGACTGGGAATAACATAAATTAGACCACCTAGGATTTCTTATTTCACACACGGCATCATAGAATTTAAGTCTTCTTTCGCATCCTGCTACAAACCTTGTCGCGGTCAAGATCTTCCATGTAATCCAAAGCTAACTGGTCCGCATCATTCCCTTTCACTTGTAAAGAACTCGACCTCGAGTTACCATCATTTTCACTTGTAAAGAACTCGACCTCGAGTTACCATCATTAGGGTGATAAAGGTAAAGATCTGCCACGTTAAACGTCTTGGATATCTTCATATGATCTGGAAGGTCAAGAACATAAGCATTGTCATTGATCTTCTGAGTTATATTGAAAGGACCAATCTTCTTTGGATCTAGCTTTTGCTGTCCTCCTCCACGTTCCTTCCGCAAGTACACCATAACTTGATCACCAGCCTTGAAGAACTGGAAACGTCTATGCTTATCAGCGGCAATCTTGTACTTTTCATTAAATTCCTTCAGGTTCTGCCTCACCTATTTAAAAACATCAACATGCTGGTTGGCCAAATTGTTAGCTGCAACACTAGGAAGAACACCTGCAGGAAGTGCAATAAGGTCAACTATGCGTCTTTGGAGCCTTCCGTAAACAATATCAAAGGAGTCTTCTTAGTAGTCATTGTGATGTAACTATTGTAAGCAAATTCGGCGAGGAAGAGCAAGATTTCAAGAAGTCTTCTTATCGCGCATATGCAACGCAATAGATTATAGCAAGCGCGGTTCACCATGCATCGCCCATCAGTTTGAGGATGTGCCGTGCTACTGTAACGAAGTTCAGTCCCAAAACACTTCCACAGAACAGTCAAAAAATGAGTAAGAAATTTCACATCTCGGTCAGAAGTAATTGTTTTGGGTATGCCATGGAAACGAACAATCTCCTGGAAAAATAATTTGGCAACATGAGATGCATCACTAGTCTTCTTGCAAGGAATGAAGTGTGCCATTTTTGAAAACCTGTCAACTACCACATAAATAGAGTCAGAACCACGTTGGGTACGTGGCAAACCAAGAATAAAATCCATTGACAAGTCTTCCCAAGGATGATCGGGAATAGGCAATGGGGTGTATAGCCCTGTATTCTGCGAATGACCCTTCTGTGTTTGACAAACTCGACATTTTTGAACCATCTTCCCTGTTTGTTGTGGCCAATAGTAACGCTCTTCCAACCCCGGAATAGTCTTGTCACGACCTAGATGTCCACATTCATGAATTTCTCGAATCAACAATTCTCGCAATGAGGAACGAGGAATACACAACCGGTTTCCTTTAAAAAGAAAACCTTCATGTATCGTAAACCCATCAGTAGGTTCACGATTCTGTACTTGCTGTCATATCTCCGCGAAATCTACATCCTCAGCATAAAGATCCTTCAGATACTCAAATCCCACAACCTTTTGACTCACTGTAACCAATAAAGTTGCTCTTCTATTTAATGCATCTGCGACCTTATTTGTAACACCAGTTTTGTATTTGATGATATAATTAAAAGCTCCCATATAGGCTGCCCAACGCACCTGCATCTTGTTGGCATGCTTCTGAGTCGGCAGGTGAATTAAAGATTTATGATATGTATGGACAATAAACTCTCGCCCCATAAGATAATGTTTCCACATCTTTAAAGCTCGAAAAATTGCATAAAATTCCTACTCATAAGTACCCCACTTCTACCTAGCTTCATTCAACTTTTCACTAAAAAATGCAATGGGCCTACCACATTGAGATAAAACACCTCCAATTCCAACACCACATGCATCACAATCAACCTCAAACAGTTTATCAAAATCAGGTAAAGCAAGAATAGGAGCATAAGTAAGCTTATCTTTAATCTCCTCAAAGCTTTTGTTGGCAGCTTTAGTCCATTTAAATTTCTGAACTCTTTCCTTCTTCAAACAATCAGTAATCGGAGCCACAATATTGCTGAAATTTTTAATAAACCTCCTGTAAAAAGTAGCAAGTCCATGAAAACTGCGAACTTCCGTGATACTTTTGGGAATGGGCCAGTTTTGAATTGCTTCTACTTTCTTGTCATCTACATGAATCCCTTCTGAGCTAACAATATACCCAAGAAACAAAACCCTTTATTTCATAAACGTGCACTTCTTCAGATTGATAAACAACACATTTCCTTCTAAGGCTATCATAACCTCTCGAAGGTGATGTACGTACTCCTTAATGCTGCGACTAAAAATTAAGATATCATCAAAATAAACAACCACGAATCTGCGTAAGAAAGGACGTAGAACCTAGTTCATAAGTCGCATGAACGTGCTTGGTGCATTCGTCAACCCAAATGGCATAACCAGCCACTCATATAAACCTTCCTTAGTTTTAAAGGTTGTCTTCCATTCATCTCCCTCCTTCATCCGAATCTGATGATAGCCACTTTTAAGATCAATCTTTGAGAAAACTGTAGAACCAGATAGCTGATCCAGCATGTCATCCAAGCGAAGAATAGGAAAACGATATTGAACAGTAATTTTATTGATGACTCTACTATCAACACACATTCTCCAACTACCGTCTTTCTTCGGTACCATTTGTAAGTGATAAGTCGACTTGTACCATGTGTAAGTCGACTTACACATGTTCGGTACCGATAAGTCGACTTGTTCATTGGATAAGTCGACTTGTTCAAGGTCGGTACTGTTTATTTGTGCCCTAAAGGCAATCCCCTTTAGCGCGTTTTATTCAAAGTCGTGAGCAGACTTTATGAATAAATAAGTTTGATCTTTAATCGAATTAATGAAGTCCATGATATATGACATAGCATGAAGGAAATTATGATGTGATCATACTACTGAGATTCCTATCATGTGCAATTATGTCAAGATTCTAAATTCTCCTAGTCATAGGATTAATGAGATCGACATCATTAATCCGGATAGACTAGCACATGTCATATTCCTTGATTGGATCAAGCGGTGGATCTCGTAAAGCGTAAATATGAGATATTTAGAATTGACATGTGGATACTTACTAGCGGTAGTAAGTTCATTGGATGACCTGCCATGAGATCATCACATGGATATCTTATCTAAGTGTCGTTGATAATCTCATCATAGCAATGGTGCAAGTATCCCAGACTTGAGGTACTCAAGGATATCTTGAATCTCGATCCGTGCTTTGACTCCATTCCTTGTTGCCTTCCGGAGGTAACTCATAGGGTGGTGCTTGGGTACGACTTGAGGTATTCAAGATAATTGAGTAGCCAATAAAGGATTCACCACTTGGATTAGCGAAGAGATACCCACGGCCTCTTGTCGGGATCATTACTAAGGTGGCAGCATGTATGTCATGAAGAGTGTCTTCATTGACATATAAAGTAATGAGTCCCGTGACTAGAACCGATATCACTGGGCTAGACTCGATCTAGTGAGAGTTGACACTTTGACCATACTCATAACCAAGTGGGGTATAAGATGGTGAAAGGATGAATTGCAGAATTATACATGGAAGGGTTCGTGATCTGGTTCGTGATGATTACATCAAACCGATTACTTTCCGGTCAATTGGGGTCATGATGTGTTGCTAGATACCGCTCATGACTTGCTTAGATTAAGTGTTAATCTAAGTGGCCAACATAACCGGAGCCTAAAGGTCACACGATAAGAGTGATTCAGAGAATCAGTAAAATAGTAATTGGACGAGTTCCAATTATGGAGAGCAATGGATTAAATGGATCCCGATGAGATCGGGATATGTCCCGATGAGATCGCGACATCGATATTGCTAAGAAAGGTTTCTGAGTCATTTTGATCTGCAAGGGGCGATAGAGGCCAGTAGGATCAACCCATTTGACTGGACCTCTTGAAATATATATACATATATATATATGATTAATAATATATATATATATATATATATATATATATATATATATATATATATATATATATATATATATATATATATATATATATATATGCAACGTGGATGGAGAGGAAGCTTAATTTGGATAATATATAAATATATATATAAGAGGCTAACGTGGGCAAGATGACTCACCATTAGCTTTTAAGTCTTTTAATTGTTAAAAGACAAAAGGAATGAGTAAGAAGAGTCCAGATGATGATCGTGGCTTTTGAGTTAGAAGATGAAATGGTTTTGAGAAAACCTATAAGAAATTTGTTTCTCTCATCATCGGAAAAGCTCTCCTTCATCTCATCTCTTCAAGTTTTCTCCAAGTCTTCTCCATCAACGTTGATCCAAGCTCTCCAGGATAGAGGTAGGCTCTAGCAGGCTTTAATCTGTTCTAGCTATTCCCGGGTCAAAGGGGTTTGACTCGGTTAGATTTTCTGATCTCTGCGTGGATTACCTTTAGAGATAGTCTCTTTTGGCTATTTAGGTTGATGTCTTCATACCGATACCTGGATCCTGGGTTTCGGGAAAGTCCCAGGAACAAAAATTTTTGTTTTTCGCTGCCGGTACATGTGATGTACCTCCCGGGATTTTCCTACAGTGGTATTAGAGCGTCTGGTGTCCCGTATGAAGCTAAAACCTAAGCGAGATCAGAATCCCTAATGGAATTTTCTGTTGATGCATGCTATCTGTTCAGATTTCGAATTTATATTGTGATATCTTTTTCGAAATTTTTCTGCCCATGATTGTTCATAACATGTTAGAGAATATGTCTATGAATTTTCAGAATTTATTGATTTGATTTGATATAGTTTTGCTAATTAATTCCCTAAGATTACAGATGCTGTTTTGTGAAACGATTCTGGAACTGGCATGAGTATAAAATCGAGAATAAATTCTAGAAAAATGGTTTTTCGGATTTTCCTTCACCTACATGTCTCTAAGATGTTGGTGAATTTCTGTGAGCATGAAAATTGAATTTCAAGGTGATTGGATATTTATTTTCGATTTTATTCTATGCTGTTGGGAATTGCTGTGCTGATGAACACAGATTTTGAATCGGTTTTGTTATTTAGGTTGACTGAGTTTTTGATGGCCTAAAATCCTGAAACAATTCATGTAGCATGTTCTGAACATGTAGTAACCTATATAATGTTCTCATGATTTATTGAAATTGTTTCATTGATCATTTCAAGCAATGTACAGAACTGGACAGTTTTGGTGAAAATTTTTGGGACTGTTTTGCTTGGCTTGATTGAGTGTGCTTTTTCAGTTCCAATGCCTTGCATCATTTTTAATGTGATTAAAAATGTGTTATCTTGATGTAGTATGATTTCCAAACTGAATTTCTTGAAGTTGCTTTTCCAAGAATTTTTGAATGCCGAATTGGTCACATTTGTGTCTCGTTAGTATATTGCATTATCTTGCTTGTTTTGGCTATCACAATTTTTGTGACAAGTGCCGGAATAGTTTTGAGAGTGTATACACTAGCTAGAGATGCTTAGGTTGATAATTTGGGTGTTCCTAAATTGTTTGGATATTAATGAGTTTTGACTCATTTCAGGCTTTTCATATAGTTTGACTATTTAAGGCTTTCATGGTTCAATGAATTGTTCATTGATACATCAAATTTACAGATATTACCTTAGGTATGTAGGTGTTGTGAATTGGAATTGCATTAATTGAGGAATTAGCCGATTAGAGATTTTAGCATATTTCCTGGATAAGTCGACTTGTATGTGAAATAAGTCGACTTGTTCAAGATTTTTGGATAAGTCGACTTGTGGATAGAATAAGTCAACTTGTTCAAGATCTCAACATAAGTCGACTTGTGTCATACAAGTCGACTTGTGTGTGGGCAGAAGCATAAGTCGACTTGCATTTGATGAAAGTCGACTTGTGGCATGCATAGGTGGGATGATGGATGATTTTAGGTATAGACTCAATGTGATTGATGAAATGCCCTAAATCATATCATTTAGTCATGGTGACTATAATCCTACGGCTTGGAAAAGAAGTAGATGAGACCCGAAATCCCTCCTCGGTATATGAAAACTAACGCCTTCCATTAATATGGTAAGAACCAGAGTTCTTATAGGGTTGGGTTGTTGGGTAAACCCAAGCTCACTCTATACGGATATGTTCGAACCATGAAAATAAGATTTTCGGATTAATGGGTTGGTTTTCACCGAAGCGTTAGTTTGTTGAGTAAACTCAAGGTCAACGTGGATGAGGCGAAATTGGGTAGCATACATCGGATGTACGCGCATCAAATAGTTGATAACCCAATGAAGTGCACACATCAACAAGTTGATAAGACCGATCGATAGTCAGGTCTAAGATGTAATTGGTATATCCGATACCTCCGAGACTTAAGGTGGCTTGTTGAGCAAACCCAAGGTCATTCTCAAAGTCGGTTATCGATGATGCAATTGGTATGACCGATACCTACCGATTGACCTAAGTTGTGGCTTGTTGGGCAAACCCAAGGTCACTCTTAGCAATGTCGGATATCGACCCACTAGGACATTATGTCACTTTGTTTCTCTGGATTCGTAAAGAGGGTTATGGATTCTAGGAAACTAGTGGGAGCCATATGCATATCATGCAAGTCCTTATGATCATGCAGGCAATTCTATCATATCATTCCTTCTCTCTATCGCGCTAGGTTGATTGAAGAAGTCTTTCAGTGTGAATTTATGCTCTCCTTTCTGGACCGATTTTCTTGATTGGCTGAGGACTCTGAGAATTGTTCTCAGATCTGAGGAACTGGGATACGTCCTAGATGTTCCACTTCCAGTTGCACCTGCTGTCGATGCTTCTGATGGGGATCAGAAAGCATATTGTAAGCATCTAAAGGACAGTGATATGGATACTTGCTTTATGCTTGCCTCGATGTCACCAGAGCTGCAGGAGCAGCACGAGTCCATGGATGCTCACACTATAGTATTTCATCTTAGGGAGCGGTTTGATGAGTAAGCTCGGTCTGAAAGGTTCGAGACCTCAAAGCTTCTCTTCACCACAAAGATGGCTCCAGGACATCTCACGTCCGTAATGCCCAAGATGAATGGCTATAAAGAGAGATTGGCTGTCTTAGGATTTGTAATGGATTATGAGTTGAGTATTGACTTAATTCTGGTTGGATTGTCTGACACTTATTCACAGTTCGTGTTAAACTATCAGATGAACCAAATATCCACAACAATTCTTGGTGATCAATCGCTTTCAAGACAATTGAAAGCTATCAAGAAGGATAGCAAGCAAGTGCTAGTGGTGGATGCTTCTTCTTCTGGTTCAAAGAAGAAAAAGGCCAAGAAACCAAATGGAAGTGCCATCAAGGAAAAACCAAAGATACTGCCCCAAAAGGATTTTGCTTTCATTGTGGCAATTCTAGCCACTAGAGGCGAAACTGTAAAATCTATCTGGAGTCCTTGAAGCAGAAGAAGGCATCAGATGCCTCTACTTCTTCAAATATGTTTGTCATTGAGGTTAATACTGTTTCTGATCAAAACATATGGGTATTTGATACCGGTTGTGGCTCATACATATGAAATGATATGTAGGGCCTCAGGGACAGTAGAAAGCTCATAAAAGGAGAACTAGACCTTTGTGTAGGTAATGGAGCAAGAGTTGCTACATTAGCCGTAGACACTTATGTCTTGTCACTCCCTAGTGGGCTTATATTCAAATTGGATGATTGTCATTTTGTACCCGTTTTAAACAAAGAACATATTGTATGTTTTATGTTTAATTAGAGCTGATTTCCATTTGACTTTTAGAAGCAATGGTTGTTTTATTAGTTCGAATGGAATGCTCTATGGTACTAGTACATTATGCAATAGAATTGACATATTAGATATGTCATATCCAATTATGAATATCAATGACGCGGAAAGACATAATCGAGATAATTTAAAATCAACTTACTTATGGCATTGTCGACTTGGCCATATAAATGAGACACGCATTGCTAAGCTCCATAAGAGTGGATGTTTAGGGTCATTTGATTATGAATCATATGACACATGCGAATCTTGTTTATTAGGCAAGATGACTAAGTTATCCTTTAAAGGAAAGGGTGAACGAGTGAATGGAATATTAGACCTAATACATTCGAATGTATGTGGTCCGATGTCCATCCATGCCAGAAGTGGTTGTTTTTACTTCATTACTTTTATCGGTGATTATTCATGATATAGGTATCTCAGATTCGATGAGATACAAATCAAGCATTTGAATAGTTCAAATAATTCAGAAATGAAGTAGAAAACTAACTTGGTAAAAGTATGAATACATTACGATCTGATCGTGGTGGAAAATGCTTAGACCAACAGTTTTGGATTATCTCAGAGATAATGGGATTTTATCTCAGTATACTCCACCTTACACGCCGCAGCACAATGGTGTGGCTGAAAGGAGATATCGAACCTTGTTAGACATGGTGCGATTAATGATAGGTTTTGCATAGTTTTTGGGGGTATGCGCTCGAGACAACTGTTTACTTGTTAAACAGAGTTCCATTAAAGACAGTTGATGTTACTCCATATGAGATGTGGACTAACTGAAAGCCCTATCTTTCTCAGCTGAAAGTTTGGGGTTGTCCTGCTTATGTGAAGCGGACACAGTCAGATTAGCTTGATGCAAAATCTGACAAGTGTTTGTTCGTGGAATATCAATTCTACCTTGCTTAGGAACAAAAGTTGTTTGTTTCCAAGCATGCTGTTTTCTTAAAGAAAGAGTTTCTTTTACAAGAGGACAGTGAGAGCAAAGTTGAACTTGAGGAAGTTCAAGATGCTCGAACAAACGCAGATCAATTGCCTGAACCTGCAACTGTAACTCATGTACATGAGGTAACAGTTCAACCTTCTATTACACAAGAATTTCGTAGGTCATGTAGGATACGCTCTGTTCATGAGAGATATGAATTTCTCGTAAGTGAACAGAATGACGTATTGCTCATATGAGATGATGCGCCTACTACCTATGAACAGGTTTTGAAAGGTTCAGAGTCTGGAACATGGCTTTATGCCATGAAATCTGAAATGGATTCCATGTATGAAAACCAAGTATGGACTTTGGTTGTTACACCTGAAGGGATAAAACCCACAGGGTGCAAAGGAGTTTTCAGAAGAAAACCAACATGGATGGTAATTTGATTACCTATAAAGCAATGCTTCTGGTTAAAGGATTTCGTCACAGACAAAGAGTTGACTATGACAAGACCTTCAGCCTCGTAGCAATGCTTAAATCCATTAGGATACTCCTAGCTATTGCCACTCATTATGATTATGAGATATGGCAAATGGATGTGAAGACAACTTTCCTGAGAGGAAATCTACCCGAGGATGTGTATGACACAACCTGAGGGCTTCACTTCCATCGATGGCGAAAAGGTATGCAAGCTTCAGAAATCCATGTTTGGATTGAAGCAAGCATCTAGGAGTTGGATTATCCGTTTTGATGAGGTACTCAAAGAGTTTGGTTTCTCACAAAATTCGGATGATCATTGTGTGTATAAGAAGGTTAATGGGACTGCAATCGTATTCCTTGTGTTGTATGTAGATGACATACTGTTACTAGGAAACGATGTCTCTATGCTACAATCAGTTAAAATTTGGTTGTCCAATCAATTTGCGATGAAAGACCTTGATGAAGCAACTTATATCCTAGGGATATAGATTTATAGAGATAAATCAAAAGGTTGCTTGGTCTTTCACAATCATCGTACATAGATGAGATGCTAAAGAGGTTTAGCATGGAACAATGCTATACGAGGCCCGATGTATCGTATGCTCTAAGTGTTACGAGCGATACCAATCGGATCTGGTGAGGGTCATGGGTGGTTGTCAAGAATATCCTCAAGTACTTGCGAAGCACTAAGGATGTTTTCTTGATCTATGGAGATGGAAATCTCCAAGTGAGCGTGCATTCAGATGCTAGTATTTAATCGATAAGGATGATTTCAATCACAATCAGGTTATATACATTCACACCGAATAGCGTGGCGATCAATTTGAAAGGTTCCAAACAAGAGAGGACCGCCGATTCATCAACCGAGGCAGAGTACATTGCCGCATGAGATGCGCAAAGGAAGCGGTTTGGATCGAAGTTCATTATCGAACTTGATCTCGTCCCTAGGCGTGATGGGCCCATAGGATTGTATTGTGATACAATGGGGCTAGTTCGCAGCAAAGGAACCAAGGTCTTATCGACGATCCGAACTCAGACTTCGCCGATTCGGAGATCATTAGTCGAGATGATATCGATAGAGAGAATTCCACGAGCAAAGTGTTGTCGTTTCGCTGACAAAGCCATTGTCACAGGAGAATTATGATTCTCATGGACTCGCTTATGGTATTAGATACTAAGGCGATTGGCTTTAGGTCAAGTGGGAGATTTGTAAGTGATAAGTCAACTTGTACCATGTGTAAGTCGACTTACACATGTTCGGTATCGATAAGTCGACTTGTTCATTGGATAAGTCGACTTGTTCAAGGCTCAGATTGTTTATTTGCGCCCTAAAGGCAATCCCTTTAGCGCTTTTATTCAAAGTCGTGAGCGGACTTTATGAATAAATAAAGAAAAGGCATTATTCATTAATTTGATATTCATAAACATTGTTTATGAATTGATTTGATCTTTAATCGAATTAATGAAGTCCATGATATATGACATAGCATGAAGGAAATTATGATGTGATCATACTACTGAGATTCCTATCATGTGCAATTATGTCAGTATCTAAATTCTCCCTAGTCATAGGATTAATGAGACTGGACATCATTAATCCGGATAGACTAGCACATGTCATATTCCTTGATTGGATCAAGCAAAGGATCTCTAAACTGTAAATATGAGATATTTAGAATTGACATGTGGATGCTTACTAGCGGTAGTAAGTTCATTGGATGACCTGCCATGAGATCATCACATGGATATCTTATCTAAGTGTCAGTGATAATCTCATCATAGCAATGGTGCATGTAGCATCCCACTCCCACGAGACCCGAACCCGACATCGACGGTGATATCCGAGCCCGTGACCCGCGAGGGTGGTATGCTAGAGCAGTCAATGCAGTTTAAAAACTCGGTAATACATTTTTTTTTTTCAGAACCAATCGAGTGCGCGCATACATTTGCTATCAAAATATTCTTTCAGTACTCATATTACAAATCAATTGGGCCCTTTTCAATAACAGTACAAATATGCGGAAAAGACAATTGATACAAAATTCAAATGATACAAATGCGTACGTGAATCGATCCCGACTCCAAACACCGACTTTCTTGCCGTAAATCATACTCCCATCTCACTAACGGGGTACTCTTCAATTCCTGAACAATAGTTGCAATGTTGGGTGAGTTTGCGAACTCAGTGAGAAACCATCATCGATGGTTCACTCAACTCATGCATAGTCAATCAGGATACCAATTATCATACATGATCACAATTCATAAATGCAATACAATTCACATTAATCATACCACTTATGCAATGCACATGAGACCCTTTCCATTTTATTACGTTGTTGTGTACTGGCAAATCGCCCCAAATGGCGGGCACCTTGCGTTGAGCCGCTGGCTCGAAAACATTGGGCTTGAAGCTCGATACATCGAGCCCGAGGCTCTAAATACGCTGGACCCGAGGTCTCGTGCGTTGGTGAAAGCTCATATACGTTAGGCGTGATATGCCCCGATATTTGGTCGCTTGGCCACAATCGCCTTTATCTCGATCATACCATTATGCATGAATGCCTATGCTCCAATTCCATTTACTGATCGGTTATAATTCAATGACCACGCTTCCATTTATATATCAATGCTATTTGCCCTTTCAGTATCATACCATATCATATTAAAGACACATCCAATGTATCGAAACCAACAATTAACACTTCAATATCGATTTTCATTCCTCGGACCTTTGGTCCGAGATCTCCCATTCACAAACATTACACACGGTAGCACTTCATTATCTCATTCCAAATATTTCGCACACCTTTGGTCCGAAATCAATCAAAATTAAACACACATAAACCTTCCATTATCTCCACATGGCATAATTGCAAAATCTTAAACATATTAAGGTTGAGGAACCAACTAGGTTACTCATTGCACTTCCGAGCTAATGTCGGAAGTCTTTGTAACGTCGGTAGGTCGACACTCCAATTGTGCCTCTATAATAAGCGAGAAGTAACTGACCATTAATTTTCCAATTGAACTAGTATAATGCACATGTATGTGTATAATGCATGTTCATGAGATTCCGACCCTAATCCAAAGATTTTCTATCGTAAAAATCCGCTTAAAAATAAGAAATCTATTTGGATCTTGTAATTTCATGTGCACAATTGCTACTTGTGTAGCAATCCTATTATGCATGAAAGCAGTCCTATGCAATCTCAATCTATCCCATCCTATGCCAATTTTACCATTTTACCCTTCCAAGAGGGGTGGGATGTTAAAGGCAAGTATCCTTAGACTTGAGGTACTCAAGGATATCTTGATATCGATCCTGCTTTGACTCCATTCCTTGTTGCCTTCCGGAGGTAACTCATGTGGTGGTGCTTGGGTACAACTTGAGGTATTCAAGATAATTGAGTAGCCAATAAAGGATTCACCACTTGGATTAGCAGAAGAGATACCCACGGCCTCTTGTCGGGATCATTACTAAGGTCGACCGAAGATGTATGTCATGAAGAGTGTCTTCATTGACATATAAAGTAATGAGTCCCGTGACGAACCGATATCACTGGGCTAGACTCGGTCTAGTGAGAGTTGACACTTTGACCATACTCATAACCAAGTGGGGTATAGGATGGTGAAAGGACTAATTGCACAGAATTGTCATGGAAGGGTTTGTGATCCGTTCGTGATGATTACATCAAACCGATTACTTTCCGGTCAATCGGGGTCATGATGTGTTGCTAGATACCGCTCATGACTTGCTTAGATTAAGTGTTAATCTAAGTAGCCAACATAATCTGGAGCCTAAAGGGTCACATGCATAAGAGTGATTCGAGAATCAGAAATAGTAATTGGACGAGTTCCAATTATGGAGAGCAATGGATTAAATGGATCCCGATGAGATCGGGATATGTCCCGATGAGATCGCGACATCGATATTGCTAAGAAAGGTTTAGGAGCTGTTTGATCGGGGCCCGTGAGAGGCTTAGTAGACCGACCCAGTTTTGATGGACCTCTTCAAAGAATATATATACATATATATATATGATTAATTATATATATATATATATATATATATATATATATATATATATATATATATATATATATGCAACGTGGATGGAGAGGAAGCTTAATTTGGATAATATATAAATATATATATAAGAGGCTAACGGGCAAGATGACTCACCATTAGCTTTTAAGTCTTTTAATTGTTAAAAGACAAAAGGAATGAGTAAGAAGAGTCCAGATGATGATCGTGGCTTTTGAGTTAGAAGATGAAATGGTTTTGAGAAAACCTATAAGAAATTTGTTTCTCTCATCATCTAAAAGCTCTCCTTCATCTCATCTCTTCAAGTTTTCTCCAAGTCTTCTCCATCAACGTTGATCCAAGCTCTCCGTGACGGAGGTAGGCTCTAGCAGCTTTAATCTGTTTAGCTATTCCGGTCAAAGGGTTTGACTCGGTTAGATTTTCGATCTCGGGTGGATTACCTTTGAGATAGTCTCTTTGGCTATTTAGGTTGATGTCTTCATACCGATACCTGGATCCTGGGTTTCGGGAAAGTCTCGGGAACAAAAATTTTTGTTTTCCGCTGCCGGTACATTTGATGTACCTCCCGGGATTTTCCTACACTAGTAACGCAGGAACTCCACAAGGACTGATGCTCTCACGGATGTGTCCCTTCTTCAACAATTCTTCCACCTGTTCTTGCAGAATTTCACTCTCCTTTGGGCTCATTTTGTAATGGGGCAGATTAGGTAATGTAGAACCCGGAATGAAATCAATCTGATGCTGAATATCCCTTAAAGGTGGGAGTGTTGATGGCTCCTCAACTAAGGTAGGGAAATCTCCCAACAGCTCTTTGATGGGTTTTGGTAAAGATAATGTCTCCTCCTCTGTTGGTGTCTCGTCCTCTTTAATTTTCTTTCTAAGTAGTAAGGTCACATCCTGCACACTCTTAGCAACATCCTACCCTTCCACTTTAGAAGGTTTCACTGAACCAGAAGGAAAAATAATGATCCTCTTCGTGTTCCAGGTGAACCTGTATGAGTTCTCCTTCCTCCGTGTTCAAAGATCAACATCATAACGCCAGGACGACCTAACAAAACTCCACAAGCATCCATATCTACAACATCACAAATAACAGATTCAGTATAATGTTTACCGATTGAATTAGGAACGCTGCAGATCCTGTTTACTTCGATCGTTGGTCCCTCCTTGATCCACCCAACCTTGTACTGTGAAGGGTGAGGTTGAGTGGTCAACTGCAATTTCTCCACTAACTGTTTTGCGATTAGATTTTGACAACTGCAACTATCTATGATTAATCTGCAAACTGCTTCTCCCACTCGATATTTTTCTTGGAATATCTTCCTCCTTTGCGTCTCTCCTTCCTGTTTTGGAGGACATAAAATTTTTTTCACCACAAAAGTCACTTCTCCATCTTCCGACCCAGCAATTGAACCTTCATCCCCATCTGCTTCTTCTTCACAGTCAACTACCTCCTCAATCACGTTAACCTATCGTCGATTAATAGATGCTTTTCCTTCTGAACAATTATTTGATTTATGTCCCGGCTTTCCGCAACGATAACAGGTGTTTCCAGTTGATTTTTTATAAGGATTGGTTCTTCTTTTGTCTGCTTCAGGTGCCTTTACCTTGTTGTTGTTCTTCTCTTCTATAGCATTATGATTACTTACCGAATTTACAATCCTCGAAATTGCCCACCGTAATGCCCTCGATATGTCTGACTGCCTGGCGAACCCAAATTTCGGTAATTTAAATTTCGATTACACTGTTGTCGAGGCTGCCATTCAACTCGCTCTTCAGCCCTCTTCGCCATCTCAATAGCATCTGCTAATGTGAAAATTGCAGTAACACCCATCATACACCGAATTTCGTGATTTAACCCCCTCTGGTAATGAGCTACCTGCTGCGCTTCGTTTTCACAATTATCACATCTTGCTTGCAGCCTCAAAAACTCTTATGTATACTCATCCACTTTCCTACTTCCCTGCATGCAATCATGATAACGGTTGTACAGTACCTGTACGTGATCACTAGGTAAGAATCTTTGTTGGATCATAAGCTTCATATCTAACCAGTTTCGAATAGGTGGATGTTGTCTGCGATATCGCTCATTCTGGACAGAAGTCCACCATGCTGCTGCTCCTCCCTTCAATTTGTAAGTCACAATAGGAACCCTACGCTCGTCTTCCACATCCATAACCTCAAAGAATCTTTCAACCTCCACTAGCCAATCTAAAACAACTTCTACATCTAATGTACCATTAAAACTTTAAAGATCTACCTTGATTTTGTAGCCATCATTTTGATTTACACGACCCTTGTAATTCTGAACTGCTCTAATATGATCTGGTGGTCCTTCATAAACTGGTTGCGGATCTGCAACCCTAGGAATTGCCGCTGCAGGAAGATGGTTAATCATTCCTAGGTTTAACTGCTCTCCCAGCATCTGTCTTATTTCTGCTATTTGATGGATAAGTTTGCTACGGATGTTTCTAAGGTAGTAAGTCGTTCTTCGTAATTGGCGGCCATGGAGGATAGGCTCTGATACCAACTGACGCAGAACGGAAGTTAAGAACGGAACGAGAACGTTTAGACTCCGTTCAGGAGTTTAATCAATGTCGTTTGATTGGACGAAAAGAGAAACAAGAACGATAAGCGATATTGAAAGAACGGCAAAGCCAAATTCTGGAATGAAATTTTTGTTTGAAAAATCAATGATGTTCTGAAAACATAAATAAGGCCTATTTATAATGGCCAAAAACCCTAATCCAAATCCTAACAAGATTAGGAAAATAAACTCCTAATAAACTAAGCAAGGATTTAGAATCCTTAATAAACTCCTACTGCTAACTATAATTTCTAACTAAGCAAGGATTTAGAATCCGAACTCCTACTGTTAACTAATAAGGAAGTAACAGAACATAACTGGGAATAACATAAATTAAACCACCTAGGATTCCTTATTTCACACACGGCATCTTAGAATTTAAGTCTTCTTTCGCATCCTGCTGCAAACCTTGCCGCGGTCAAGATCTTCCATGTAATCCAAAGCTAACTGGTCCGCATCAACATCAATGCATATCTCTATTTGTAGATACATACAATGAGTTACACGATTTAAAACACATGCATTTTTGTGTCGATGTTCTATTATAGAAAGAAATAAAAGTTACATGGTCATCCTTGCGATGAGCTATCTTATCTAAAAACACAATCTTATTGTAGATTTTAAGCTTGTTGAAGATTTTATGTCTCATTAAAGACATGTTTAAGTTAAGATGAAATTTGCAAAGGAGATTGTACTAAATAAAATTTGCATATAAACGTACTTTTTAAAACCTAGTTATATAAGAGAGTTGTAATCATTACTATTGATGAATACTGAAAAGAAAGACATTTTTGCTCCATGATGATATAGGTACACTAAATTTGGCCTGTCCTCATTAAAATCTTTTTATGTTCATGTTATTTTCTTTCATAGTATTATCTTTTTGTTGCATATACTTTTGCAATAAGTGATATCAAAGCATTGTTGAGGTAACATGAGTTCAGTTATAAAGTTTGAAGAGAAGAAATTCAATGAAATTAAAAAATTTAAACTATGATAACAGAGTGTGAAGGATTTGTTAGTATAGCAAGGCGTGCTAAAGGAGTTGTGTGAGAATAAGTTAGAAGGTATGGATGCACTCGACTAGAACGAATTACAGGCACCAGAAGTTGAAACCATTTAACTTTGTTTGCAAACAAGGTCATATACCATTTTATAAACATTATATCTCTTTTAAAGATATGGAAGAACCTAGAGAGATAATAGGTGTCGAAGTCCCCTTAGAAATAAGTTGTATATAAAGCAAAAGATATACATTAAAGAGAGAAAAAAACTAGAACAATATATCAATGCATTCAACCAAATAGTTAGTGATCTTCTAAAGCTTAAGGTGATTAATGTTGATATAATTCTACTTTATTTTTTTACTTCCTTCATACAAACATCTAGTAGTTATGTCACATTAGGTAAGTAGATAATTGGCATAGAACATATAACAATTGTGCTATTGGATCATAACCAATAGAGACAAAAATGCTAATGAAAACTTTCAAGGTGAAGATTGCATGTGAAGGGTAACCTGGATCATAGTAAAAAGCAAAATAACGATGGCTTGTTTAAGATGAGTTTTAGATTGAAATATGATGATAAAAAGCATTCTAATAATGCTATAAGTGTAAAAAAATTGAGCATATTAGGAGGGATTATCCAAACAAGAAAAAGCTTAATGACAAAAGAAAGTTTGATGTTTAGTCAAGGTTTGCTAATGTAGTATAAATTGGGATCTCAAATTTTAACTACTAAGATATGTTATATGTTTCAATTAGTCAACTAAAAGACTTATGAATTCTAGATACATGATGCTCACATCATATGACATCGAGTAAGGATTAGTTTGTGCCAGGCAATTTGATTATATTTAGTTGGAAGATGATAAAGCTTATAAATTGATTAGAATAAGAGAAGTTAGCATTAAGACGTTTGATGGCTATTAAAATGTTGTGTGATGTTCGACATATAACTGATTTGAGGAATAACATTTATAAAATATAATATAAAATCATTTGTAGCTATCAATAAATGCTATAATAAACTTAATAACAACATTCTATCAATGTCATGAAAACTTATCTATAACATTTTAAAATGTTACAAAATTCATATCTACTACATGTTAATGATGTTGCAAAAGGTTAATATACAATAGTTCAAAATTGTTACAAATAGCTAATTAATAACATTTATAAAATAAAATATAAAATCATTTGTAGCTATCAATAAATGCTATAATAAACTCAACAAAGAACATTCTATCAATGTCATGGAAAACTTATCTATAACATTTTTAAAATGTTATAAAATTCATATCTACTACATGTTAATGATGTTGCAAAAATTAATATATAACAGTGTCAAAATGTTACAAATAGTTAATTAATAACATTTATAAAATATAATATAAAATCATTTTGTAGCTATCAATAAATGTCATATTAAATTCGACAATAACATGTCAAAACTGTTACTAAATCATCATATCTTTAGTAACATGGGCTGTCATAGCATAGTCATTAGTGTTATTATTCATATTTAATAACACTTATCACATGTTACCGTATCTCATTTTTGTTGTAGTGACATTACATGTAAGGATTTTGGCTATAAAATTGTTAAAGATAATGTTAAAGTAGTTAAAGATGTATTGGTCGTGATGAATAGGCCAAAACTGACAGGAAAAATCTAGAAACTAATTAGGAGCATAGTTGTAGGTGGAGAAGTTACTATAGTATACTTGAAGGAAGACAATACTGTATTATTGCATATATGACTGGGTCATTTAGTAAGCAAGATATGCGAAACTTTATAAGAGAAGCTTATTGAAGAATTCAAAACATTCTAAATTATATTTCTATAAGTTTTGTAAGCTTGGTAAATAGTCTAGGGTGAAAATAAAGATGGGCAAGTACAAAGCTAAAGTAATTCTAGACAATGTGAATATTGATGTATGAGGTCTTACTAAAGAGTTTTCATTTGATAAATCTAGAATTTTATGACATTTATCAATGGTTTTTTGAGAAAATTCTAAGTATTCTTCATAAAATAAAAATTCAAATCTTTGTAAAGTACTATGCATGGAAGGTTAAGGTTAAGATTAAGAGCTAGTGGCGAAAAAAATTATGTACTTAAGATTAAATAACAGAACTAAGTATGTAGACTCACATTTCTAAAAAGTTCGTAAGGAATATGGCATTTAGAGGCATTTGCAAAAGACCACAATAAAATGACATTTCCTAAGAGGATGAACAAATTAATAACTAAAAGGATAAGGTATTTGAAGTTGAATGCAAGTCTCTTTAATATTTTATGGGAAGAAGTAATGAATATGGCATACTGTCTCATCAAAAGATCACTATAGACTTCATTGGATGGGAGAGTGGCAAAGGAAGTGCGGACATGGGATAAGGTAGATTTTCTTTTAATGTCTAAAGATCTTTATCTGTCTTACTGATGTGCATATTTGTAGTGATAAGTAGTTTAAAATTGATCCAGAGTAAAAAAAAAGTTGTATCTTTTTTGGTTATCCAAATGGTTTCAAAAGACATAAGTTTCATTACTCAATATCAAAGAAGATGGTGATTAGTATGGGTTTAGTGCTTTAGGAGCAACATATGTTGAAGCAAATATATGGAGAGGATGTGTTAGGGTCAAAGAGAAATAATTGTTCAAAGAAGGTTAAAGTGAAACTAGAACAGTTTAAAACAAATACTAAAGGGGTTAGAAATTGTGCTTAAAGGGATAGAAGAACAATATTAGGAGAAGAGCATCGTTGTAGTATAACCATAGATAAAGTGAGCCACACTATTAAGTCACTAATTAAGTATAATTGGGAAGAATCAATCTCTTTTGCTCTTCTTACCATCAATGATGAAGACATAACATTTTTTAAGAGGCTATGAATAATCAGGAGAAGGACAAATGGATGAGTGCTATAACGAAGGATATTAGGTTTTACAAGATCTTGTAGCTAATTGCATTTGATTAGATCTTGTTGGAAAAAAAAAGTTTAGAGAATGCAACTAACATATTGATAAAGTCAATTACCACAAAGAAGTTCAAACATTACTTGAACTTGATTAATGTATCGAGGTGTTAGAAGAGACTATAACCGAACCTATCTAGAATATATTCGTCAAGGTAAAGATTATTGTGTATGAATCATATATACAAATGTGCAATCTTGAGAGATTATGAAGGATCATAAATGTTACTCAGAAGTCTTCAGGTGAACACCTCTTGGCACATAACTATGTGCTAAAGCGTGTTCTTTGGAAAATAGAGGTGAAGATATGGGCAAAAACACAGTTAAAACACACGCCTGTAGACATGGCAGAGGATTTTTTAAGGACACGACTTAAATACATATGTATTAGTGTCTTTGTCTATTTGCGATTAGATACAATAAGTTATAAGACCTAGAAAAAGGGCATATATGCTTTTTTGTACTTATATTCTATTCTAGAAAGAAATTATGAGTTACAAGTCCATATTTGCACATATGAGCATAGTTTGAAGTCAACTATATAGGAATCCCTGAGCTTCTATAGTTCTATAGGTGTTTCAAGAGGGAAGTATTCTCATTTCAGTGAAATGATACATAAGCTGTTATGTCACAATTTATCGTGAAATTGAAATTTGGAAAAAGTTAGAACCAATATTTAAGGTATCAGATATCAATAAGTTAATATTTTCAAAAGCAGACAACACCTTTTTTTTTTTTTCGGTTGCACCAAAGCAAAAAGACAACCTTTTGTGATGATGGAGAATATGGTATAAATGCAGTATGATCCTGAAGGGTGCCGTAATGTTCCTTCTTTCGCATACGCTTGCAATTATCACAGACTATTTACAATCATCTTTGAAACTATCTGATTGTTCCCTCTTATATTTGTTATTGACCATAAATGATATTAATTCAAAATAGTTTAACGATTTTGGTCCCTTAGTGACCTAATAACCATTAAAAAGAGAAAAAAGGAAGTCGACGCAACCATGAAAAGGAAACAAAGAGATCAACTTGATCTTTAAAGTGCTCTATGCAAACCTTGGATCGCGAAGTGTGCCACTTAAGCTATTTTTCTACATAAAAAATGTTTGATTGTGTCATTGATGGGCAAGTGAAGTGCTTATTCTATGGATAAAATTGGATCATGTATAGAGAAGGCAATTGTTAGCTGAGTCACCCTGGTGGTTTGATTGGGCAGTTGAGGGAGAGAAAAATTGTGATGAATGTAAGCATGCTTAATTACAAAACTTGGGCATTCGTTTGAGCTTTTCGATTGAATTCATAATTGGTTGAAGCACTAATATGTTAGAAAAGTGCATTGCTGAAGTAATTAGCATAAGCCAAAACTGCTTAAGTAATGATGGCTAAAACTTTGGCTTAGATATGTATGGACCACTAAAGATCTAAAGACCCTAATTCCACTAAGAGACGTGAGCATCATCTACATTTTTTGCTTCAAGAATTATGCTATATTGTTAGGATTATTTGAATGAATTCTTAGTTTGGATATTGTTAATTTGGATGTGACGACCATGCCTAGTTTAACCTTTTCTTTTCTTATTAATGACATCAAAGACGTTAAATTTTTCTTTCACTTTTCATGTCTCATTGCATTTCTGTTATGATAGATCGAGGTTTAAAAACACTAATAAGAAGCTCTTTGGACATGAATTATGATCAACTGATGAAATGATTAGGATTGTGTTTTACCTTTGCTGCTATGTATTTATGACTGGTTTGGTTTGGGTCTAATAAGACATAAAAGACAGTTGAAAATGATTGCTGCAATACTATATTTGATGAGTAGGACCCTTTCAAAATTAGGTATCTGTGGTGAGATTTGGTCTCCGCACATGTGAACAGCTCACATAAAGTTGAGATGTCCATATTGACACCAATAGTTGTTTTCTCTGTAATAATTCTACCAAGAAATGTTTAAGCAAAGTGAGTGATTGCTTAAAACCTACGTATTTCTGTATTCCCTAATTTGCTTCTTCCCAAATCACCAGCCAGAGGATGTGACACCCACCAATTGCAAGCAAAATATCTCCATAAATCCAAGTGTCAGTCTAGGCAGTAGGCACCCACCGGCAAAGGTATTGTATCTTTACACTTGAGTATGATATTCTGTTGCTACCTTGCGTTGAAAAAGAAATTAATTGTATGCAATAAGTGCTGCAACAGTAACTATTGACATGATAGGGCACACGGATCAAATGCAAAAAGTTTAGGCACATTGTCACTTCCTTCTTTCGTGGACTCCACTTTAATATGTTTGTCAATTATAATTTTTCCCAAGCCTTCATCTGATAACTCTAAAAATCTCAATCAAACTACTTCATATCTTATAACGTCTTAATCCATTTGGTCTGGCCAATACTGTGGCACAAACCAACAGACTCTTCTAAATTGCAGTTTAGAAAGCCAATCCAACACTTGCATGCCCAAAACCCTCCATTTGGGCTTAATCCCCGACTAACGCCTGAACATCTCCATCTTTCTATTACTCATTCACCGACAAAAGCAAAAATATAAAGTCAAACAGCCCCAAAGAATTGAGAATGCTTTGTTAATTATCTCTCGAGTCTCTAAAATGGCCCTAAAAGTAGAGCCATTTTAAAAGTTTTATCAGCCCAGCACAAAGTAAAAAGAAAACCCTAATGATATACACATATGTATCGGCTAAAGAAAATACAAAATTTAATTCCTTATTAACTTTTTTCAATTAAAATGTTCTTTATTTTACATCAAAACTAACTCAAATTTTATAATCATAAATATTTAGCAGAGGTATTGATTGTTTATTTACTCTTAAATTTTCTAAATTGAATACATTTAATATATGTTTATACTTACTCAAATTGCTAACATTCTTATGAATATAAATCTTATCACATAAATTTTTATTAAGTTGTTCAAAATTATCTTTACATAATTTCTCATAATTTTACTGAAAAGACGCTTTTAACAAGTTTATCGATAACTCATTTTAGGATATTAACTATTACACTCGCTTTTCTTTTCCTTTTCCTTATCTACTTCTAGACATATGCTTTTATTCAACATGTATAAAATAATTATAATACAATTGAACTAGAAAAGAATAAAACACATATCATAACAAAAAAATTATGAATTAGCGATAGAAAATTATCGACGAAAATAATATTGTAGTAAATTACCGACGAAAAATCTATTTCTATCGGTAACATTGTCGAGAAAAATTGTATTTTATGATGGACAAATATCTATTAGTAAAGGTGGAGGAAAATTATCTCGACAATTTTTCCAACAGAATATAGCGATGGAAGGGCAACATTCGTCGATAAAATAGGTGTGAATGGTTGGCAGTATAACTAAGCATTAGGGTGTACCAACAGAAATATATTCCATCAGCAGTGTATTGACGAAATCATTAATTTGTCGGTAAAATTGAAAGTTAAACATCTTCGTTTGATTCAGCTTCAACGTTTTTAATAAAACGAAAGCGACGTCGTTTAATTTAACACCAAACGATGTTGTTTTCATTTAACCTAAAAGCTACCAAAGCCCACACCAAACGATGTCATTTTCATTTAACCTTAAAGCTACCGAAGCCCACCCCCTCCATCGTCATTTGCTTTTTTTCGTTTTCTCTTCTCCGTTATTGTCAGTTTTGTCCTCCTTATTCCCGTCCTGGTCACTGTCACCATCCTCCTCTCTGTCGTTGTCTATTTTGTCCTCCCTATCGCTGTCCTCGTCTTTTTTTAAAGTGGGTTTTGTCCTCCCTTATGTTTTCTGCTTCTTATATATATGTGGGTGAGTTTTATACCCATTTTGTGAAATGTTGTTCATGAATATTTTATGTTATTCCAGTAAACTATATTGTTTGCATTTTACCATTATTGGGTGATGAATAATAATATACGGTGTGGTTAATGACAATATATGAAGAATATACGATATTTTAATTGTTAATTTTAGATGGTATGAGTCACATTCCATTTAGTCATCACATTCCATTTAGTCATCTTGTTTTGGATATTCTAATTTCTAAATCGTTCAAACTTTTGAGATGTTTCTATCCCTAATGTGTACCCCTTCTGATTAGGGAAACATGAGTTCATTCCTTATTATGAATTGAAACATCTATGAAGTATCTATCATATTACTTATGCTTTGTTATTTGTTGTATGTTGTCTCTAAAATCCATTTTCGTTTGAGTTTTGGCTGCTCTATTTGTACTTTTAGATTATATTGGTCAAATCTTTCAACTATTAGTATTGTTTTATATTTCTTGTTTGGGCACGCTTTCAAATCTAAATTTTCCTTTAGTATTTAGTCATTTGTTTCAGCTAGCTTAGAAATGTAATTTAAAGATGGCTAGTTCATTGTTCGTCATTTTCACTTGCATTGTAGGTGTTAGGAATTTGTTTTGCACCATATGAAAATGACTTGATAATAATCAAATTTCAAGAAGGCCAAAGTCTTATCACATATATTTTATTTGCATAATTGGATTTTAAAGCTTGAACAAATTTTAGATTTCGATGTAAAAATGGGGAATGTTTAAGGTTTCATAATTTGGTACCTAGGGCTTTTAATGATATTGTAATTTTGAATTTGGATGAATATTTAACTTGGACAATTTGAAATTAAATCTAGGCTTGAGATTGAATTTAACCTAGATGAATTAGGCTTTTATTTTATTCATTTATCATTATTTATTAAGACTATTTCATTTTTATAATTATGATCTCTCACTTCTTTTCTTTTCATCATTTTAGCAAAGCATTAAAATTTCACATATTAACATAAAAAGAAAAAATGTATCATATATAAACCTATAATCCATTTGTTTACACTCAATAGAAATTCATAAGAATCCATCAATACTAGGAAAAATGTCCTGTCGACTTCAAGAAAATCCTCACTTAAACCTAAAGAATTACATTTAGTCTCTAACTTAGAAAAGTCATCCTATTTGAAAATGTATCATTTCATTTGTCTATCTAAAAGGTTAGAGTTACTATTATTCTTCCCTCTAAAAGTTACTTTGTTATTTTAAATTCATGTTCTTGGTCTTTCATAATTGAATTTGTTTTTATAGGAAAATTTTAAAGTGAAGGAATAAGCTTCATAAGATTAAGAACATCATCTTTCTTTGGCAAGTAAGATTGTTGGCTTCTCCTCTTTCTTTTAGTCATAATTATTTCCTTTAAACTATAATGCATATTTAGTTTACTAGTATTAATGCCTTTGTTAATATTTCATAATATTTTAAATTTTGTGGATTTTTAAATGATTCAAGGTTCAATACACTTTATTCCTTTGTGTTTCCTTGTATTTATATTTTAAGCTTTATTTTTATTTATCTTTAATGCATCATGTTATCAAGTATTTATTTTTGATACTTGATTTTTATGTGTCATCCACTAGTTCCTTATTTTCAGTCTTTCATAATGATAAAAATGTAATATGTAAAGATTAATATTGTAGGTTTTTCATATTATTTATGTTTAGTTTTTATTCACTGTTCTTTTGGTAATTTTATATTGTTATCATATTTTATATTAGGTTTTACTTATATCCATATTTTCATCATGATATTTATGTTAAATTTGATCATATT
Organism: Erythroxylum novogranatense; assembly: GCA_029891385.1. NCBI lineage: Eukaryota > Viridiplantae > Streptophyta > Magnoliopsida > Malpighiales > Erythroxylaceae > Erythroxylum > Erythroxylum novogranatense. The sequence continues at coordinate 29,154,670 of CM057225.1, read as the reverse complement.
TGGTTTGCGTATGGCATATTACAAATTTTTATAAGTTTGGTATTAGAACTTATGATAAGATTCAAAAGCTAGACCAATTGCCTTTTAATTTAATTTATTATTTTAGTTTGGTTCTTAGGTCTTTAGAATTTTAATAAAGCGTAATAAAATATTTTCTTTAATTAGGTTTCTAAGATAAAGGTGGGTTAGGCCTAATATTACTCTTTTATTGTCTTTAAAACTTAACGCAAGTTAAATCAAGTTCAGATTCGTAAGGAGGTTTAAATGAACTTTAAGACTTTTTTTTAATATTTTTGGAATCTATAATTATTAGTTTTGATTTTTTTTTCATTTTGGATTAAGATTTTAGGATAAATGCTTTTCAAATAAAAAACTCTTATTTGAGTCTTGGTTTTGCTAAACTTTGTCCCATTGTGATTAGTTCAAGTCTTCATTTAAAGGCTTATATATGAACGTCAATTTGAGAATTATAAATTATTTGAGATTGTATGTTATAAACGACACGTGTTCTTCAAAATCCCTACTGTATACCAAAATGCCATCAAAATACAAAACAACAAACTTCTATTGAATGCATGTGGTAATATTTGTAAAGAGTGATGATTTTTTTTGTATGGAATCATAAGAGTTTCAAGTGTTAATTTTTATAGTGACATTTGGCATTGTATGCAACAGATATAAATACAAAACTATTGGACAAGTATATTATATTAAATACGAAATTTTCTTTTTCGCAAGCCTTATTTGTGTTAAAGAGTGTTGCTCATCCTTCTTCTTTGTAGTATGTGGTTGCCTGTCCATCTAGGTAAGTCATCCAACTAATATCTACCATATGTATTGCTTTAATACTATGAGTATTTGTGTTTAGGTTTTGTGTGAATGCAAAGGAGGTCATGATTTTGTGTGGTTGTTTAGAATATTCTTATAATCATTTATGGGTTTTTATTTTCTTTTTTAATAGTCTAAGTATTTATGTTTGAGTTTTGTTTGAATCATTGATGAGTAGATGTATGAATTACATAAGTATTTACTGTATGTAGAATGAGTTTGAGATCTTAAGGATGATCCCATGCATAATAAACCCTAGGATGATATATAGGCTAGAAACTAGTGACGCAGCTCCTATGAGGCTTATTGGTGAAAATTTCCACGAGCCTAGGAGTCATAATGAGAACTTGCTTTCTCGATTCATATGATGTAACAATGCCACGTACCATAGTGCTTATTTAAAATCAAACTTTGGAAATGAACTTATAGGTGATTAATTCAAACATGAATACTTGAACTTCATTGTGATTAATTCAAACTTAGTATTAAACATAAGAAATTCATAGGTTTAATAGGAATCACAATTTTTTGCATAATAGTTCCTTAGGACAGTATATAGACTGGAAACCTATGATGCAGCTCCATGACGCTTATCGGTGAAAAATTCCACGAGTTTAGGAATCACAGGAAGAACTTGCTTTCTCGATTCACAAGTGTAAACAATGTCATGTACCATTGTGTTGTTAGGTTTAAAATCAAACTTTGGAAATCAAATTGTAAGTGATTAATTCAAACATGAATACTTGAACTTCAATGTGATTGCTCGATATAGTGTTGTATTTAATACATATATTTACTTTTTTTACTTCTTAATGTCACTTCTTACAAGACATTGATTGTTATATTTTTTATTTTACTGATAGATACTCATATATGTTGTCTATCAATTAAGTCGTCCAACTTTTGTTCACATTTAGAATATTTTTAGAATAATTGATGACTATATGTATGAATTACAGTTCATTTGTAAGGTTATTATGAGTGAGAATGTGATGATTGTCCAATCACAAAGATGCAATTAGTTGTGATTGAGTTTTTTAATTGTGAACACATATGGTGGGATAAGTTGGTTTCAATTTTGAGGAGAAATGGTTAGAGACTTGTAATAACTTAGGGGATGTTTTGTAAAATAAAGATTAAATGTTCTGTAAACTTAAGGCAAATGAAAGATACTAACTATGAAATCACATTTTTAAATAACAGTTTTGCAGAAATGAGTAATGTTGATAGATCTTAGATGTATAGATGATTAACACCCGATGGTTTCATTAATCCTGAGTTTGTTGAGGGAATTGGAGCTTTTATTCACTATGCATATTCTCAACTTGCAAATATAGATGGCCCAAAGATCAGATGTCCATGTAAAAAGTGCAAACATATTTGTTATCTTCTTATTGCTGAAGTGAATCTCTATTTGTTAAGAAAAGAGTTTTTTCCAAATTATTTTGAGTGGACACACCATGGGGAGTCATTAATCTATAGCAACTCAAAGATAATAAAGTAAACTCGTCAATAAATGTGGATGAATTTGAAGGGGGATTAGATTTAGAAAAGCTAATGTGGGCCCAAATAAAAATCCTTACGTCCAAATGGTTTATGATGCAGTTAGTTATACCTTTCAAGAAAATATAGAAAATTTTGAAGAAGAACCAAACCCAAAAGTAAAACAATTTTTGGACTTACTGCAATCAACTAAACAAGAATTATGACCAAATTGTGAGACTATGACTCAATTATCTTCAATTGCTAGAATATTGAACGTAAAGTCTGAAGGGCATATTTTTAATTGAAGTTTTGATAAAATTCTTGCTTGGTATAATGAATCATTGCCTCCTGGTCATACAATGGTTGATAATTTTTACAATATGAATAAATTTATTAGAGGTCTTGGTTCACTAGTTAAAAAAATTGATTATTGTAAATTGGGATGTACGTTTATTTAAGGAGATGAAGTGAAATTACAAGAGTGTAAATTTTGTTTCAATCTAGGTTCAAACCTAGAAAGTGTACTATGAAACATAAATTAGTACCTTGGAAGCGAATGTATTATTTCAAACCTAGAAAATGTACTATGAAACATAAATTAGTACCTTGGAAGTGAATGTATTATTTTCCGTTTACTTTGAGAGTTCAAAGACTATGTGCCTCTAATGTTATTGCATCTAACATGAGATCACATAATGAAAATGAACAGGAAGAAGGAATAATGAGCCATCCATAAGATGCAATCACATGGAAACATTTCAATAACACTCATTATGAGTTTGTAGTTGAAAGTTGAAATATTAGGTTGGGATTGTCGATGGATGGATTCCAATCTTTTGGTCAACCAGCCAACAATATTCATCATGGTTAATCATAATTACTCCTTATAATTTGCTTCCATGGATGTGTATGAATGAGGCATATATGTTCTTGACAGTGATTGTGCCAGAGCCTACAAATCCAAAGTATAAAATTAATGTATTCTTATAACCATTGGTATCTAAATTGCATCATCTTTGGGAATATGGTGTGGAGACATATGATGTTTCCTTAAAAATTTTTTTTGGTGAGAACAGCTTTGATGTGACTATTAGTGATTTCCTGGTGTATGTTATGCTGTCTGGATGGAGCATCACAAGGAAATTGACTTGTACTTAATGTGACAATAATTTTGATGCATTTTATCTTCCAAACAGGGACAAAACATCTTTGTTTGACAACCATAACAAATTTCTTCCTATAAATCATCCATTTAAAAGCAATAAAAAAGTTCATTAAGAATAGGGTTGTACAAATACCACCCCTACCCTTACAAAGCTGATGAAGAGATATTGCAGGAGATTGATGAATTAAGGTTGCTAAAAGTTACAGAACTTGAAGTTAATAAAAGCATTCGTAAAAACTTAGATTAGAGAAAACGCAACATCTTTTGGGATTTACCATATTGTAAAACTAATTTGATACATCATAATCTAGATACGATGCATATTAAAAAAATATTTTTGATAATTTTTTCAATATCATAATGAACATTGAAGGGAGAATAAAGTACAATGCAAAATCACAAGCTGATTTGTAACTTTTTGGTAGAAAGAATGAGTTAGATAAAGATGTTTGGACTGGTAAATATTTGAAAGCATATTACACTTTGGACAAAAAACAAAAGGAAATTTTGTATGAATGGTTGAAAAGTTTAAAGTTTACCAATGATCATGTTTTAAACTTGGCAAGGTGTGTGGACTTGAGGAAGTACAAACTATTTAGGATGAAAAGTACATCATATGTTTAAAAAATATGCAAGTTTTCACTTACAATTATTGAAATTGTTGAATTATTAGATCAAGGTGCTCAAATGACATTATACTATTTAACATGATAATTTATTTTTGTGTGCAAGTTTATATGTGATCTTGCAAAAGGACCTTTGCGAATTGTTAAATCATATCCACCGTATTTCATTAATATATATAAATTTTATAGAGAATATCATGGTCATAGTATGGCAACAGTAAATAGTGATGTTTGCATATAGGGATGATTGATGGATTACTATGGTAACATTATTTAGATACATAAAATTGAGTACCTTGCATTACCAATAAAGCGGAGTGTAAGATTTAAGTGTGACCGGTTTGATCCAACCCCTAATGTTGGTACAAAAATGCATGTACAATCTAGTTGAAATCAACCAACGAAGAAGATTTAGACAATTTGAACATTTCGTGTTGGCGATGCAAGCGATCCAGGTATATTATGTCCCTTTTCCTAACTTAGAACAAGATAAGTCAAATTGATTGGTCATTTGCAAAGTAAAATCTAGATGTGTTTTTAAATTACATGGAAAAGAAAAAAAAAGAGAATTGAAAGTAAAACATTTTAGAAAGAGGTTTATGAAATAAATGCATGTGTAACATATGATGGGATTGAACCTTTGAACAACCCAAATAATGAATATGTTGAAGTTTCATCTGGAGAGGATGACGACGGGGAGAGATCTGAAGAGAAGCCTGAGGTTGAGTTAAATTCTTTAGAAAAAGAAGATGATGGTGATTTTGATTTACAATTAAGTGGTCATGATAGCGAGTAACTTGTATTTGTAATAGAATATTATGTTAATAAATCTATTATTGCATCGACAATATATTGTTATATATTTAATTTATATTGTTATATTACCGGAATATTCAACAAAATATATATTCCAGGTTAAAAATATTCCACAAAAGAGAAAATAGGAAATGATGTGGCGAAGGGTCAAGCTACCACCATTTGGACCAGCTAGTGCAAGTCCTGGTGAAGCATCATCTTCTGTAGATGCTATAGAATTTGTATGTCCACCTACTGCACATCTAGATGGGGCATCACCTTTTCAACCTACAATCCTTGTATAATCAACCTGCTACACCATCCACCATCCCTGCTTCATCCATTACCCCTATATCAACAAAGATATCAGGGGTAAATATTACGGATGATGGAGGCAAACTCTAACCTGGAGTTAAGAGAGTTGATGGAAGAACTTACATCATAATTGTCAATAAGTTGTGAGTGAAAATACATACATGATAACATCATAGGTTTATATTAAAGTTATAGGTTTTAACTTGAAATGATTTAAAATTACTTATATATTAGGTTGGTTCCATCTGGAACTTGCTCAAGAAACATGACATCCAAGTTCAAAGAGAAGGTTGATCTGTAGGGTTATATATGGAAGAACATCTCTCATGCAACAAAGGATTTTTATTATCAAGAATTTGAGGTACAAAAAATATATTATTTTTTTATGTAATTAATTTTATATATTAAATAGATAAATACTGTAGGTTATAAGTATTTATAGTACGTTTTTCATTTTTTTCATAAAGAATTTTTTGAGATTCCAAATTTGACGTGGTAATTTATAAAGTATGGGAGAGGCAAGCTCATACACATTACAGAGACTTTCTTGGTGTGATACACAAGATTGCTATACGACCTCCTTATATATCTGAAGAAATATGGAGTCGTTGGTGGTAATATTGGACATCACTTGAGGTAATATCCATTTCAGAGTGTAATTCTCCAAACAAACGTGGAGGATCGGAGGGAAAGAGTCTTCCCGTATACACTAGAGGAGCTATTGCCTACTAGGAGCATGTAGAGAAACTTGTAAGTATTTACACTTTACACTTATATTTTGATTCTTTTTACTATAATGTATGAAATTTGATTTCAATTTAATTTGATTTGTTAATTTTAGAATGAAAATATATGTGTATTATGGAAAATGATAATGTTATAAATGTCTAGTACCATGTATGGATGTATTGTTGAGTTATTTTCTTTGTTCAACAGGGGGTAAATATCATAAAAATAGAGAAAACTCTGTCAAAATTTTTGTAAATTGTAGTTCACTTATAACACTTTATTCTGATATAGGAACAGTTTATAGGCAGGAAGCCTACACTACGTTAGCTCATTTTGCATACCTACACTAAGAAGCATGATAGTGTGACCTTCATCATCACTCGATGTAGAGAACTTAATGTATGTGAATTTTATGCTTTAATATTAATTCTTAATAATTATCATTTATTAATATAAACATTGCCTCCTAATAGGACCAAATACAAGAAAGCGTTTAACGATAGTCTCAACACTTTGAAACTAATGATGAGAGCCAGATATATCTTGATGCAGTAGGTGGTAGGGACTGCTGTGGAAGGATCTTTGACTTAGGTTCATTTGGAAACACATATTATTCGTAATCCTTCACATCTAGTACAACTGCATCTAGTAGGAGGTCTGCATCCAATGAGAGAGTTGTTTAGCTTGAGAGCGCAGTAGAGAGAATGGCAACTTAGTTGCAACGGTCAATTCAACTGACTTCCTTCCACCAAAGTGGAATATGAAGTACTAGCCCAACTTCGTAATTAGGTGGATGAGTTGAAGGAGAGGGGCAGAACCTCCTCGTAGTAGTAAAAGCATCTGCATTTATTAACTGCATAGCTTAGTTGTAGCTACTCTCAAGTCATTTTGTATGAATTAGATACTTATTGTTGTAGATAATAATTTTTTATTATCAATTAAGATAAATTTTCCTTTATATTATCAATCAACTTACTATTTAGACAAATTAAATGTAGAAAAAAATTAAAATATTATCAACATATAATTGTAAAAATTAATTATCAATCATAAGATTATCAATCAAATTTAAATGTAAGAAAAATTTAAAAAACAATATCAATGCATTTACCGATTACTACTAAATTTACTGACAGATATTGTTATTTCAATTTCGTAGGTAAATTTACCAATGACACACAACTTCCTATCGCTAATTTTTTTGACGAATTTTCAAAACCTTGTCCGTCGCTAAATGTAGCGATGGGCATCCTAAATCTATCGCCAAATTTAACGACGAGTATTTTCTATTCTGTCACTAAAGATTACCTACGACTATTTCTCCGATGAAGCATTTTGACAGTAATTTTCATGACCAAATTCTCTTGTCGATGGAAAACCTTCACATTCTCTCGATATATATTGAACTAAAAAAAAGTAGATAGGCACAAAAGAATAACATTAACTTGACCATTTATATAACAAAAATATCAATGTTATTATATATTGGTGACAAAGAAAACAACAACTAACCAAATTTAATATCCTAAATTAAAATAAAAAATAAAGAGTAAAGTTTTATAATAAAGTTATCAAACTCGTAATTCATTTTTTAAAAATAATTCTAAAATTTCAAAACTAATAATGATCTAAACTTCACTAAATAGAATAGAGATTAACAACAATATTCACATTATATAAACATCAAAACCATATTTCATCAATAGTTTACAAAAATAAATTTATACATATAAAATCACCAAACTCGTCAATAAAAATGCTAATTATAACTTAATAAATGAAAGAGAGATAAATTACAGTTGAAGAAGAAAATAAGGTATAAAATTATCAAATATGATAAATGTGAAATGAAAGAGAGAAAATTTACCGAATAAACTTCAATTTGAATTGAAATTATAACTAAAATGCAATCGACAAATATCATATATAATCATATTGACAATTTTAGTTTACCCGAATAAACTGTAATTGAAATAAAATGAAATAAAGATAAAGTATACCTAAAATTTAATATGATTTTAATTCAAAAATAGAAAATTTAACTCAAATTGAAAATTTTATTATACTCATAATCAAAATGGAATTTTTCCTAAGAAAATCTAAAATTTAAAGTAAGAAATTAAAAAGACACTTTAGAGAATAAATGAGATGTGTTTCTTAGCTAGATGGGAATGATGTTGATGGAGGCAAGACTAAGGCAAAACTTTTGAATTTAATGCCTTCTCTTACCGAATTTTAATTAGAAAAATTTGAATCTTATCATTTAGCTAGAGCACATTTATTATGAAATGTCTACTTCCACTATTGTTTTACCTTCAAGAAGAAGTTTTTGCATGTATGATGATGGATCAAACTTTTTTTAACTAAATTGAGATTGATATTTGCACTATAAATAAATTCTTTTAAATCTTTGAAAAACAACAATTCTTTTTAAACCCTTTTTACTCAAATGAAAAATTTCTACGTCGTAAAACAACTTGTAATTAGTATGCTTAGCCCTCGCTTAGGGCCAACCCTGCCTAAAAGCATTAGTGCATATGATCTAAAACCTAGTTGTATACTTGGTTGCAAGAAATGATCAATTTCATTCATATATATGCCTATTCTAAATATCCATCTCTTGTAAGTATTATTTTGCCAATAATTTTGAGGTAGGTGCTGCATGCAAATTAATCATGATATTAAACCCATATTTCCCGCAGCAATATATAACCAACATAAGATAACTATGAGTCTCATTTCACTTTTAATGAATTACAGAAAAGTGTAAGAAAACTAATACCTAGTGCTTACGAGTCATCTCAACATAGACTGTTAGTTTAAGATCTTTTTATTAAGGATTGGAGGCTAAAGAGAAGTCCTCTGAGGTGCACCAGAATCAAATGGTGGAATTTGAAAGGGGATATGGTGAAACAATTTAAGGATAGAGTAAGTTATGGAGAAGATTAGAGTTTGGTAGGAGATGCTAACCAGATGTGGGAGAGACTTACAACTCCTTTAAGGAATACAACTATAGAGATCTTAAGTGTTTCTAAAGGGCAAAGGGGTAGTAAGAGGGAGTTTTGGTGGTGGAATAAGGAAGTTCAAGAAAAAGTTAAGTTTAAGAAGGTTGTCTATAAAGCTATTTTACATAACACTATAGAGGTAGAGATAGTTAGTAATAGAGAAAGGTATAAACTGGCAAAGAAAGAAGTGAAGTTGATAATCTCATAAGCTAAGAGTAGAGCTTACGAGAAACTTTATCAATGACTAAATACTAAAGATGGAGACAAGGTTATTTTTTAAGATGGTGAGAGTTAGGGAACAAAAAGTAAGAGATTTTGATCAAGTTCGTTACATAAAAGACGAAGCAGGGAGGGTATTTTTAGCTAAAAATGACATCAAGAGAAGATGATAGAGGTACTTCTAAAGCCTTTTTAATGAAGGCGTAGATGAATGAAGGCGTAGATGATAATATATTTTTAGGTAACCTTAGCTCATCTAAAAGTTTCGTAATTTTACTTACTGCCAACAGATTATGAGGTATGAAATTAAGAATACATTGACGGAGATGAAAGGTGGTAGGACCATGGGCCTGATAAGATACCAATAGAGGTGTGGAAGAGCCTAGACGAAGAGGGTATTACTTGGCTGACTAAGTTTTTTAATGTGATCCTTAAGTTTGACAAAATCTCGGACGAGTGGAGATTTAGTATGATAATTCCTTGTACAAGAACAAAGTTATAGAAGAAAGTGATTAAGAAGAGAGTGCAAAAGGTGCTTCTATCTCAAAAACCAATTTGGCTTCATACCAGGAAGGTCCATAACAAAAGCTTTGCATCTCTTTAGAAGGTTGAATACTAAAGGAAAAGACTATGTAACCTACACTTGGTTTTTATTGATTTAGAGAAGTCGTATGATAAGGTACCAAAGGAAATTATGTGGAGGTATTTAGAAGTCAAGGGGGTCCCTATGACTTCTATACAACTTATTAGGGACATGTATGAAGGTGTAAAAACTAGAATAAGGACGATACGAGGAGATACAGAACATTTTTCTATAGAATTTAGGCTACACCAAGGTTCTTCTTTGAGTCCCTTTCTGTTTGCAGGAATAATTGATGAGCTTATCAAGAACATCCAAGGGCATGTGCCTTATTGTATGCTATTTGTTGATGACATTGTTTTAGTGGATGAGACAAAAGAGGGGTTAATTCCAAGCTTGAACTTTGGAGGGATACATCAGAGTCAAAGGGTTTTAGATTGAGTAGGACTATGATTGAGTACGTGCAATGTAACTTTTTAAGATATAGGGTGGTTTCAAATATGGAGGTAAAGATTGGATATAAGTTATACCACAAAAGGAGTGTTTTGAATATTTATGATCTATCATATAGAGCAACGGAGAAATTGATGAAGACATAGTCTACTAGATTATATAAGGGTGGCTAAAATGGAGAAGTGTTTCAAGAGTTTTGTGTAACAAGAAAATACGGTTCAATCTTAAGGATAAATGATTAAGGTTTGCTTGTGTGTAAGTTTTAATTATTAACCCTCGATAATCTGCAAGCGCATGATTCATTAGCGTAGTACCAAAGGTGTCGATCCTACGAGGAGAGAACTAATCTAATCTTAAAAGCTAAGGCCATAAATAAATAACAAAAATTCAAGATACAACAAAACTAATACAAGAATTTAATTTAATAAAGAAAATTGAGAATTAAACAGGAAAATACTAGTTATTAAGCGATTTGCAACGCATCCAAGAATCAACCGAAGGAAATTACCAATTGAGAAAAGAGGAATTTTACATATCCTTAATGTTAACTTAACTAATTATGAATTATTGAATTATTGGTTTTAGACTATCCTATGGTTGATTACTCTCTCTTAAGTTATAACCATTAACCCTAAATTATAAACCTAATTAGATTATGGAGGTTGCAATATTTCAATTCATAACCTATCCAAAACCTTAATTAGTTATGAAGTTCTCTAATAAACTATTAGAAACCTATGCAAGATCTCTCTTCACACAAATTCTTGAATTAATTCAATTCTAGTTTCTAGTAAATCACCTAACTCTTGTTAGTACAATTTAATCATTTTTATTTGATTCACCCTTTTAATTTATTATCGAATTATGCAATCACATAATCAAACCACAACAATATCCAATAAACACATAAACAATAAGATTCTCATTAATTTAAAAATAAAATTTTAAAAGTGAGTTTAGAACATCCTCGACATTCTAGATCCTATCATCAGCTGTTCAATCCAATTCTATACAATATTAAAATTGAAAATAACAAGAAATACAATCTAAAATGGATGACAAGAGGCACTGACATCGGGAAACCTCCTTCGAGTCTACTGCTTCTCCTCTTCTCTCTTCTTTCTTCTCTTCCTCTATCTCTCGATGATCTCTCTATAAGGTTTCTCAAGGTGGCTTATGTAAAATCTCTTTTCTTTGCCTCTTTTTGTTCTTTTTATATCATCTTGTTTTTGGGTAACCCTAGGGTTTTTTCGAGGTCCGAAAGGTCCAAAAAATTCCTTGAAACTTGACGTTTACAAGTGTATGTGCATCTGTCCGACATAGGTCACGATCATGGCCCTGCAGGCCACGATCGTGCACCATTCCCTGGGCTATTGTCACAATCATGGTGTTAAGCCACGATCGTGACAGAAGTTCCATATTTGGCCCATGATCGTGGGTTGTTGTTTCAGCCCCGAATGTCTTCGAAACTCCTCTGTTCTTCGATGTTGAACCTAAAATACTAGCAAACACGTAAAGGTACCTCAAAAACATAATATTTATGCTCAAAGACTTGTACTAACCCATAAAACACTTAAAACATAAATAATTAACAAACTAATACAATTCTAACTTAAACACATACTAAATGATTGAATTAACGACTAAACGCACATCAAATTATATCCTAAAACTCATTGCAATATACATTCATTACTAAATTCTATCATTTAAGAATTAGGTCGACCATACTTGATGGAGCTGAGTGTTGGCCTATCAAACAAATTCACAGTTATAAGCTAATGGTGACAGAGATGAGGATGTCTAGTTGGATGTACAACCTTACTAAAAGAGATAAGGTTAGGAATGTAATGGTGAGGGACAAATTGAAGGTTGTTAATATTATAGACAAATTAAGATAGACAAGACTTGTAGTGCCCCCTTATCGCAGGGTATACATCGGGACGCCCGTAGGTCATTTCGATACATATCCTACGATAAGGGTGAGCTACACAAAATCGCTATAATACTTCATATGGCATCATAATAATCATACATCAATATAAAAATCACTAATTTTTGAAACCATAAACTTTCCTCATTTCATTTCATCAGAATTCGAAATTTACATATCTATCATAGTTCACTATTTATACATCACTCCAAAAGAAATCTAATACAAAAAAAACCTAACTAGGTCATCCCCTAAAAATTCCAGCTGACCGACCGGTAAGCCATGAATTCTCTTGTCAACACGATCTACATGGTAGGAAAAGTCCTTCTAGAGCTAGGAGTCTACTCTCTCGGTCTTGAAAAATAAGTTACAATTTTGGGTGAGTTTACGAACTCAGTGAGGAACTATTATCGACGGTTCACTCAATTCATGCAACAAGCATAACACAGTTATTACATATACTCACATTCAGAAGTATCCCATGATTGTTATCACGTAAGTATAAGGCATTTTGCCTTTCACACAATCAAAGAAATTCAATCGAATGCATATGTAATGCGTATGTGACACTTTTTTAATTTATTACGTTGTTGTGATCGAGCGCCTAAACTGTCCCAATATGGGCGTATTAATCGTTGAACCTGAGGCTCTGAATCACTGTAGGCTCGAGACCCAAATACATTGAGCTTTAAGCTCTCAATGGCTGCTCTGGTCACAACCATCATTAACTGATCATGCACTCATGCAAGGAATGCATATGTCAGAATTAAGCAGTATCAACAATCACAAGCAATCACAAATTATCACATCTCAGCAAATAGTTTACAATTAATCACATTAAAATCATAAAGGTCCCAAATTCTTAGACAAATAGTACTTCTATATCATAATCTCCCAATACATCGGACCTTCTGTCTGGAATCCATAATCAGAACACAATCCCACCATTATTCTCCACAGAATTATAAACTTAGAATTATAAGCACAGAATAATTGAGGAACCGTTTATGTCACTCACCAATAGCTTCCGAGCTAATGCCTAAGATCAAAAGAAGCAAGACTGTTCATTGCAAAATGCTCTCGGGTATTAGAGAGCATAGTGTCACGATGTGACAATTAAAATATGCTTGTCCAACAATCGACTCTCATGGGTGTGAGAGAGAAAGCTCATGGGTGTGAGAAATGAAAAATCACTGGTGCGAGGGAGAGTCACAGGGGTGAGAGAAGAAAAACACGAAGCGAGATCGCGACTTCCTAGTCACTCACCCTCACTTCAAGCCCCCATAACTTTCAATCCAGAAACTTAAAATATTCAGACTTATATCATTAAAAATATAAAAGAAATACCAACAACTTTTATGAAGATAATTTTTTCAAAATCTTCCTAGATCAATACAGTTTAATCATGGAATTTTCAGACCACATTTTTACCCCTTTTTCTCATCTTTTTCTTCATCATTTCTGCCTCAATATTATCACTCAATCTCTCTCAAATGATTTCAGATGGCTAAGATTTTTGGCGAAGATGTAGATCGATGTGTTTCAAATCTAATGATTTAAGTCCCATGTTATTTGGAGGTCGGTAGGACAATATATTGTCAAAAGATCGAAAGCTATTTGGAGTTTTTATCAACAAAGGAAGTCTCATTCGTGCGAAATCAACATTTAGAGTTGCCGAAGCACGATCACGATTCCCCAACCAAAAGAGGAAAGTCGTGATCGTGCTCAAGCATGATTGTGCTTTCCTATCCTTTCTTTTAGAAGCGTGATCGTGTAGAAACACAATCGCGAGTTAACCTCTCCTTCCGTTTTTTTAATTTTTAATCAACTTCTCTAACTCATCTCTACTACATTTTTTGACTTCCATGCAAACAAATCATTCACAATCCACTCAAAAAATTCAGATTGAAACATGACATTAAAAATCAAAAAATTCATCTCTCATCTATCTCATTTTCTGCATTTCCTTCCACTGCTGAATTTTTTTATCTCATGTATATTTTGCAATTTCCTCTCTGACTTCCATTCAACTCTAATATTTCACAAAAAAATCCAAAATCCATACTTAAAACAAAATTATTTTCAATAATAGAGAAAGATCATTTACGCATTTCGCCATTTTCGATATTTTTTATGCATTTCACAATCTTTGATATTTCTTTATTGATGCATTTTTTTTTCTAATTTTTCTGTTACACTCTTTCATCTCCATCAACACTTTCATTTCATGTTAATCTATCATTTTAATCATTCCCATATCAAAGCATCAACTTACACCTATTTCTTAACTCTAAAACTTATTTTCAATTAATATCACAAATCACTCAAAATTTACGTACACAATGAATACACAACCATAAACATAGCACTTGTTATTTTCTCCAAATTTTTCTGCACCTATTTAAACACATTTTTTTAATAATCTTTCAACTCCAAAAATCATTTCTATATCTCTTAAAACAATATTTACCATCAAAACCGAGAAATCAACAAATTTATATTTTCATCTTTAATTCACAGTGAACATGAAAAATGTCCATTTTTCATTTATTCATGACATGCTAATAAATCACTATTTTTGCTACATAAAACAACAACTCTAAAGGATTAACAAGTTACTTACTTGATATAGCTCCACAATCTGCAGCAAGTCAGGAATCCCTAAACTTTAGGCGACTCACATACATTATTGTAAAGGTTGGCAAGTTTTAGTTTTTCTTGAAGAAATGAAAGAAAACCGAAGTTGGGAGTATCAAAAGGGTAGATGAGAACAAGGTTTTTCTTTAGTGGAGTTTTGATGAAAAACTTTGTGTAAAGGAATAAGCTTGAAGAAGACAACCACGAAGAAGATATTTTTAAGACAAGAACAGTACTTGGTCTTTCAAAGTTAAGAAAAACGTGACTTGGTCTTTCAAAGTAATTGTATGTTAAAAGTTAAACTAGATAAGTGACACTTATCACTTATCTAACATCTAAGGCTCTAACTAAGTTCTTATTGAACTAGTCCTATATCTCCCATCTTTTCATTCCAATTATCTCTAAAATTCTCCAATATCATTTAACTTTCATCTTTATTTCCATTCATCAATTTACTCACCAAGTGGCATTTTTCCTAGTCCAATAATATCCAATAATTTCGGCAATTTCTCCTAAAACATTCTAAATCCATAAATTCACTCTCTGAATTGGTTTTCCATACAATTAAATCACAAATTCTCAATATAAATCACCTCTCACATATATCAATCAATTATACCTGGAATGTCAATGAATGTATGTATAGTCATTTTAATGTTTGCAAAATTCAAATTCACGTGTGCGTATGTTAACAATATGCATGAGCATGAAAAAATGCTTTTTTCTTAATCGCCTATTGATCTCACATGTATCGTGTTTTTGGGTTTTAACTCTTAATATGGGAACAAGATGTTACATTTCTCACCTCCTTAATAAATTTCGTCTCGAAATTCTTATCTGATTGATTAGGTAGGCAAGGCTATTGTTTCCTCAAATACTCCTCCATTTTTCATTTAACTTCATCCCCCGAATAATTTCTCTCAATTCACAATAGCCAATGTAATCAATCAATCCTCTAATTATTTCTCCAGATATCACACATTATAATTCTGAGACATCTTATTGATAATACAACTCATAAGTTATTGGTCCTATGCTCTTAATGAGTCCATGTGGACCAATACAATTCGAGCTTAGTGTATCCTTTTTCCTAATCTAAGCACACCTTACCAAGGTGACACTCTTTGAAACAATTCATCTTTTGCTCAATAATTCACATCTCTTCAGTGTTAATACCCTTAACTTGTTTATTTTTCTTGAATCACTTAATTTTTGACACATATCAATTTCACTAATCCACAGTATCTCAAATCGATTTTGGCCTTTATCCATTTTTAGGCCCTTTTCAATTCAATGTAAGGGCGAATGAATCTTTTTGTCGTATAATGCCTCATATAGTATTCTAATGATATCACTATGATAATGATTGTTATGTTAGACATTGACCTCATATTCATATGAACTCCAAATTATAAGCTTTAAACATATCTCCAACAGTTAAAACTGTTGGCAACTCATACATACAGTCACTTGGTTCTATATCCTTAGCTGTTAAATGCTATTTTGACATATTCCTACTAAGTTGTATAGCTTAGGTCACTTTCTATACTTTATCCAAAAATCTCTTTTCTTAACCATCTTCATCGTGTACACATACCTCTCATTTCAATCCCAAAGTAACATTATTCCTATTTGGACTCAAAATTCAGATTCATTTTAAATTTCTTAATAAGATTCACAATTCTGGATCCTCAATTTGGGCTTTGCTAATATTTTCATACAAACAAAATTTTAAATTTTAATGCCACTAAGGATACTTTGATTTGCCCAAATTTTAACTCAATATTTTATGTTTTTTTGTTGCACTAGTTTGGTAACCTTAATATCTAAATTTGTGATACACTGATATGACAAATTCTATTTAATGCATCAGATTACAACACTAACTTTACTGGGAAATACTCAATCGTACATCATAATATTCAAGTAACACTATTCATTGTGCAACATCCCACTACCATAAGGTAAATACTCGAATATCCGAAGGACAATCAAGTACATACCTTATGAAAATGGTATGTTGGAGCAATAACAAATCCAATTTACACATGGCATCGTTTAACAAACTTGAAAGTCACTAAATTCTTAAAATCATTCACTTCATTCATTCATAAAGCTTACACTGTTTCCATCAAGCAAACATTTGCAAAACCTTATATAGGTTCTAACAAAACTACAAAAATAACAAACACTATACCACTTCTGTTGTCAGCTGACAGACCTCTGAGCCATTTCTCTATTCAAAAGATTTCTTAAGTCCTGACTAAGGAACTAGGTCTCCTGTCTCGTACCTAAAAAGTCACATTGCAATTTTTGATTAGTTTTGCAACTCAATGAGTGAACCATCATAGATGAATTCACCATATTACATAACACATTACATATATCACATATATTCATTCAAAACATATAATTAATTTTCAGATATTCACACTTCATGGCATATCATATAATCACACAATCTACATAGCCAAGTATAACAAATAGTTCATCTCAATTTATCATTCATCTCAGCTTTGCATATCATTTAATGAAATTTAATCTTATAATGTTATATGCATGAGACTCAACATTCTTTCTTATTATTGTGATCGAGTGCCTATCACATACTTATACAAATACTAGTTCATAGGGCTCAGTCGGAACAGAATCACGGAGTATAGCTCTACGTGTAGAACATATATCACGGAGCAAAGCACTACGTGGAAGTGCTTCATACTGGCAACTCAAGTCATAACGCCTTTATCTGAGCATACATTTTATGAAATGCAACAATTTCTGAATATCTCATATATCATAATCTTATACAAATGCTCAGACAAGATTTCACAGTCATCGGACCTAAATCCGGCATTCAATTTTTTTTGAGAATCAAATGTCAAAATTCATATCAAATCAAAACACTCCTAATACATTCCCAACTATTAACTCCTCGGACCTCAAGTTCGGAATTCAAAAACAACTCACAAGCAATTCAAACATATTGGATGTTTAACAAATCAAATTAAATTAAAATCAAATCAATCCTAAGAAAACATCTAGGTTGACTCACTGAACGCTCCAATATGCTATTGCCTGGATGGTCCGGCAATGTCTGTTTGGCGTCTACTTCGCTCCTCTAGAACATACACAACACATTCACAAATATCACATTATTGCAAAAATGTAAAAGCATTATTTTATCCACAATGTATATTCAATGACAATTCCAGGTATCTTATAGTTATTTTCACTTATAATATGGGCCAAAATAAAACAATGTGAAATCAATTTCATAACTTAATTGACCACTGCAGATTTTCTACTCACATGATTTCGAGTCAACTTTGCATAATTAATTTGATAGGGTAAAAGACAAAATTTGGCAACATTTCCTTATGGAAAGTTGTTATATAGTGTCTTAAGTTTCTAAAGACTCCACGATCATCCAATTTGATTTAGTATAACAAAAGTTATAACCCAAATTCTTTAGAATATTTTAGAGCTTTAGCAGAATTTTTACCTCAAATTCCAATCAAAAATTGAAATTATTGGAGACAGAATTAAAACTCAATTGCTATATAAAATTTGTAGTCCCATGTCTCTAGTTTACTCCAAATTAAAAATCATCCCATTTGGATAACTGCAGAGAAAGATATGGTCAAAACACCAAAGTATGTTTAAGTTGTCAGGAAACTTTGCCGTGGCGAGCCAAAAGTTGGCCGCGACGAACTTTCTAGATAGCAGAATTCTTCGATTTATTCTTAAAAGTTTTCCGTGGCGAACTCAAGAGTTGGCCGCAGTGAACTTTTATAAAAACCAACTCTTTCAAGTTGATCGCGACGAAGTTTACTGCATCTAAAACTCGTCTTCTTCTTTCATTCTTTTCCCAGATTTCACATTCTCACTCTACCGTAAATTTTTCCCAAGTAAATTCTCACACCAATCAACTCAAATATCATTCCAAACAGTTCTTCTAACTCATTTTTAGCTCATCAACTCCCAAAAAATTCAAAAACCAAGATTCACACTTAAACATCAAACTTCGTTTCTACTGATAAACAACAGACACAATGTATGCATGTACCATTTCAGTTTTCTCAAAACTAGGATAGAGTATATGTATATATTTTCCAATCTATAGTCCATTCAACACAATGTTAAACAATTCTTAATTCTCAAATAAATCGTCCAATTTATTCAGTACCGCAACCTCAAATCTTTAACTCATGCATGCATGTATATTTTTGAACCAGAAAATATCATCAAGTTACTTACTTGTTTCAACTTTTATTTCTAGCAATGAAAATAAATTCAATGTACAGAGAACATAACAGTTTGTTAATTGGTGAAGAAGAATAGTGAAGAACATAAGTTACAGAGACAAATTCCTAACATAGAATATCAAACTACGTGTATAACATTCATGTCATTCACGTATCTTCACATTTTCAAGCCATTTGTCACAACTAATTCACCATTTGTTATCTGCCTATTAGTGCCATGTGTCACTCTATCATAAGTCCATAATACTTTGAATTTTTTGAAAATTTCTAAAATTCACCAAAAATTTTGAAATAATAATGACTGTCCAAATAATTTTTTGGCTAAAAAATAATTCACCAAAATTTCAAAATATCCAAAATGTACAAAAATTTTCAAATCACATTTAATACACTATACTAAATCCAAAATTTCTATTTATAAATCAAATTTACCCGAACATGCCAATGAATGCATGTATAATCATATGAATGTGCAAAATAAATGTGTATGTCACTGATAATTATGCATGATGTGCATTTTTTTAATTTCTCAGAAATTTCTCATAGTTTACAATTATAACCCTAACATAGGTAAAGGGATGTTACAACTCTCCCCTCCTAATAAAAATTTCGTCCTAGAAATCCTTACCTGAATGATCAAATAGGTAGGGGTACTGATTTCTCACATGCTCCTCCGTTTCCTATGTGGCTTCTTCACTCGAATGATTCTTCCAAAGGACTTTCACCATCGGAATCACCCGATGCCTCAATTGCACAAGTTCCTCAACATAGCTCAGATTAATAGAGACTTCAATCTCCTGAGTCGGTATCAGATAAGTTGGATCTGACCAATATCGCCTAAGCATGCTTACATGAAACACATTATGTATCTAAGTCATTTCCTAAGGTAAGGCTAACTTATAAGCCAATGGTCCAATTCTTTCAATTATTTCATATAGACCAATATATCTCGAACTTAACTTGCCATTCTTGCCGAATCTCAATACACCTCGCCAGGGTGATACTCTCAGGAATACTTTATCACCAACCTGATACTCCATATCTCTCCTGTGCTGATCTACATAGCTTTTTTGTCTATCTTGTGCCATTTTAATTCTACTGCGGATCAATTTTACCTATCAATAGTGTCCCAAATCAACTCTGGGCCTTTGACAATTCTTAAACCCTCTTCATCCCAATATAAAGGCGAACGACACTTCTTGCCGTACAACGCTTCGTATGATGTCATACTGATACTGCTATGATACTGATTATTATAAACAAATTCAATCAAAGCCACATATTGATCCCATGCTTCATGAAACTCCAAAACATAAGCTCTGAGCATATCCTCAACAGTCTTAATTGTCCTCTCACTCTGACCATCTGTCTGAGGATGAAAAGCAGTACTAAAATTCAGCTTGGTACCCAAAACTGTCTGTAAACTACCCCAAAATCTCGAGGTAAATCTAGGATCCCTGTCTGAAACTATAGACATTGGAACCCCATGTAACCTCACAACCTCATTCATATATCATTGAGCTAATTGATCTAGTGAAAGATTCTCTCTCATTGGCAAGAAATGAGCCAATTTGGTCCATCTATCCATAATGACCCAAATGACATCATGTTGCCTCGGAGTCTTCGACAATCCCATAACAAAATCCATCGTGATTAATTCCCATTTTCACTCCGAAATAGGTAACGAATGTAATTTCCCTACTGGAGCTTGATGCTCAGCCTTAACCTGTTGATAAGTTATGCATTTAGACACAAACTCTGTTACTTGTTTTTTCATACTAGTCCACCAGTAATGTTATTTCAACGTATTATACATCTTGGTAGTACCAGGCATAACATAAGTTGCTAAATGTGTTTCCTCCAAAATCTCTTTCCTCAAATTATCAACGTTGGGCACACATAGTCTTCGCTTTAACCTCAAAGTATCATCTCTCACTTCAAACTCAAAATCTAGATTCACTTTCAACTTCTCAATTAACTTCACTAAATCTGGATCTCTGCTTTAAATCTCTTTGATTCTTTCAACCAAAATAGGTCCCAACTTCAAAGTAGCTATCAATGTATCATTCTACTCCAAATTCAATTCAACGTTCAGTGCTCTCAACTGAACTAAGCTAGGTAACCTCAATAACTGTACTTGTGCCACACTGCTATTAGACTTCTGACTTAATGCATCAGCTACTACGTTAGCTTTTCCAAGATGATACTCAATGGTACAATCATAATCTTTTAACAATTCAATCCATCTTCTCTATCTCATATTCAACTCTTTTTAGCTCAACAGATATTTCAAACTTTTGTGATCAGTGAACACCTAAAAAGTTTCTCTGTACAGATAGTTTCTCCAAAATTTTAAAACAAATACCACTACAACGAGTTCCAAATCATATACTAGGTAATTAAATTCATAAGGCCTCAATTGTCTTGATGCATATGCTATTACTTTACCATGCTACGTTAACACACATCCTAAACCCTGATACGATGCATCACTGTACACAACATAACCTTCAGATCTAGACGGAATAGCTAACACCGATGTCGTAGTCAACCGATGCTTAAGCTCCTCAAAACTCCGCTGGCAATCGTCACTCCATCTGAAAGGCACATTCTTTCTTAGAAGTTTTGTCAAAGGGGCTAAAATCAATGAAAACCCCTTGACAAACCTTCTTTAATACCCAACTAATCTAAGGAAACTTTGAATCTCAGATACATTCTTCGAATCCTCCCACTTCATTACAACTTCTATTTTCTTTTGGTCAACCTGAATGCCCTGTCTAGACACGATGTGACCCAGAAATACTACTCGATCAAGCCGAAATTCGCACTTGCTGAACTTGACATATAACTGTTTCTCCCTCATTATATGAAGAACCACTCTCAGATGTGCCATATGATCTTTTCTACACTTCAAGTACACCAAAATGTCATCAATAAAGACAATTACAAATTGATCTAAATAAAGTTGAAATACCTTATTCATCAATGCCATAAAAGCTGTCGGAGCATTAGTCAAATCAAACAGCATCACCAAAAATTCGAAGTGCCCATATCTGGTTCTAAATGCACCCTTGGGAGCATCAACCTCAGCTATTTTCAACTGGTAATATCCCGACCTCAAGTCTAACTTTGTGAACACCTGAGCTCCCTATAACTGATCAAATAAATCATCAATCCTCGGCAATGGGTATTTATTCTTAATTGTTATCCGATTTAATTGTCGACAATCAATGCACAATCTCAGGGTTCCATCCTTCTTCTTTACAAACAGTACCGTAGCTCCTCAAGGTGACACACTAGGCCTGATGAAACCCTTATCTAATAACTCCTATAACTAGGTTTTCAGTTCCTTCAGTTCAACAAGCGCTATCCTATATGGAGGAATTGATATACGAGCAGCACCTAGTACAATATTAATAATGAACTCCGTCTCCCTATCTGGGGGTAATCTTGGTAGTCCAACCAGAAACACATCCAAAAATTCTCTAACAACTAGAATGTCCTGAATGGTTTGTTCATTTCGTGTATCCACCATGTGCGTTAGAAAAGCCTCACATTCGCCTCAGATCAATCTCAAAGCACTCAGAAATGAAATTAGTCAGGCTGGCACTGCCTGACTAACCCCTCGAAACACCACTCTTGGCTAATTAGGGGATTCAAACACTACCTCCTTAGTATAACAATTCATCAATGCCCTATGAGCAGTGAGCCAGTCCATACCTAAGATGAGGTCTATCTCTCTTAGTTGCAATATAATCAAATCAATTTCTAATTCTGCCTGATCAATCCAAACCATGCACCTCTTACATACCTCACCAATCATTGTTGTGCTACCCACTGGAGTACTCACTACTAATTTACATTTCAGTATCTCATGCTCACAATGCAATCTAGATGCTAGGTGTGGTGTGATGAATGAATGTGTAGATCCTGGATCTACTAGTGCATATGCTTCAAAATTAAAAACATTCAACACATCTGCTACCATGTCTAAAGAATTCTGCGCCTCCTGTCTAGTAATGGCGTAGAGCTTGGCCTGAGATTGCGGCTGGTTGCTCCGCACCTCAGTCCTGACACTAAGCCCTGCTGACTGAGTCCTACCTCTACCTCTACCTCTTTGTGTAAGTTTGCCAGCTCTACTATGCTGAACTATAGTGTAACATCCTATCACCGATGGGAAGGGTATTTTGGTAAATTGGGATGGGTTAGGAATGTTTAAACATATCTCGGCATGCACATGCATCTTATAGCCTCTATATAAATATGAATGGTAATTTTTGCACATGCACATGATTGTGCATGCATTCATGGCATTTCCCGGCATATGTGTCTAAATGAAACTATTTGTGAAATTTGTGTTTGAAAAATTGAATTGGAGTGATTTATGTGTGTTTTATATTTTTAGGAAAATTCAGGAATTTTTCTGAAATATTTCGGGGTATTTTTTCGGACTGGAAAAATCGCCAAGTGGCGGACTGGTTGGTTTCTGGTACTGAAAAGTACTGCCTAATGGCAATGGAATATTGGATAAAGGATTTTGGGATTTTTACTTGAACCATTAGCATTAGATGGAAGATTTATTTGTATTAATGTTCTTTATTAAATAGGATTAAATAGATTTTTTTTTGTCTTTTTCCAATTAAAAGACAAGTGTCCTACTTCATTTATTAGACTTGTCTTATACCCTTCATTCAATTACGACACTCTTCCTTGGAATGACTTAAACAAATTACTTGGAAAGCCTAACCCTTTCTTCATCCGTGGTTGCTACTCTTCTCCTTCCTTCGTTGGTGTCTTCTTCATACAAGAAATTTTTTTGTTCATTTGCTTGCTTCTCCTTCCTACTCACACAAAACCAACCTTAAGCCTTGTGAATATGATGATTTGTGTGTGTAATAGAGGGATAGCCATGAGTGTTGGTGAGTATTGGACCCCGAATCTTTTTGGTAAGCTAGGATTATTAAATAAGGATTTTTGAATGATTATTCATGAGTAAAGAAGTTAAGAATTCTTGAAATTGAAATGAAATGGAAGATATGGTTTAAATACGAGATGGATTAATGTGGAATTAATTGACATGTTAATATGCTTAAGGTAAGGTGTCATGAAATTAGGTGGCATGATTTAATGGGAGTCAATTATTGTATTTTGTGGACTTAATTAGCATGTTAAGGAAATTTAATTAACATGTTGATTAGACTAAGACTATATGACATGGATTCAGTGTATTAAGGTGTTATGTAGGTTATAAATGTATTAAGGGTTAAATGGGCCTTGGACTCAAGTTGGGCTTAAGTGGTGATGTAAAAAGAAGAGGATTAAACGAGAGTGATGAGTTGGGTGGCATGAATTAATAAAATTAAATGTGTTAGTTGAATTTAAGAGTTTAGAATTTAATTGGGCCTAAGAGAATAATGGGCCTAAATCAAATGAAAAGAAGAAGAAATGGTTTGGACTTAAGTGATTTAGTAGGATGAGAAGAAAGAAGAAAAGAAATAAGATGGGCTTAAAGATAAGTGGGCCTTGAGAAGTTTAAAGAGGAAATAAGAAGGAAGAAGAAGAAGGGAGTTGGATTTTGGGCTTAAGTTAAGATGGGCTTAAGTGAGTGAAGTAGTGTAAAAGAAGAAGAGGAATTAAATGAAGTGGACTTGAGCCTTGGGCTTGAGTTAAATGAAGAAGGAAGTATAAAAGGAAGAAAGGAAGCCCAAGGCTAGGGTCCATTTGAGTTAAAATTTAAGGATGATATTAGCTTAGGTTTTATTTAGTTTAAGGCATTAGAATGAAAGAAGCCTTTGGGCTAGAGCCCATTTGGGTAGAAAGTAAGTGAGTTAGATAGTTAAATAAAAGGAGAAAAGGATAGGGGTTTAAATAAGACATTTGGGCTTTGGGTCCAAATGAAATGAATAAAGAAGAGAGGATATAAATGAGATGTGCTTAAGTTGTAGTAGGAAAATAAGAAGGAAGGAATTAAATGAAATGGATTTGGGCTTGATTCCATGAAGTGAAAATTAAAAGGAAAAGAATGGAAACAAAATGAAGAAGTGGACTTGGGCTTAAGTTGTAGTATGAATTAAATGAAGAAGGAAGGAAGAAGGAAAGAAGAGGGAAGTGAATGGGCTTTAAGGCTTATGGGCTTAAGTGAGGGGGAAGTAGTATAAAAGAGATGAAATAAGTGAATTGGTGTAGGAAAGAAGAGAGAATACGAAAATAGAGAGGAGAAGAAGAGAGAATTCGTGAATGGGAGAAGAAGGAGAAAGAAGAGTTCTTGCTAGGGCTCCAAGATCCAAGAGATTTAAGAAGATTTTGAAGAAGGTTCAAGAGATAAAAAGGTGTAGGAAGAGTCAAGCTACAATCTAAGCCAAGGAACTTCTTATTTGAGCAAGGATTTAAGGTAAGTCATGAAGTTAAGTTTAAGCTTTTGTTTGGGTTATGGTTGAGAAAGCCTAGAAAATGAATGGGTATTGTGATTCCAAGATAAATTTTATGATTTGTGTTCTTAGGATTGTTGCATTTTGGATGTCTTTTGATATGAGAATTTTGTTGATTTTGAGGAAAATGGTGAGAGGAAAGAGGAATGGAAAGCAAGGGAAGGCCATGGGAACAAGGTTTTCAAGCAAGGAATTATAAGGTAGGTTTTATGTTTATAGTTAAATAATGGGCCATTGACATAATTTTCAAAGAAATTAAGAATCTAAAAATGTTTTCAAATTCATTGTTTTTGAATGCCTTGAGAAATTGCTATCATTGATGTATATGTGATGTGAATTGGATGATTGATGATTTGTGATATGTGAATGTGGATGTTATGTGATTTTGCTTGAGGAATGATGATGCATTGCATAGGAAATGATTTATGATCATAAAATGATTTATGAAAATTTGCATGATTTATGCAAAACAAGATTTCCAAGATTTTTGCCTTTGGACAATCAAGTTTCAAGACATGATTATATGTTATGTGGGTTAGGTTAAGTCCACCCAAGAAACGCCTCGCACGATGACTATGAAAAGCCTTCACTTGCACGCCATTGTGGCATAGGATGATCCAATATTTGGACTCCTCAAGATTTGCCCATATAAGCTCATTAAATGAGATTATATGGTTGCCAAGAATTGTGGACTTGCCAAACCATTATGATGTGTTAGGTTGTATGTGTTATATGATGTGAATTGTGACAAGTTGAATTGCATTCATGATTTCATGAAAGTTTGAAAAATGAATGATTTGTGATTTCAAGAAAATGACAATAGCTCTTAGTTTATGATTTTATGAGCTTTTGAAAAATAAATGATTTGTGATTTCAAGAAAATGACAAGAGCTCTTAGTTTATGATTTTATGAACCTTTGAAAAATGTATGATTTGTGATTTCAAGAAAGGGACAAGAGTTTTGAAGAAAACAATGTTTTATGATTTAAAGGAAATTTATATGGAAATGGACTTCTAAAATTGTTTTGTTCATTATTTGGTTATAAGCATAGAACCTTCTGGGCTCCCCAAGCTCACCCCCCTATTTTTCCAATTTCCAGGTTTTTAGCAAGAAATCAAGTGGAAGTGGATCAAGACAGATTGTGCTTATTTTATTGTGTATTTGAAGTTGGTTATGTAAATGTATGATTGTAATTCATATGAGCAATGGAATAAGGTAAATAAGATATTGTTATTGGTTTTGAAATTTGGCTAGGAAATGCCAATGAAATTGTAAAACTCTTATGTATGATGATTAATGCAATATGGACTTGAGTATGGTTGTGAATGTACAATTGTATCATTGTATAGCTTGGATATGATTAGATGATTAAGAGTGCGGTTGTTGCCTTGATTTGAGTTTGGAGTTACTCTTGCGATTAAGTTATGTTATATGAGGTTGCATGTTGAGTTTATGCAGGTGGAAGTATTAGAATTGAAAATTGGTTAGTTGCATTTTCAAGGGAAGTGCTGTCAAATTTTCCTAAAATTTGACAGAATTTCGCTTCAGTTTTAGACCCCATTAGAGATTGATTTAGATCGGGAAGTCTTCGTGAAGATTGTAGTAGAAGTTCAGATCTTTCTAAGGGTATATCATTTGTCTCATTTGGACTTAGGGTTAAAAAGTTATGAGGTGAAGAACACATTCAGTTACTGTTCATGTACTGTTACATTGGTCTTTAATGAGTAGTGTCCTTTGAGTGGCTTTTTGCCTTGATTAATGATGGAATTAGCATTTGCATCCTTCATGATATTTGTAGTTCGTTTTGTTATCTTTCCATGGAGGTATAGTATGCACATATTGGAGCTAGGAATAAGGAGTTATGAGGGTTGAAAGGTGATAGTCTCAAGTGAATTGAAGTTGGTTTTAAGATTTGGAGTTTTGGAAAAATGGCGTGTCCGTTAAACGGACATGGAAGTCCGTTTAACGGACAGCTACGGGTCAAAAGGACCCCTTGCTATGTGTATGTCCATTAGATGGACACGGATGTCCGTTAAATGGACTTTCTCGGACGAATTGGCACACTTTTGGCCGTATGTGTCCGTTAAACGGACATGCCTGTCCGTTTAACGGACAGCTACGAGTCACTTGGAGAAATATGCGTTTTTGACCAGTTTTGAGGCCGAATATCACTTTGAGGCCTCTAATAAGAGTTGTATATCTTGATGTTATCTTTCATATTGAGTAAGAAGGAAGTCATTTGGATAATTGTAGAAAAAGTTATGGCAATCGCGCCAAAAGAGTTTCACTTGGATTTTTGAAGTGAGCATGATCTATTTATTTGGGCATAAATCCCTCATACGACCTCCAAATGAGGTGAGGCTTGAACCATTGGATTTATAAGACATATATCTTTCTTGCTACAAAAATTGGGATTATTTGAAGTTAAATTGAGAAAGTTTGCATCAAAGTAAGTTAAAGGCCGGTTAAGAGGGCATGTTTCCGGTATGAACTCTTTTAGGCTTTTGATAATATCTTGAGTTATAGAACTCCGATTGAAGCGATTCTTGTCTTAAATTAAACAAGAGTCATAAGGATATGATTTACAAGAAAATTCCAAATGAATTTAAGATTTTAAGTTTTTCAAATTCGGTGAACGCGTAGAGGAAATAAGTTCAAGTATGATGATTAGGTACATGGGCACACTAAGGGACTTTGGTAAGTAAATATTGGGAGCGTTTTGAGCATGAGAATGAATTCATGATGTCTTTAAGGGTTCAAGGGATTAAGAATGAAAAAAAATTATAACCCTTCAAAGAAATGCGCACGCTCAGGTTTCACGATTTTAAGCAAGAGAGTTGGGTTTCGAGAACGGGATCCAACAGTCGGGATCCGATCTCCGGGTCGGGTTCCGACAGTGAGTGGTAGAAAGTTGGAGTGATTTGAAGATTGAAGAGTTTGCAACTTGTTTAGGTGAGACTTGATGTTTATGTTCTTTAATTTAGTAGTTAGAAGCATTCATGGTGTTTTATTGTGCATGAATTTCATAAAGAGAGTGGTTGTATTGGTTGGGTATAAGTGTAAGTATGTGTGAGGTTGAATGATAAATATGTTGTGGATTAGTTTTGGATTGGTTTTGATGTATGTGTGATGCTAGATGAATGGAAATTTAGTGAAGAACCTAGTGTGTAATGTGCTGCCAAATTGGGATGGATTACTCAAGTAATTGTTTTGATGAATTTATGGCTGAATTAGAGGTCCAAATGGATGCATATTGATGTAGGTAAAGTGATGAAATGAAAAGAGTTGAGGTAGGGAGGAAATCTGGAAAATGTGACTTTGTGTAGGTTTCAGAATTTGGCTCATAACTTTTGATATGGTTGTCCAATTGAGCTGAGGTTTATTTTAAATTAAACTTAAGAAGTATGGCTAGATTTAATATGAAGGAAGTTTTGTCCAATTCTGACCTTAAGGATTTTAATTTTGGCATGCAAAGGGAATTGTTAGGTGCTGTGTGAACAGTATCCGAACCTTGTGACTTGAAACTTTGATAATTTTTTTAGGATTGAATTGGATTGAATTTGCTACTTTGGTCTTCATGAAAGTTGAATATTTTTGTGTTAGCTTTCTAACGCCACTAAGTATGAATTTATTTGATGTGTAGATTGAAAGTTATAGTCTGTTAATGTTCAAATGGTAATTCAGTCCAAATTGTGTTTTGGTGTGAAATGCTCTAAGTGAATAGGTTTTGTGCTATTTATGTTCTGGTATTTATTTGGGAATGTTAGTGGTGAAATTGTCTTAAGTGACCTTCTGGAAAGTTGTATAGGATTTTTGTAGCTTTCTAATGAGGTACTTTGTGTGAATTTTAGATGTAAGTATTGTTAGACATAAATTTGTAAAGTTTTGTTATGGTTTTGGTTAAATGATGTTTTCTTAGACAGCTACAGTAATGGGAGATTTTAACCTAGTTAGAGATGGAATTGGGTGATAAGTTCTTCTTGAGAACTGTAGTACATTGTCTAAGCTTTTTATTGCTATATGGTATGTAATTTTTCAAAAATGGGTTGGAAAGTTATGAATTTTGAAAGATTGGGTTTCTGTTGAGAATGATTTGGATAGGCTGAAGTTTTGATTTAGCAATTGAGTTGTTTAATGATGGAATTGACTTTTAGTTTGTTCACGAAAGATGTAGCATTTGTTTTGCTATTTTTATTGATATAAAATTTGGAATTTTTTACAAAGAGGTTGAAAAGATATGATTTTTGGAAAAAATGTTGTTTTGTTGTGACAATTTTGTAATTTGACAGAATTTTTGAGTGCATTTTTGACACACTTAGAGGTGAAATTGGATTTTTCACTCTTCATGAAACTTGTATGATTTTTCATGATCTTTCCAATGAGACCAAGTTTGTGATTTTTCAATGTCTGTGCTAAAAGTTATGAATTATGGAAAGAGGGAAGGTTTAAAAAGGATTTTGAGAAATTAAAAAAAAAATGAAAATTGGTCAGTCACTCACACCTCGCGGGGGCGACGCCTCGTCCTCGCGAGGGCGAGGACACTGTCCTCGCGAGGGCGAGGACACTGTCCTCGCGAGGGCGATTGTATATATATATATATATTATATTTTTTAATTTGATTATTATTTGATTATTTGTGATTATGTGACCTAATTGTTTCTTTGGTCAATTGCTTTTCCGTCCGACGTCCGATTGACCTGATTCTTGAGGCATCGGATTCCTATAATATTTAATTTCATTTATTTATGAAATTAGAAATTTTTAGAGTTGAAATTGATGGGGATCGGTTAGGTCGAAGTGAGGGGTCTGGGAAATAATTTTTCTGATTCGTATTTTATTTATAATTGGACCTATAGAGGTCCGAATTGAGTAATTCTTGTGGCTATGGTTTTTTAATTTTTAGATGGAATTTTTGTGATGGGAATTTGTGAATTAGTGGTGGGAATATCATGAACTTGCATTGTAGACGTTTTAATTGTTCCATGTGCATTGTTTGATACTTTTGAACATACATTGAGTAATGTGTGATTATTTTGCTTGTTATAGAGGCACAGTTGGAACGTCATCCCACGTACATTGCCGAGACTTCCCGGCATTAGCTCGGAAGCTATTTGGTGAGTAACCTGGATGGTTCCTCAATTATAATTTGTTTATATTTTGCACTTATAAAACTGTGGAGAATAATGGTGGGACTATTGCATTTGTCTATGCCTATATTCCGGACCGAAGGTGTCCGATGTATGTGAGAAATTATGACATAGGAGTGTTCTGTTGTGATTGTGATTTTGTGAAGTATTTGTTGATTGCATTGATTTGGGATGAATTTGGATGTGGGCTTTGTTTTATATTGTCATATGCATCCCATGTATAAATGCATGATTAGTAATTTGGCAGTTGTGACTGGAGCAGCCACCGAGAGTTTCAAACTCAACGTAATTGGGCCTCGAGCCTACAGTAACTCAGAGCCTCAGGCTCACTGATTAATGTGCCCTTAATGGGACAGTTTAGGCGCTCGGTCACAACAACGTAATAAATTGGAAAAAGGGTCACATACGCATTACATATGCATTTGATTGAATGTTTTGATTGGGTGAAAAGTAAATTACTTTGTGCCCATGTGAATAATCATGTGGTACTTTTGAATGGATTATTATGGTATTAATGTGATCTTTTTGTGTATGCATGAATTGGGTGAACCATCGATGATGGTTCCTCACTGAGTTCGCAAACTCACCCAAAATTGCAAATTATTTTTCAGGACCGAGAGAGTAGACTCGTAGCTCCAGAGAGACTTTTTTTGCCGTGTAGATCGAGTTGGCAAGAGAAGTCATGGCTCACAGGTCGGTCAGCTGACACTTTTGAGGGATGACCTAGCTAGTTTTTTTTTTTTGTAGTAGACTTCTTTTGGAATAATGTACAGACAGTGAAAAACTGACAGATGCGTAAATTACTGTTTTTGATGATATGAAATGAGAAAATTTTATGGTTTCAAAAATTAGTGATTTTCAGTATTGATACTTTATGATATTGATGCCATGTGAAGTGTTAATGATGGTTTGTAGCGTACCCTTATCGTAGGGTGTGTATCAGAATGACCTAAGGGCGTCCCGGTATATGTCCTATGGTAAGGGGGTGCTACATGTAGTCTCAGTCATAGTTCCTCCTCTAACTCCAGACTGTGTTTCCAACATCTTAAGACAATCTTTGATCTGATGCTCATATGAGCCACATCGAAAACATGCTCCCGTTATCTACCAACACTCACCACCATGCTTTTTACTACAGTGCTCACATTCAGGCAGTTGGTGCGACTGATTGGTAGGCATGTTGGGCCCCAAAATTTTTCTAATTTATGTTATTGAGCCTGAATTGTCCTAATTGTGTGTTTATATCTTAGTTTGATTAAATTGGGAGTGTTAGTGGATAATTGAGGTTTATTTCAGTTTAATGTGGTTTTAATAGGATTAAAGGATAAAAGTATATGAGGGCATTTTGGGAAGATTACTTAGGTTGGATAGGTTAAGGCTTTGCATAGGAGGGTATTTTGGCCATTGTCCATCTCTTTAGCCTTAAGTGAGAAATTTAGAAGAAAGAAAGGAAAGAAAGTGAAGAGAAGAAGAGGGAGAGAGTTGCCGTAGGTGAGGAAGAAGAGAAGAGAAATTAGGGCTTTTGATTCCTAAGTTTTTCGACAGAGTTTGAAGCACATTTTGGGTAAGTTTCGCTTCTTTTAATCTTGTTTTGATTGGATTGAACCTTAGTATAGTTTGGTATTGTGTTAGAATCGGTGGTTTAGGGATTTTCGGAAACTAGGTGAAATCCTTGGGTTGATGAGTTTGTGACTGATTTTAAGGTTTGAATGAGTTAGAAATGTAGTATTGGACTTGACTTAAGGTTTAGAAGTGTTGCACTCGCAAAAAGGGAAGGATTGAAGTGAGAAAATGCTGGAAAATTGGGTTCGAAGATGTTCTCCAGACCCGCACGTCGCGACGTGCGAGGAAGGTATGCACGTCGCGACGTGCGAGGAAGGTATGCACGTCGCGACGTAGGAATTTATGTTCGACGCAACGAGCACGGGTCGTTCGTCGCAACGAGCACGAGCCGTTCGTCACGACGAGAGGGTCGTTCGTCGTGACGAGCGTGGCTTTCGTCGCGGCGAGCCCCCAGTTTCCAGTATAGGTGAATTTTGGTAGTTTGGGCATACCTTTTGCTGTGGAAGTCCAAATGAGGTGATTTTGGATTCGTTGTGGACTAGAGCCGTAGGGCTACAAGTTTCATGAAGGAAAGAAGTTTGGAAATTGTCACTAAAGATTCGGGGATTTGGTTGGAAGTTGAATGTAGACTTTTAGTGCTTTTACTTTTGACTTCCAAGTTTTTTGAATATTTCTTTTGAATATTGTTTGAATGGAAACTTGATTTGTTATAGGAAACCAAGCCGACCTGATCTAATCGCAAGAGGAAGGACGACAGTGAGTCAGATTCTCAAGCGACATTAGGTGGGTAATATATTTATGGTTGTTGTATGTATGGGCAAAATGTGTAAGCTTGCTTGCATGCGTGTGACACTGCTTATGTTGAATTATGAGGAATATTGTAAATGCATGGTGATCATGATTATGTACCGCTTGAAGGACATTATGGCTTTTGGCAAGAATGAAAAGTATGAAAGCTTTGATAAAATGCATTGAGCATGAAACGAATGATTATGTGCTTTGTTTGGGTGAGAAAGGAATGTATCGTTAGTCACGTGCACGTCGACGTATAGCCTTCTCCTGGCTGCCCGCTTGAGGCCACGAGATCCTGAAAAATCAGACTCGGATAGTTTACGGTATAAACTTCGGTTTATCCGGATCGTTCCACGGAACTCTCGAGCCATTTGTTGTGCATCTCATCATTTATCCATTAGGAAGAATGCATAATTAATTGCTATGTTGCGAACTCAAAGATATCACGACATATTCTTGTGAGATTTTGATGGCTATGAGATTTTAATTCAATTTATAGATTGATGACTTGCTATATACTTGTGTATAATTACGTATATGCTTGATTGTGTGACTCGTTGCTAATGGCTATAAATGTATATGCCACTGAGCTTCGCAGCTCACCCTATTATCTCCCACTCCTCAGGTGTAGAATGAGAAGATCGTTGACCCTTGCAAAGCATCGGAAACTCCAAGATAGATAGGATCTTTTGTCTTAAGTTAGTAATTTTGATTAGCCCTCTAAGCATACCATCATTGGGCATTCTCATGTATTTTGGATTTAAACTTCGATATGTATTGTACTTATTTGAGATTGTTGGTTCAATTTATTCGAATTGTAATGACATAAAATTCTTCTGCTTATGGATGAGATTAACTCAGAATGCATGTGTATGTGTTGTATGATTTCGCTTGGATGTTGGGGACGGGTCCAAAAGTTGGGACAGTCGCCGCGGCGAGCAATTCGAGGCCGTGGGCGAGGCCTCCTCTTTCCCGCTACTGTTTCTTTATTTTTTTTCGCACGCTTTTGATTCTTCCTTCACGCGCCCCCACCCGGCGCCCCCGAGGGGGCACCTCGGGATAGGGAATCGGGACCTGGGCCCAACATGTTTGGTATCAGAGCCTTAGGTTTTGTGTCCTAGGCTTAGAATGCATAATAGGACGAATTGCTTGATATATGATGATTTGTTGCAGTGTTACTTGATTGATTGCATTACGTAACATGCATATCATGCATACATGTAGGAAATTAAGATTGACATGTAGCTAATCCTTAGTGTTTCTATTTGAAGGAGTACGATGCCACCTCGTAGAAGGACACGAGGAGTTCTGCAAGGATCTATAGCACCTGACTCTCTGACTAGAGAGGAGAGGACTGATGAGTCGGTAGCCCCAGGACATGCTGAGGCTTCTGTAGGGCTAGGTAGTGAGCTCATTCCATCGCAGACTCAGGAGTCGCCGGCTATGTAGGAGCAAGTGCCTCCACTGATCCTGAGGAAGCTGAGACCTGGCTGAGAAAGACAGAGAGAGTGTTGGACCAGATGGAGTGTGAGGATGTTGAGAGGGTTATATATGTTGCAAGTCTGCTTCAGGGGGACGCTCTGCATTGGTGGGAGACTGTGCCAGGAAGTCAGATGAGACCAGTAGGGTTGGCATGGAAGGACTTCTTAGCTGCCTATAAGAAGAAATATCTGTCTGAGGTGTACATTCAGTAGAAGCAGAGGGAGTTCCTTAGTCTCACTCAGAGGGAGATGACAGTTAGTGAGTATGACTGTCGGTTCACTCAGTTGGCGAGATATGCTTCAGAGTTGATGTTGAGGGAGGCAGCTAAGTGTCGTTGGTTTGAGTCGGGTCTACACTTGGCCATCAGAGAGAAAGTGATAGTGCAAAACTTTTGTGACTTTTAGTAGTTGGTTAAGGCAGCTTTGAGGGTTGAGAACATTGAGAACATTAAGAGTGCAATGAACAGAAAAAGAAAGGGGAGAGAGCAGTTCAAGAGGGGAGGTGGCACTTCTATGCCTGAGAGGAGTGCCAGAACCTTCCCTGTGCAATCCGAAGAGAGGAGCAGTGGTGCAATCCGATCTCGACCTTTGAAGACTTCTACTGTTTCTCACCAAGCCTCAACGGTGGGCGACAGTAGAAGGGGAGATGGGGATGGGTCATTTATTTCGAGGTGTGAACACTGCGGGAGACCCCATAGAGGAGAGTGTCGTAAATTAACAGGAGCTTGCTTTAACTGTGGGGAGAAGGGGCACATTGCTAGAGAGTGCCCTCAGGCTTCACCACAAGAGAGAAATCAGATGCAAGCTCCTAAGAGATTTGAGACTGTGGGGCATAAGACTTCTATGTAGTGGGCGATTCGATCTGACCAAGAGGGTGAGCATTCCAGGGAGACCGAGGGGGCAGGCACCAGCTAGGGTGTTTGCAATGATTCGGGAGGATGCAGAGATCGCTATAGATGTTGTCACTGGTATGGTTAGATTATTTTCCGATGATGTGCTTGCTTTGATTGATCCGGGTTCTACTCATTCGTTTTTTTCTTCGAGTAGACCTGTGTGTGGTAGGAATTTGAGCCCTTTGGATACTCCGCTGATGGTGAGTACTCCAATCGGCCAATATATTATTATCAGTCAAGTGTATAAAGAGTGTGAGATAGGTATTGATGGGGAACTTCTAGCGGTGGATTTGATGCCATTAAAGATGGGAGGATTGGAAGTGATCCTAGGTATGGACACCTTAGAGCGGTACAATGCTCGGCTGGATTGTAAGCAGAAGATAGTGGAACTTGAATTGGATGACGACAGAAGAGTGGTGTTTTCTGGGGACAGAAAAGCGAGTCCGCCCAGAATTGTTTTAGCTTTAACAGTAGAGAAGATGATGAGGAAAGGATGTGAGGCATTTTTGGCCTATGTGGTATACACAAGAGCAGATAAAGGGCAGCTGGAGGATATTTTTGTAGTCAGGGAATTCTTAGATTTTTTTCCCGAGGAATTGCCAGGACTACCGCCACCTAGGAAAATTGAGTTTCCCATTGAGCTTCTTTCAGGTACTGCACCGATTTCAATTCTGCCTTATCGGATGGCTCCGGCAGAGTTGAAGGAGATTAAAGAGCAGTTGGAGGAGTTGTTGAAGAAAGGGTACATCAAACCGAGCTCTTCACCTTGGGGAGCTCCGGTCCTTTTTGTGAAGAAGAAAGATGGATTGTTGAGGATGTGTGTGGATTACCGGAAGCTTAATCAGGTTACTGTGAAGAACAGGTATCCGCTTCCAAGTATTGATGATCTATTTGATCAATTGCAAGGGGCGAAAGTCTTCTCCAAGATAGACTTGAGATCAGGATATCATCAGTTGAGGATAAAGGAGTCGGATGTGCCCAAGACTGCATTTAGGACACGGTATGGGCATTTTGAGATTTTAGTTATGCCCTTTGGATTGACAAACGCCCCTGCAGCCTTTATGGATTTGATGAATCGAGTCTTTAAGCCTTTCTTGGACCACTTTATCATTGTCTTTATTGATGATATATTGGTTTATTCAACGAGTGATAAGGAGTATGAAGAGCATTTGAGAATTGCTTTGGAGACATTGAGGAGAAACGAGTTGTATGCCAAATTCGATAAATGTGAATTTTGGCTGAGGGAAGTTGCATTTCTTGGACTTGTGATCTCAGAAGAAGGAGTGCATGTGGATCCAAAGAAATAGAAGATGTGGTGAATTGGGAAGCACCAAAGAACATAGCTGAGGTGAGGAGTTTTCTGGGATTGACAGGTTACTACAGGAGGTTTGTGGAGGGATTCTCCATGATCGCAGCTCTGATGACTAAGTTATTAAGGAAGAATCAGAAGTTTATCTAGAGTGATGAATGCTAGAAGAGCTTTAAGGAGCTCAAGCACAGATTGACAAGTGCTCCGATTTTGATTCTGCCTTCCGGAGAGGAGGGTTATATCGTGTATAGTGATGCTTCGAGGAAGGGTCTTGGTTGTGTATTGATGCAGGGAGACAGGGTGATAGCTTATGCTTCGAGGCAGTTGAAGCCATATGAGTTAAATTATCCGACGCATGATTTGGAGTTGGCAGCAGTGATCTTTACCTTGAAAATTTGGAGGCATTATCTATATGGAGTTCAGACAAGGATCTTTATCGATCGTAAGAGTCTCAAGTGCTTGTTGAGCCAGAAGGAACTGAATTTGAGACAGCGAAGGTGGATCGAGTTGCTTAAG
Organism: Erythroxylum novogranatense; assembly: GCA_029891385.1. Lineage (NCBI taxonomy): Eukaryota > Viridiplantae > Streptophyta > Magnoliopsida > Malpighiales > Erythroxylaceae > Erythroxylum > Erythroxylum novogranatense. The sequence continues at coordinate 29,117,505 of CM057225.1, read as the reverse complement.
GACTATGACTTGCTGATTGAGTATCATCCAGGCAAGGCTAATGTAGTGGCAGATGCTTTGAGTAGAAAGCCTTTCATTTCCCATGTTCTGACAGTCTATCTTCCTTTATTGGAATAGATGGCCAAGCTTAAGATAAGCTTGAAGCAGGAGGAGCCAGATTGCCTTCTAGCTAACTTTCGAGTGAGACCGATACTCAGGGAGAAGGTTAGGGAGTTGCAGGCTGAAGATGTAGATTTGAGCAAACTCCGAGAGGAAATTCGGAATGGTAAGATTTCTGAAGTAGAGGTGAGAGATGATGGACTTATGACAGTGGAGGACAGGCTGTGTATCCCAGATATGCAGGGAGTTAAGGAAGAGATTTTGGACGAGGCACACAATGCGCCTTATGCTATGCATCCAGGTAGTACCAGGATGTTAGACCCCGTCTCTGAGGCCCAACATTCGGGAACACACAAGCATAGTACACCCAAAACGACAACATACTGGTCACAAATTGGGAAACCTCCAAAAGAAGGATTCGGGTCGGCTCTATAATAAAATTTATTCCTCATGATCTAACGATCCTAACGCCACTGAAAACACTCAATTCGGATTAGGAATGAAAAAGTTATGCCCAAAATAATTTTTAAAGAAAATAGTCAAAACTGAACACTGCACTGACTTCACGTCAGAATTTGAAAACCTTAGAGGCTAGATTGCAGCTCGACACCTTCATAAAACTTGTAGATTTACGTCTCTAGTTTAATTTAAAACAAGAATCGCCTCGATCCGAGCCCTATAGCTCAAGATATTTTAAAATTAGTAAAGTATATTCAGACTTTGTCAATCGATTGTCATACTTTGTTTCAAACCAACTTTTTTAATTTAAAGGCAATACTGATAAATCAGGTATAAAAAGATAGAAAATTTTCTTAGGAATATAACGCTTCAAAAATCAGCTTAATCAGAGGTCTACACAAAAAGTTATGGCCAAAACAAGGGAGAGGGGTCGGTTGGCCAAAAACTGACCCTAAGCGCGAGCTCGTCCAAGTGGCGAAGGGCTGGCCGCCTTCAGCGCTAGGCGCTCGGCAGCAGGCTGGAGCTGGGGGCCAGCGTCTTGAGCGACCTCTGTGATGATCCGACATATCAAACTTCTAACGTTAATAACTTTTGATTCCGAGCTCCAAATAAGACACGGTTTAATTCGTTGAAAAGCTAAGAAAAAACTCTACAATTTTGAAGAAGGACTCCATGGCAAGATCGGACACAAAAGAAATTAAAAGTTTACTCTAAAATCGATCGACTAGCTCTCCACCAACAGTACCAAAACTTACAACTACCATAACTTTTGACCCAGGACTCCGAATTGAGCAAACTTAGTGTCTATAGAAAGGTAACAGAATTATATAAAACTTTTATGAAGATCACTGACCTAAACTCCATTTCTACAAGGGTCAAAAGTGGGCTCAAAACTTCTGCCTGACATTTGCCATTTAGACAACACCTGCATTTAATTCTAACAACTCACACCTACCAATTTAACACATCATAGATAGCTCATAAAACATCCTGGGAGAGCTCTGCAGCTCACTACAACAACACATAATTCATAGCAAATTTCCATCGAGCTCTCCCAATGTCAAAAACCCAACAGCAACTCAATAATTAAAATACCCATACACATACTATCTCAAGGCCATACACAGGTCGTAAATCAACAATTTCACATGATGGAGAGGGTACTAGAGCTCTCATACATCTTTCCAATCATAAGAGTTCAATCATAGCTTTAAGTATATATCGGCATATCCATCAAAAGTCAAGTACAAAATACAAAATACATGAGATGCTTGATGCTTGATATGCTTATAAAGCTATCCAAGAGCTAGTTACTAACTTAATACAAAAGTGCCTAAATCTTGGAGTTATGGCTGATGCCTTGCAAGGTTCCGAGTTCAACTAAAATTTTCACCTGAGGGAGAATGGGGTGAACTAACACGGCTCAGTGGCTAACATGTTTATAGCCATCGGGTAACGAGCCACACACAAAACACAATTACAAATCCAAAACAATGGCAATTTATCATATAAAACGCCAATAACCCTAATCATCACATAAGGCATATGATTGAACCAAGTTTATATTATAAATTGGCTACCTTTTCATAGTTGCTTATGCCTTAGTTGACTCCTAATTGATGATTTTTTGTGCTTAAATTGGTTCCTCATACCAATCTCTTTTAATTCAAAATTTGCTAGTAAATTGTCATGATTTGATACTAATTTTTCCATAATTTTCATGAGTACAATTGATACTGCAAATTGTTATTATTTTATTGTAGGAGCAAAGGAGTCAACACATTAGGAAGTCAAGAGGTCAATCCACACGTCGCGACAAATATCAATCCACACGTCGCGACGTCGCGACGAGCATATCATTTCCATACGTCGCGACGAATATTAATTTATACGTCGTGATGAGCAGGCAATTACATACGTCGCGACTAATATTAATTTATACGTCGCGACGTACGAGTGGATATCCGACCTGAAATGGAAAGTTTGTCTCACTGCTCTGACCCGACCCGCACCCACTATATAAAAACCTTGCTATTTTTAGGTCAAAGCAAACGGGAGATCCAGGGAGACTTTCACAAGCAGACCTTACGCCGAGACTGGAGACGCACAGACCTTGATCACTCGTGCAGTAGAGAGATGACACCGTCCTTCACCATCGTCTTCACATTTTCATCTCCGTCAACTACAACCATCAACATTGTCACCGTCACCATCTTCTGCCAACATGAGCATGGTTCAATCTCCAGTAGCTGAGGGACCGATCAGAGCAATGCGCGGCTAAGTCACCTTTCCTTTTGAAAATGTAGCAACGGCTTGAGTTCACAGAAGCTTCAAAGGGGAGTAATCGTATAGTGTCTGAAGTTTAGTTATATTTATGTAAACTCTGAGTTAGAGGATGCATCGGTATAGCTAGATTAGCATTGTTATAGTTTAACCGTGTGCTGAACACTAAGTTGAGATTTGGACAAAGTAATTTGTAGAATGTTTGATGCTTAATATATGAAGTTTCATATATGTCATTGGGTATTGCATTTACTATCTTCATCTACATAGTTGTGTTTGATTAAGACTGTTGTGTTTTAACCCCATTGATCGATTGCATTTGTTTGTCCAATTCTCACACAAAGGTTTTCAACAACGATTTAAAGAATGGAGTTCATTAGTTAAATCTTTGGACCTAAAGAGTCCTTTAGGGTTGATCTTTCGAAACTTAGTGGATTGTGTCCCTGAAATCATTTTTGAACCGTGATAGTCTGCGCCTGTTTTCAAGAGGATTTTATGAATTTGATTTCTATCTGATTTTTGTTAATTGCATTATTTCCAAAATTCCAAAAATATTCTTTTATAATTTTTTTCCAATTTTGATTACTTTATCAGTTTTGACCAAAATACCAAACCCTCGTTTTATCAACTTGATTGCAATTTTTGACATTTAGGCTAGTTTAGACATTTTTCACTTGGTTCCAATTAGGTGAGACGACCCGAGGATTGCAACCTATACCGCAATCTTGGAATTTATTATATTTGACCGGTTTCCAAGGATCGATAGTAAGATCGAATCGACAGAGCCTCGATCAAATTGGCGCCGTTGCCGGGGAACCAAGAAATTGGTTTACCATCGGATAGCCATTTTAATTCATTTCATTGTTGTTGATAATCAGAATCATTGTTTTTGCTTGCATTTAATATAGTTTGATTTTCCTTTGCACACACATACATCATACTTTGATTTTGTCTCTTACTTTGCACATCTTTCACACATACACACATTTATACACTCATACTCTCACATTCATCGCATTTCACTTTTATCTGATTTTGTGTGATTGTGAGAAAATTTTGTTACTGCATTCTTCATTTGAGGATTGATTTTTGTGCATGCCCAAGAGAGGTAGACTTGTTCAATTCCAACCTGAAGTTGAGAGACATTTGAGGAGACTTAGGAAAGAGAGGAAAGAACAAGAGAGAAAGAGATTAGTTGAGCGAGATAGTGAGAACATGGTTGAGAATCCAAACATTTTCCCAAATCCTGATTTTCCCGTACATCAACCGAGAAATGGGACTAATGGAGGAAATGGTGAGCATGAGAGAGTAGGAGAGAACAATGAGAACCAGTGACGTAGGACCATTAGGGAAGCAACATCTTCTGATGTGCATTATGATCCATTTACTGCTGCTTGCCCTAATTTTGATGTTAATTTTGAGATTAAAGGCTTGTTGATTAATTCCCTTCCTAAATTTCATGGTTTGGCAGGAGAGGATCCATATATGCACCTACAAGCTTTGACGATGATTTGCCAGAGTATGAAGCCAGTAGGAGCTACGTTGGATCAGGTGCTGTGGAAGGTGTTTCATTTGTCCTTGGAAGGAAAGGCAAGAGAGTGGTACATGAGTCTTCCGAGGCATGTGGCTAATGCCTATGCCAACCTGAGGAAAGCATTTTTGGAGAAATATTTTCCAGCCTCCAGGATATCTTCGATGAGGAAGGAAATCTATTCAGCCCGTCAGGATTATGATGAGTCACTGTATGATTATTGGAACCGTTCCCAAGATCTTTTGTCCAGATGCCTCCATCACCAAATCCCTGATGAACAATTGGTGCAGTATTTTTATGATGGGTTAAAGAGTTAAGAGAAAGGTATGCTAGATGCTGCATCTGAAGGATCTTTGATTGACCTTACAGCATTGGAAGCATGGGACTTGATAAAGAAGATGGCCTTAAACCATCAACAATACAGTGTAAGAGACTCTAGAGGATTGAATGAATTGGGAGCTTTGACAGCTCAAGCAAAGAGAATGGAAAGTCTGGAAACAAAGGTAGATTCGCTGGAGAACAGGATAACATCACAGTCGTCCTGCATTTCTGCTGAGTTGAAGAACTTGAATGTGCATCGCCCATCATCTTCTATAGATATTACTGCACCCAGTTGTGATAATTGTGGGTCGGTGATTCACATTTCAAGTGTTTGTCCTGGAAGATATGAAGAGGTGTCAGCTGTGTATCCAGGAAGAGCTAATCAGAAGTGGGACCCCTACTCCAACACGTACAATGAGGGATGGAAGTCCAATCCGAGATTTGGTTGGAGAAATGAGGAGAGCAGGGCCCCAAACAGATTTTCACAAGGGGGAGGAGTTGGTACTTCCTCTAGCCAATTCCCAAATCAACAGCAAGCCCTGACGGTCCCACCAAAAGAAGACACCAATCAGCTGCTTCACAGTATGATGACGCTGATGAAGGAAGAGAGGGATTCTAATGCTAACCAATTCAATTCCATTGCTTCTCTTATTCAACAGGATTCCTCAAAGACTGCTGCTAGATTCAATGTCTTGGAGAAGCGAATGGAACAATGGGAGACCAAGGCGGAGAACATAAATTCTTATGTCACTCAATTGTCCAACAACATGAGTGAAAACCAAGCAAAAAGCAGTGGGACTATTCCTTTAAATACTGTGATGAATCCAAAGAGTCTGAATGCAATTGCCCTCCGGAGTGGGAAGCAAGTGAGGTTTAATCCTCAAGTAGATGAGGAGACATGTGAGGATGAGATTGATAGTGAGTCAGTACCTCCACCAAAGGACAAGATTAAGAAATCAGAAAGTGTGAGGGAAGAAGAGCTTTTGAGAGAGAAAAAGCATGCTTCAAGGAACAAGGGAACTACTTCAAAGAGTTCCAATGATCAAACAGGAAGTGGAGAATCGAGCAAACAATCCAGCAAAGGTAAGGAGGTAAGTATTCAAGACCTTCCTTTTCCAAATTCATATTTGATGAGCAAGCGCATGAATGAGAGTAAACATGAGAAAGAAATAATTGATTTGTTTGGGAAAGTTGAAGTGAATGTGCCTTTGCTAGATTTAGTGAAGAGAGTTCCGACCTATGCAAAATATTTGAAGGAATTATGCACTAACAAGAGAAAGTTTAGGCCAAATGAGAGAGTGCAAGTGAGCTCAAATGTTTCAGCTTTGTTCAAGCCGCAAATACCTGTCAAGTGTCAAGACCCTGGATCTTTCACCATCCCTTGCATCTTAGGGAAAGTGACTATAGGTAGAGCTTTGTTAGATCTGGGGGCAGCGATAAATGTGATGCCTAAGTCAGTTTATGAGGCCTTAGGAGTGAAGAGTATTAAGCCCACATCTGTTGTCCTCCAGTTGGCTGATAGATCATTTAGGCATCCAGTGGGTATCATTGAGGACATCTTGGTCCAGGTTAAAGGGTTAGTATTTCCTGCTGATTTTTATGTACTTGATATGTTTTCTGAAGTTGTGCAGGATACTTCCTTAATTCTCGGACGACCCTTTTTGCGGACTGCAAGCACAATGATCAGTATGAAGGAAGGTAAGATCACCGTGGAGGTAGGTGACCAACAGGTGAGCTTTAATATGTATGAGGCAATGAAGCACCCACATGAGGATTATTCACTTTTGGGTGTGAACATGATTGATTTAGCTGTGGAAAATGCTTGCCAAAAATATGAGTTACAACAAGATTCTTTGGATACTGGATTACATTCACTTGATCTTGGAAAAGGGTTTTCTGTCCTTGTTTCAGGGAAGAAGGAAGGCATAGTCACAACTAGTCACCAGGAGACAGACTTCATCCGAGATGAAAGAGTGAGTGATCTCTTTTCTCTTGAACTTCATAGATTGATTCCTTCTATTATGCAACCTCCTGTGCTTGAGCTCAAACCGCTATCTGCTACTTTAAAGTATGCCTTTCTTGAGTCTGATGAGCGATTACCTGTCATAATTGCTAGTACTTTGTCCCAAACTGAGGAAGAGAGACTCATGAATGTTTTGAGGGAACATAAGAGAGCTATCGGGTGGACTTTAGCAGATATACCTGGCATTAGCCCAGCCATTTGCACACACCGGATCTTATTGAGTGAGGGGTCAAAATCAGTGAGGCAACCTCAAAGAAGGCTTAACCCGCTTATCTTAGATATTGTGAAGAAGGAAATCACAAAGTTGTTGAGCGCAGAGATAATTTATCCCATTTCTGATAGTGAGTGGGTTAGCCCAATTCATGTAGTGCCTAAAAAGAGTGGCATAACAGTGGTCAAAAATGATAGGGATGAGCTTATTCCTACTAGAGTGCAAAATTCGTGGCGTGTGTGTATAGATTATAGAAAATTAAATGATGCCACAAGAAAAGACCACTTCCCTCTGCCTTTTATTGATCAAATGCTTGAAAGACTTGAGGGCAAATCACATTATTGTTTTTTGGATGATTTTTCTGGATATTTTCAGGTACCCATTGCACCGGAGGACCAGGACAAGATCACATTTACATGTCCTTTTGGCACCTTTGCATATCGAAGGATGCCTTTTTGTTTGTGTAATGCCCCAGGCACTTTCCAGCGTTGTGTGATGGCTGTTTTCTGTTAATTTTTAGAGGAATGTATAGAAGTATTTATGGATGATTTCACAGTTTATGGTGATTCTTTTGATGCTTGTTTATCCAGCCTTGCAAGAGTTTTACAAAGATGCATTGAAAAGAATTTGATTTTGAACTTTGAGAAATGTCATTTCATGGTCAGTGAAGGTATCGTGCTTGGTCATTTAATTTCTAGCAAGGGGATCCAAGTGGATAAAGCTAAGATTGATGTTATATCTTCTTTGCCTTACCCCAATTGTAACATACATTCATTTTTGGGACATGCAGGATTTTACAGGCGCTTCATTAAGGATTTCAGCAAAATTGCGTTACCTCCTCCAAGCTCTTACAAAAGGATGAAAAATTTGAATTTGATGATTCTTGCAAGAGTGCCTTCAATATGCTGAAATCAAAACTCATATCTCCACCTATTCTAGTTGCTCCTGATTGGAGTTTACCTTTTGAGCTTTCATGTGATGCATCTAATTGTCTTTGTAGGGCTATCTTTGGGTCAACGAGGAGCGGTTACTAAGAGTTATTGCATACGCCTCGAGGACACTGGATCCAACTCAGATCAACTATACAACAACTGAAAAAGAGTTGTTTGCAGTAGTTTTTGCTTTGGAAAAATTTAGGCAATATCTGTTGAACTCACATGTTACCATTTTTATTGATCATGCAGCTGTTCGATATCTCCTCCAGAAACCACAATCCAAGCCTAGGTTGATACGGTGGGCATTGTTGCTCCAAGAATTTGATATTGAGATAAAGGATCGTGCGGGAGCAGCAAACCACGTAGCCGACCATTTGAGCGAAGCTACCAACGACACTGTGGAGTGGATTCTTCTGACCTTACCTGTGATTCATTTCCTGATTCGGTCTTATGTGCTTCAATTGTTAAAGAACCTTGGTATGCACATATTGTTAACTACCTAATGTTTGGACTCACTCCTCCTTTTATGTCTCAGGCACAAGCTCAGAAGCTAAAGAGTGAAGCTCGACATTACATTTGGGATGCCCCTCATCTGTGGAGAATGTGCAGTGACCAGGTGATCAGGAAATGTGTGCCTCATGAAGAGTATGATGATATAATTTCAGCTTGTCATTCCATGGTTTGTGGTGGTCATTTTAGTACAAGGAAAACATCTAGGAAAATCCTCGAGTCTGGTTTTTATTGGCCTACACTTTTTAAGGATTCATTTAACTTTTGTCGGTCATGTGATAAATGTCAACGATTTGGAGGATTAGCTAAACGACATGAAATGCCACAACAACCTCTCTTATTTTGTGAAATCTTTGATGTTTGGGGAATTGATTTCATGGGTCCATTTCCTCCATCTTTTGGCTTTGTGTATATCCTTTTAGTTGTTGATTATGTGTCCAAGTGGATAGAGGCCATCCCCACTAAAACAGATGATGCTCAAGCCGTGTCCAAATTTCTTAAGTCCAACATTTTTTGTCGTTTTGGTATACCAAGAGCTGTGGTGAGTGATAGGGGAACCCATTTTTGTAATAGAGTCATTGATAACTTATTTTTGAAATTTGGGGTCACTCACAAAGTCTCCACTGCATATCACCCACAAACCAATGGACAAGCTGAAGTTTCAAACAGAGAGGTGAAGCACATTTTGGAGAAAATTGTAAAGCCATCAAAGAAGGATTGGAGCCTTCACCTCGAGGAAGCACTATGGGCATATCGGACTGCTTATAAATCCCCCATAGGTATGTCCCCTTACCGTTTGATCTTTGGAAAGGCTTGTCATTTACTTGTGGAATTGGAGCATAAAGCATATTGGGCAATCAAACAATGTAATATGGACTTGGAATCTTCTGGAATGGAGAGGAAGTTGCAACTTCAAGAGCTCGAGGAATTAAGGTTAGAGGCATATGAGCATGCACGACTCTACAAAGAAAAAGCAAAATTGATGCATGACAAGATCATTCGGCGGAAAAGTTTCAAAGAAGGAGATAAAGTCATATTATTCAAAGCTCGTTTTACTTTCAAACATGGGGCTTTCAATACTCGTTGGGAGGGACCGTATTTGGTCACGAAGGTTCACAACTTTGGTATGGTAGAGCTTTTGCATGAGGAAAGTGGAACACGACTCAAGGTGAATGGCCATCTTTTGAAGCTCTATCATGAGAATCAGGATCCACCTTAAAAACTAGGTAGTTTCTTTCCTTTCACTTATCATATATTTGTGCTGATTGAAAATGGGATTGACACTGATATTATTTTGCATGAATATGTTGAATGAGTGTAGGGGAGAAACTACTCAATAGTGTTAGGTTTAGTTCAGTAGGATTTCTGTTCATTTTTCGAATAAATTACTTTCATTTTGTGAGCTTTACATCTTTCTGAAGAAGCATGACATTGGTGGAAGGATTGATTTATGTGAGATTGATTGTTTCTGGATTAAGTTAGGTTTGTGTTTCTGTTTTCTGTTCGGTCAGTTACGTCGCGACGTATTTTGATTTATACGTCGCGACGTGCCTTGTTTTTATTTACGTCGCTACGTATTTTGATTTATACGTCGCGACGTGCCTTGTTTTTATTCACATCGCGATGTGGCACATTCTGACACCGCGACGTCCCAACTGTTGACATACCCTTGTTGCCCCTTCTGTCCTGCGGTTTTTGCGTTTATCCGGAGCCCTTTTTGTCTTTTTACCTCGCGACGTCTCATCTCCTTTCGCCGCTTCTTCTTCTTCTTCTTGTCCTTCCTTTCTTATTCTCTTCTTTTCCCATAGTTGTCATCGCCCTCGCTCTCTCTGTTCTCCTCTCTGTTTTGTTGTGTCCACCGTCTCACTATACCCTTCGTTTCTGCCGTCTCCTTTCTTGCATCCTTGATATTTGTAAGTGTTCCATTGTCCTTCATTTTCCTACTTTTTGTTTTCCTTGTTAGAGTTTTTGAGTTAAGTTTCTCGCGACGAGCGATTGCTCGTCGTGTTACGTCTGGAAATCGTCATAAGCCGCGACGAAAGCATTGCCTCGTCGCGACGTACGAAGTACCTTTTCTCGTCGCGACGTCTACTTTTGCACGTCGCGACGTTTGGACAAGGATTTTGTCTCGTCGCGACGTCTGCCCACAGGTCGCGACGAGGTGGCTGATTTTTACTTAACTCTCTATTGATTTTTGCTGTTCTGTTTCTTTTTTTTGCAGGATATACCTCGCAAAAAGAATGTTAGCAAGTCCCAGCGTCCAACATCCCCTTCTCATGTCCTTCCCTCTCCCTCACACTCGCTCGACGAGTTTATGTCTGCTCCACCTGTTTCCCCTCACCCCTCTGTCTCTCCACCTTCCTTAGGAGTTTTCTTCACTCATTCTCCCTCTCCTCAGCCCTCACATTCTTCGCACCACCACCCCTCCCCTACCCATTCCTCTTCTCTCCCGGTTGATTCGGAGTATCTTTGCCGCCGCCATGGCGAGGCCAGAGCCATACTTAAGGAAAAACCCTTTCCTTTAAACCCTCACGATAACCCCTTCATCCGCCAACTCTATCAACTCAACCTCACCAACCTCGCCTAACCCCGCACCTCTGGGAACCTAACATTCGTCCGCCAGTTCTACACCCATACCCGTTTCTCAGGCACCTTCGGAATCGAGTTTCGTGGTGTTTCCATTCCCTGAGCTTTTACTTCTATCTCCATTCGGGAACATTATCATCTCCCTCCTACCCCCCGCTGCCACTACTCGGAGCTCATCCATGAGTACCCTTGGGATGAGTCCTTCGTACCCTCTGTCCTGAGGGCGCCCAGTGGTATCAACCTAGAGGGGCTCAACGTTATATCCGCCGTGTTGACCTGCGCTCCGAGGCCCGTCCGTGGCTTCATTTTATTTGTAACAACATCCTTCCCACCACCCACCTGGCCATGGTTTCCAAGGAGCAGGCTCTTTACATTTACCTATTGATGGTCGGTCGGCCCGTCGACCTCGCTCTAGCCATCACCTCCGCCCTTCGTCAATGCACCCTCTCCACCACCATCACCCATTCCATCATATTTCCCCATCTCATCACCGATATGTTCCGAGCCTATCGGGTTCCGGAACATCCAGCCGACCTTATTTTTGAGCCTGCTCCTGCTTTTCGATACATTCGTCTCCGCCAACCTCGTAGCCTTCCTACCCCACCTGTTCCTTCTTCCCCTCTTCCCCCTGCTCCTGCTCCCTCTATTATTTCCCTCCCTTCGAGGCTCTGCCTCGCGACCCTATCCATCCACCACCTTCCTCTTCCCTCTCTCCTGACTCGGTCGCCCTTCTTCGTGCCGACTTACGACGCATCGAGGCACAAATGGCCGCTGATCGCCGGTTCTATCATTCGATGTTCATCCTTATTGCGGATCGCTTTGAAGTTGCCACCCCTCCGCACTCCGGGATCTTTGGTGACCTAGTACTTCTCGATCGCCCTCCGGACCCTTGGTGATGCTCCTTAGGCTTAATTTTGTCTTTTAGTTCTTTTCATTTCTTGTCTTTTATTTATGTATTTAGTTCTTTTGTTTCTTTTGTACTTGACTCATTCCCATTAATGATCAATCTATGATTTTTGTGCCTTATTTTTCTTATCTTTTCCTTCCTCTATATTTTCATTGAGGACAATGTGTGCTTTAAGTGTGGGGGAGCTGTTTCCCTATTTATCCTCCATATTACATGATTGTTGACATTATGATTATGAATTGTTGGCCAATTGGTGCATTCTGTCGATAAACTTGGTGCATTATACATCTTTCTGTCAATCTGCATCTCTTCGTCGCAACGAGCGACCACACGTCGCGGAAAAGCTATTCCTCCGAGTGCTCATACGTCGCAACGTCACTCATATCACACGCGACGTCTGCCTCAGCACGCCGCGACGTCACATGTATGCATGAATGACTTGTGTTTCATTTTTTCCATTTTTCTATTCAATCAAACATTTTCTGCACTGGATCTTTGTGGCTGTTGTCTTCAAATTTTTACTAGTTTCAAAATGATGCTTGAGTTTTTGAAAACACCTCCCATTTTTTTAATAATAGTTGGAATTGGCCAAAATTTTGCTCTTCATGTTTTCCAAACACAGTGAATGGAAGTATTCTAACAAAGTAGCATTTTAAGTTTTTGAGACATGAGATTGTTCATAGAGATAATACCCTTGTTGGAAGGATATTTGAGCCAAAAATTTTCTTTTATCTTTGTGTTCATCTGCTTATTTCATTCTCCTCTAGAACTTGTTTTAATTCTTACTTGAAGCTTAATGGACTGGATTTTTGTTGATATGATAGAGGCGTTCCTTCCTCAACCCATTTTCCTAAACACAGTCCCTTACATATTTATCCTTTGATAGCCCGTTGAGCCTTCTTGTTATGAGCGTTTGCATTCATATTTTTACATGTCATTAGTTATTTCATTAAAAAAAAGTTCCAAAAAGGGGACAGAAGTGTATTTCAATTCATACAAATAAAAAAAATAAAAAAAGAGAAAGAAGAAAAGCAAGATCAATAATAATTTATGCAGTATATATTGCATGAAAAAAAAACTGTTTATGCATACATTTAGTTTCAGAAAACTATTGACAACAGCTCTTTGTTTAATGCATGTGCTCATACTATCCTTTCTTTCTTTCACCTTATCCATTCATTTAGCCTACCATACATTACAACCCTCAAAGTCCTCTTGATCTTTAAAATGATAGTTCTTGTGGTGGAGAAATAGAATTGAAACAAGCCTATGGTAGGAGATGGATTAAGCAGACTGAGAGCAACAATATCCCTAGACACAAGAGAGATGAGCATATACACTATATCCCGAGTGATTCTCTTTTGTTCAATCTCTTGTGCTTGAATTCTTTCAATGTTTGTTTTATTAGGACTCTTTCATTTTTCTGTGGTTGATTTATGAGGAAATGAATTGAGTTAATTTCCTTTTATTGTTTTGAGCATGGCAGATATTTTCTTTCACTCTTGTATTCTTTTTGACTCTTGTAAACTTTGTCCAGGAGTACAAAGGTCTAAGTGTGGGGGAATTTGATTGAACCCAGTTTATATTATAAATTGGCTACCTTTTCATAGCTGCTTATGCCTTAGTTGACTCCTAATTGATGTTTTTTGTGCTTAAATTGGTTCCTCATACCGATCTCTTTTAATTCACAATTTGCTAGTAAATTGTCATGATTTATACTAATTTTTCCATAATTTTCATAAGTACAATTGATACTGCAAATTGTTATTATTTTATTGCAGGAGCAAAGGAGTCAACACATTAGGAAGTCAAGAGGTCAATCCACACGTCGCGACGAATATCAATCCACACGTCGCGACGAGCATATCATTTCCATACGTCGCGACGAATATTAATTTATACGTCGCGACGAGCAGGCAATTACATACATCGCGACTAATATTAATTTATACGTCGCGACGTACGAGCGGATATCCGACCTGAAATGGAAAGTTTGTCTCACTGCTCTGACCCGACCCGCACCCACCATATAAAAACCTTGCTATTTTTAGGTCAAAGCAAACGGGAGATCCAGGGATACTTTCACAAGCAGACCTTACGCCGAGACTGGAGACGCACAGACCTTGATCACTCGTGCAGTAGAGAGACGACACCGTCCTTCACCATCGTCTTCACATTTTCATCCCCGTCAACTACAACCATCAACATCGTCACCGTCACCATCTTCTGCCAACATGAGCATGGTTCAATCTCCAGTAGCTGAGGGACCGATCAGAGCAATGCGCGGCTAAGTCACCTTTCCTCTTGAAAATGTAGCAACGGCTTGAGTTCCCAGACGCTTCAAAAGGGAGTAATCGTATAGTGTCTGAAGTTTAGTTATATTTATGTAAACTCTGAGTTAGAGGATGCATCGGTATAGCTAGATTAGCATTGTTATAGTTTAACCGTGTGTTGAACACTAAGTTGAGATTTGGACAAAGTAATTTGTAGAATGTTTGATGCTTAATATATGAAGTTTCATATATGTCATTGGGTATTGCATTTACTATCTTCATCTGCATAGTTGTGTTTGATTAAGACTGTTGTGTTTTAACCCCATTGATCGATTGCATTTGCTTGTCCAATTCTCACACTAAGGTTTTCAACAAAGATTTAAAGAATGGAGTTCATTAGTTAAATCTTTGGACCTAAAGAGTTCTTTAGGGTTGATCTTTCGAAACTTAGTGGATTGTGTCCCTGAAAATCATTTTTGAACCGTGATAGCCTGCGCCTATTTTCAAGAGGATTTTATCAATTTGATTTCTATCTGATTTTTGTTAATTGCATTATTTCCAAAATTCCAAAAATATTCTTTTATGTTTTTTTCCAATTTTTATTACTTTATCAGTTTTGACCAAAATACCAAACCCCTGTTTTATCAACTTGATTGCAATTTTTGACATTTAGGCTAGTTTAGACCTTTTTCACTTGGTTCCAATTAAGTGAGACGACCCGAGGATTGCAACCTATACCGTAATCTTGGAATTTATTATATTTAACCAGTTTCCAAGGATCGATCGTAAGATCGAATCGACAGAGCCTCGATCAGCATAGCATGAGAATTCATCTCAATCAAACATATATTATGCATCATAAACACAATCAAATGCTAAAATGCACACAATTGGCTCGAGAGTTCCTTAAACACGATGGAAACCGAAGTTTACCGTAAATATGACGAGTCCATTTTTCGGATCTCGTAAGCCTCAAGCAAGCAGCCGGGAGAAGGCTAAGGGGGGTCAATGTGCACGTGACTATTGAAATAGGTTCTCTCTTGCCCAATCACAACCAATTTACGCTCACACATTAAGGCACAAGTATAGCATTTTATGCTTCTTTCATTCTATCAAATCATCTTAGTTTCTTTCTTTTCTTGCGAACCGAATGAAAACACTTTCAATATACACACAATTTTAACAAAGATAGCACACATAGGGCATTTTCCCATTACACAAAAACTATAAAAATGTTACCCACCTATCGTCGGATTCCGAATTCAAGATTGCCCTTCCTCTTTGTCTTGAGTGGGGTTTTCTTGATTTCTTTCAGCAAAACATACTCCATTCAATAAATACATTTTAAAGGAAAGCTATAATATTCATAGATCAAGCAAAGATGAAAATAAACTTTAAACCTAACCTACCCATAGGACATTTATGCTAGAATAGCCAAAACCTTACTTAGAAAGTCCCAAAAATCCATAGATCTCACCTTCTCTTCTATCTTTCTACGAACCCTACACAAACCCTAACTTCCATTCCTCCCATTTTCGAATCTAACATAAACAAAGATGGGACTTACCTCTAACAAGAAGTTTTCCTCTTATTTTCTCCTTCTTCCAAACCTCCTACGGCTCTCCTTCCTCTTGGCCGAAAGCTCCTTCTTTCTTCTCTCACGATTTTGCTTTCTCTTCTTTTCTTCCTTTTCTTTTCTCTACGACACTTGCTTCTTCTTTTCTTCCTTTAATTCATTTAAGTCTCAACTTAAAAGCCTACCTCAAAACTACATAGTTTTGAGCTCTCCTTCTTACAATCCCTTTTTGGGCTCTCCTCCTCACAAGCCCACTACACATAATCCACTTATTTCTAATCCTCCTTCTTCTTATTCCACTTATTCTATGAAGCCCATTCTTTCCAACATTAAATTCTAACCCTTCACTTAATATCCAAAATTCTAATTCCCAATCATACATGCTAATCCCAAGGCTCAACAAATACATATATGTATAATTAAAACCATTAAGGCACAATAAAGAATCATTAACGAATAAATCAATAAATCAATTAAAAAATAAAAAAATTTCGGGGCCCAATAATTCTCCCCTCTTAAAAGAATTTCTTCCTCGAAATCCTTACTTGAGTCCATGAAGAGGTATAGGTACTTCTCCTTCATGGCTTCTAAAGGCTCCCAAGTCGCCTCCTCGGTCGAATGGTTCCTCCATAAGACCTTAACCAGCTTTACAATCTTGTTCCTTAACACTTTTTCCTTTGAATCTAAAATCTCCACTGGTTGCTCCTCATAAGTCAAATCCTCTCTCAACTGAACCTCTGAAGGTTGAACTATATGCGAAGGATCCGATCTGTACTTCCTCAGCATCGATACATGGAACACATTATGAATCTTAGATAGCTCCGATGGCAAATCTAACTTATAAGCCAAAGGCTCAATCCTCTCAATGATCTCATATGGGCCTATATACCTCGGGCTAAGCTTGCCCTTCTTACCAAACCTCAGAACACCTTTCCATGGAGAAGCTCTAAGAAACACCTTCTCACCCACTTCAAATTCCATCTCTTTCCTATGAGAATTCGTCTAGCTCTTCATCTTATCTTTAGCTGTTTTAAGCCTCTGCTTCACCAATTTAACTTTATCGACTGTAATCTGTACCAATTCAGGTCCTACAAGCTTCCTTTCACCTTCCTCATCCCAACAAATAGGAGTTTTGCACCTCCTACCATACAAAGCTTCATAAGTGTCATCTGAATTCCCGAGTGATAGGAATTATTGTAAGCAAACTCAATCAAAGGTAGGTGATCATCCCACGAATCTTTGAAATCCAAAGCACAACCTCTCAACATTGCCTCCAAAGTTTGTATCGTCCTCTCCGATTGTCCATCAGTCTGCGGATGGAAAGCCGTACCAAAATGCAATCTAGTCCCCAAAGCCTCCTGCAAGCTTTCCCAAAACCTGGAGGTAAACCTAGGATCTCTATTAGAAACTATCGAACTCGGAATCCCATGAAGTCTAATTACCTCATCCACGTACTTCTTAGCCAAAACATTTAAAGAATCAAATGCATCTAATTGGCAAGAAGTGTCTTTGACTTAATCGACCTATCCACAATCACCCATATAGCGTCATGCTTCTTGCTAGTCTTCGGTAATCCCATCAGAAAATCCATGGTAATCTTCTCCCATTTCCATTCCAGAATCGGCAAAGGATTAAGTTTGCCTGAAGGTGCTTGGTGTTCAGCTTTAACTTACTGACACACTAAACATCTTTTGGCATATTCTGCCACATCTTTCCTCATTCCCTTCCACCAAAAATGCTCTTTTAAATCCTGATACATTTTAGAACTCCCTGGGTGCATTGCATAAGGAGCATTATGCGCCTCATCAAAGATCTCATCCCTCAACTCTGAAATGTGGGGAACACACAATCTATTGCCCATAACCATCAATCCATCTTCCTTTACCTCTACTTCAGAAGGTTTTCCATTCTTTATCTATTCTCTAAGCTTACTCAAGTACTCATCCTGTTCCTGCAATTCTTAAATCTTCTCTTTCAATACTGGTCTCACTCTAAAATTTGCCAAGATACAATCAGGTTTAATTTGTCTCAACGTCACATCAAGCCTGGCTAATTCCTTCAGCAAGGGAAGGTACACTGTTTCCACATGTGCCATGGTTGACTTCCTACTCAGTGCATCTACTACCACATTAGCTTTCCCCGGATGGTAGTCTATCATCAAATCATAATCATTTAACAATTCTAACCATCACCTCTGCCTCAAATTCAGCTCTTTCTGGGTCAACAAGTACTTAAGACTCTTATGGTCTGTAAATATCCTAGTGGTAACTCTATACAAGTAGTGTCTCCAAATCTTCAATGCGACAATTATAGCAGCCAATTCCAAGTCATGAATAGGATAGTTCATCTCATAGGGCTTTAATTGCCTAGAAGCATAGGCAATCACTTTCTCTCCTTGCATCAATACACACCCTAAACCCTTCCTAGAAATGTCACTGTATACAATGTATCCATCATCACCATAAGGTAATGTTAAGATCAGTGCAGTAGTAAGCCTATTCTTTAATTCTTCAAAACTACTCTGGCACTCCTCAGTCTACTCAAATTTTTGATTCTTTTTCATCAATTTGGAAAGTGGAGCAGCTATCAAAGAAAAGCCCTCCACGAACCTCCTGTAATATCCAGCTAGTCCCAAGAAACTTCTCACCTCAGCCACATTTTTAGATGCTTCCCATTTAACCACAGCTTCTATCTTTTGTGGATCCATATGCACTCCATGCTCTGAAATCACATGTCCAAGAAATACCACTTCTCTTAACCAAAATTCGCACTTGTCGAACTTGGCATACAACTCGTTCTTTCTCAAGGTCTCCGAGGCAATTCTCAAATGATCCTCATGCTCCTTATCACTCTTAGAATAGACTAATATATCATCAATAAATACAATGATAAATTGATCTAAGAAAAACTTGAAGACTCTATTCATCAAATCCATAAAGACTGCAGGAGCATTCGTTAACCTGAAAGGCATAAACAAAAACTCAAAGTGGCCATACCGCGTTCTAAAAGCAGTCTTAGACACATCGGTCTCCTTAATCCTCAACTGATGGTAACCTGATCTCAAATCTATCTTGGAAAAGACTCTCGCCCCTTGCAACTTGTCAAATAAATCATCTATGCGAGGGAGCGGATATCTGTTCTTAATGGTGGCATGATTCAGCTTCCTATAATCCACACACATCCGTAGCAACCCATCTTTCTTCTTCACAAAGAGAACCGGAGCTCCCCAAGGTGAAGAGAGCTCGGTCTAATGTAACCCTTCTCCAATAGGTCCTCCAATTTCTCCTTAAGTTCCTTCAATTCCGTCGGAGCCATTCGGTAAGGCGGAATTGAAATCGGTGTAGTACCTAGAAGAAGCTCAACGGGAAATTCAATTTCCCTAGGTGGAGGTAATCCTGGCAATTCCTCGGGAAAGACATCCGGGAATTCCTTGACTATAGAAATGTCTTCCAACCTCCCTCTATCTACCTTCGTGTCTAACAAATAGGCCAAAAATGCTTCACACCCCTTACTCATCATTCTCTCTACTATCATCGCCGAAACAATCCGAGGCGGACTAACTTTTCTATCTCCCATGAATACCACTTTTCTGCCATCCTCTAGCTCGAATTCCACTATCTTCTGCTTGCAGTCTAAATTGGCATGATACTTCTCTAATGTATCCATACCTAGGATCACATCCAATCCTCCCATCTTCAAAGGCATCAAATCCACCACAAACATTCCTCCACTAATCTCTATCTCACACTCTCTATACACTTGACTGATAATAATATACTAGCCGATCGGAGTACTCACAATCAACGGAGTATCCAATGGGCTCAAATTCCTCTTAGGCACAGTCCTACCCAAAGAAACAAAGGAATGGGTAGAACCCGGATCAATCAAAGCAAGCACACAATCATCGAACAATTTTATCATACCCGTTACCACTTCTGGAGCGGTCTCTGCCTCCTTTCGAGTCATTGCAAACACTCTAGCTGGTGCTTGCCGCCTGGATCTATCTGGAGGATGAGCTCTCTTAGGTACACCAGAGCTACCCACTTCAGTCGCAGCCTTCTGACCCACTGGTTCTGTCCTCCTAGAAGCTTTCATCTGTGATCCCTCTCTTCTATCCGGCTTAGGACACTGTCTGACTATGTGTCCTCTCTGCCCACAATTGAAGCATGCTCCTGTCAATCTACGACATTCTCCTTTATGGAGATACCCACAACGCTCACATTTGGGAAGAGGTAGCCTCTCCCCATCACCTCTTCTACTGCCAGCCACCGTTGAAGCTTGGTGAGAAACAGTAGGGGCCCTCTTAGGTCTAAGCTGGCTTCCACCGCTGCTCCTCTCCTCAGACTGCACAGGAAAGGCTCTGGCACTTCTCTCAGGTATAGAAGTACCACCTCCCCTCTTAAACTGCTCTCTTCCCTTTCTTTTCTTGTTGACTGCACTCTTGATGTTCTCGATGTTCTCTACTCTCAACGCTGCTTCAACCATTTGTTGAAAGTCGCCAAAGTTTTACACTACCACCTTCTCTCTGATAGCCAGGTGCAGACCCGATTCAAACCTGCGGCACTTGGCAGCCTCACTGAACATCAGCTCTGAAGCATACCTTGACAATTGAGTGAACCGGCGCTCATATTTAGTGACAGTCATCTCCCTTTGGGTGAGACTCAGGAACTCCCTCTTCTTCTGCTGGATGTATACGTCAGACAGATACTTCTTCCTGTAAGCAACCAGGAAGTCTTCCCATGCCAACCCTATCGGCTTCAGCTGGCTACCTGGTACACACTCCCACCAATGCAAGGCATCACCCTGAAGCAGACTGGCAGCATAGACCACCCTCTCGTCATCCCACACTCCATCTGATCCAAGACCCTCTCAGTCTTCCTCAACCATGTCTCGACTTCCTCAGGGTCCGTGGTCCCGTAGAAGTCACCGCTCCGTACTTTCTCAACTTGTCAAACTGTCTCCCCTTCTTAGCTGGGACCGAACCAGAAGCTTGGGGCATTTGACCCATAGCCTGAACAAAGGCTTGGGTAAATGCCTGGAATAGTCTCGGGTCTAGAGCAGGCACTTGCTCAGACTGACCAGGCGACGGCTGAGTCTGAGATCGGAGGGGCTCACTACTCTACCCTAGAGAAGCCTTAGCTGGGGCCACTCCCGGAGCTACGGACTCATCCGTGCTCTCCTCTCTCAGTGGAGAGTCAGGTGCAATTGAACCTTGCAGAACCCCTCGTGTCCTTCTACGAGGTGGCATCTTACTCCTTCAGTGAAAACATTTATAATTAGCTACAATTCGTTTTAATCTTAGTTTCTATACGTATGCATGATATGCATGTCACTTAATACAAACAATCAACTCATAATGCAAGAAATTAATCACATAGCAAAACAATTCCCTACTATGCACCCTGAGCCTAAGAGTGAACCTGGCTCTGATACCAAACAATGTTAGACCCCGTCTTCGAGGCCCAACATTCGGGAACACACAAGCATAGTAGACCCAAAACAACAATATACTGGTCACAAATTGGGAAACCTTCAGAAGAAGGATTTGGGTCGGCTCTATAATAAAATTTATTCCTCATGATCTAACGATCCTAACACCACTGAAATCATTCAATTCGGATTAGGAATGAAAAAGTTATGCCCAAAATACTTTTTAAAGAAAATAGTCAAAACTAAACACTGCACTGATTTCACGTCAGAATTTGAAAACCTTAGAGGCTAGATTGCAGCTCGGCACCTTCACAAAACTTGTAGATTTACATCTCTAGTTTAATTTAAAACAAGAACTGCCTCGATCCGAGCCCTATAGCTCAAGATATTTTAAAATTAGTAAAGTATATTCAGACTTTGTCAACCAATCGTCATACTTTGTTTCAAACCACCTTTTTCAATTTAAAAGCAATACTGATAAATCAGGTATAAAAAGATATAAAATTTTATTAGGAATCTAATGCTACGAAAATCAACTTAATCGGAGGTCTACACAAAAAGTTATCACCAAAAGAAGAGAGAGGGTCGATGGGCCAAAAGCTGACCCCAAGCCTAAGCTAAGCCCTTTAGCTAGGCACTCGGCGGTCGAAGGCGGTATTTGGAGTCTTCATGTGGCGACCTCACGTGACGATCCGACCTATCAGACTTCTAACCTTAATAACTTTTGATTCCGAGCTCCAAATAAGACATGGTTTGATTCGTTGGAAAGCTAAGAGAAAACTCTAAAATTTTCAAGGACTCCATGGCAAGCTCGGACACTAAAGAAATAAAAAGTTTACTCTAAGACCGATCGACTAGCTCTCCACCAACAGTACCAAAACTTACAACTACCATAACTTTTGACCTAGGACTCCGAATTGAGCAAACTTGGTGTCTATGGAAAGGTAACAGAATTATCTAAAACTTTTATGAAGATCACCCACCTAAACTCCATCTCTACAAGGGTCAAAAGTGGGCTCAAAACTTATGCCTGACATCTGCCATTTAGACAACACCTGCATTTAATTCTAACAACTCACACCTACCAATTTAACACATCATAGATAGCTCATAAAACATCCTGGGAGAGCTCTGCAGCTCACTACAATAACACATAAATCATAGCAAATTTCCATCGAGCTCTCCCAATGTCAAAAACCCAACAGCAACTCAATAATTAAAATACCCATACACATACTATCTCAAGGCCATACACAGGTTGTAAATCAACAATTTCACATGATGGAGAGGGTACTAGAGCTCTCATACATCTTTCCAATCATAAGAGTTCAATCATAGCTTTAAGTACATATCGGCATATCCATCAAAAGTCAAGTACAAAATACAAAATACATGAGATGCTCGATGCTTGATATGCTTATAAAGCTATCCAAGAACTAGTTACTAACTTAATACAAAAGTGCCTAAATCTTGGAGTTATGCCCGATGCCTTGCAAGGTTTTGAGTTAAACTTGAATTTTCACCTGAGGAGGGAGAATGGGGTGAGCTAACACGGCTCAGTGGCTAACATGTTTATAGCCATCGGGTAACGAGCCACACACAAAACACAATTACAAATCCAAAACAATGGCAATTTATCATATAAAACGCCAATAACCCAAATCATCACATAAGGCATAACATGAGAATTCATCTCAATCAAACATATATTATGCATCATAAACATAATCAAATGCTAAAATGCACACAATTGGCTCGAGAGTTCCTTAAACACGACGAAAACTGAAGTTTACCGTAAGCATGACAAGTCCATTTTTCGGATCTCGTAAGCCTCAAGCAGGCAGCTGGGAGAAGGCTAAGGGGGGTCAACGTGCACGTGACTATCGAAATAGGTTCTCTCTTGCCCAATCACAACCAATTTATGCTCACACATTAAGGCACAAGTATAGCATTTTATGTTTCTTTCATTCTATCAAATCATCATAGTTTCTTTCTTTTCTTGCCAACCGAATGAAAACACTTTCAATATACACACAATTTTAACAAAGATAGCACACATAGGGCATTTTCCCATTACACAACAACTATAAAAATGTTACCCACCTATTGTCGGATTCCGAATTCAAGATTGCCCTTCCTCCTTGTCTTGAGTGAGGTTCTCTTGATTTCCTTCAGTAAAACATACTCCATTCAATAAATACATTTTAAAGGAAAGCTATAATATTCATAGATCAAGCAAAGATGAAAATAAACTTTAAACCTAACCTAACCATAGGACATTTGTGCTAGAATAGCCAAAACCTTACTCAGAAAGTCCCAAAAATCCATAGATCTCACCTTCTCTTCTATCTTTCTACAAACCCTACACAAACCCTAACTTCCATTCCTCCCATTTTTGAATCTAACATAAACAAAGATGGGACTTACCTCTAACAAGAAGTTTTCCTCTTTTTTTCTCCTTCTTCCAAACCTCCCACGGCTCTCCTTCCTCTTGGCCGAAAGCTCCTTCTTTCTTCTCTCACGATTTTGCTTTCTCTTCTTTTCTTCCTTTTCTTTTCTCTAAGACACTTGCTTCTTCTTTTCTTCCTTTAATTCATTTAAGTCTCAACTTAAAAGCCTACCTCAAAACTACATAGTTTTGAGCTCTCCTTCTTGCAATCCCTTTTTGGGCTCTCATCCTCACAAGCCCACTACATATAATCCACTTATTTCTAATCCTCCTTCTTCTTATTCCACTTATTCTATGAAGCCCATTCTTTCCAACATTAAATTCTAACCCTTCACTTAATATCCAAAATTCTAATTCCCAATCATACATGCTAATCCCAAGGCTCAACAAATATATATATATGTATAATTAAAACCATTAAGGCACAATAAAGAATCATTAACGAATAAATCAATAAATCAATAAAAAAATAAAAAATTTTCGGGGCCCAACACAGGATGTATAGGGATTTGAGAGAGCATTTTTGGTGGAAGGGCCTGAAGAGGGATGTAGCAGGGTATGTAAGTATGTGTCTAGTGTGTCAGCAAGTCAAGGCTGAACACCAGGCACCTTTAGGCAAGTTAAGGCCATTTTCCATCCCAGAATGGAAGTGGCAAAGGGTGACCATGGATTTTCTGATGGGTTTGCCTAAGACTAGTAGGAGGCATGATGCCATTTGGGTTATTGTGGATCGATTGACGAAGTCAGCTCACTTTTTGGTGATTAAGCAGACTGATTCTTTGCACGTGCTAGTAAAGAAGTACATTGATGAGATGGTGAGATTGCATGGAATTTTGAATTCCATAGTTTCTGAAAGAGACCCTCGGTTTATTTCGAGATTTTGGGAAAATTTGCAGGAAGCTTTAGGGACTAAGTTGAATTTTAGTACGGCTTTTCACCCTCAGATGGATGGTCAATCTGAGAGGACGATTCAAGCACTTGAGGGAATGCTCAAGACATATGTGATGGATTTCAAAGGAGTTTCGGAAGAGCATTTGCCATTTGTCAAATTTGCTTATAATAATTCGTACCATTCGAGCATTCAGATGGCTCCATATGAGGCATTGTATGGAAGGAGTTGTAGAAATTTGATTTGTTGGGATGAAGAAGGAGAGAGGAAACTGGTAGGACCAGAATTGATTCAGACGACAGTTGATAAAGTCAATCTGGTTAAGCAGCGGCTTAAGGCAACACAGGATAGGATGAAGAGCTACATTGATGCTCACCGAAAGGAGATGGAGTTTGAAGTCGGTGAAAAAGTGTTCCTTAAGACGTCTCCTTGGAAAGGAGTAATGAGATTTGGCAAGAAGGGCAAATTGAGTCCGAGGTATGTGGGTCCTTATGAAATTCTTGAGAGGATTGGACCACTCGCCTACAAGTTGGCGTTACCTCCAGAATTGTCTCAGATTCATGATGTCTTCCATGTTTCTATGCTGAGGAGGTATAGATCGGCTCCTTCTCATATTATTCAGACTAGTGAGGTTCAGTTGAGAGATGATCTGAGTTATGAGGAGCAACCAGTGGAGATTTTGGACTCGAAGGAAAAGGTTTTGAGAAATAAGATGGTTCAGCTAGTCAAAGTCCTGTGGAGGAATCATTCGGTGGAGGAGGCTACTTGGGAGCCATTGGAAGCCATGAAGGAGAGGTATCCACATCTTTTCGATGACTCAAGTAATAATTTCGAGGATGAAATTTTTTTTAAGAGGGGGAGAAATGTTGGGCTCCAAAATTTTTCTAATTTATGTTATTGAACCTGAATTGTCCTAATTGTGTGTTTATATCTTAGTTTGATTAAATTGGGAGTGTTAGTGGATAATTGAGGTTTATTTCAGTTTAATGTGGTTTTAATAGGATTAAAGGATAAAAGTATATGAGGACATTTTGGGAAGATTACTTAGGTTGGATAGGTTAAGGCTTTGCATAGGAGGGTATTTTGGCCATTGTCCATCTCTTTAGCCTTAAGTGAGAAATTTAGAAGAAAGAAAGGAAAGAAAGTGAAGAGAAGAAGAGGGAGATAGTTGTCGTAGGTGAGGAAGAAGAGAAGAGAAATTAGGGCTTTTGATTCCTAAGGTTTTGGACAGAGTTTGAAGCACATTTCGGGTAAGTTTCGTTTCTTTTAATCTTGTTTTGATTGGATTGAACCTTAGTATAGTTTGGTATTGTGTTAGAATCGGTGGTTTAGGGATTTTCAAAAACTAGGTGAAATCCTTGGGTTGATGAGTTTGTGACTGATTTTATGGTTTGAATGAGTTAGAAATGTAGTATTGGACTTGACTTAAGGTTTAGAAGTGTTGCATTCGCAAAAAGGGAAGGATTGAAGTGAGAAAATGCTGGAAAAACTAGGTTCGGAGACGTTCTCCAGACCCGCACGTTGCGACGTACGGATGAGCACGCTGCGACGTGCGAGGAAGGTGTGCACGTCGCGACGTAGGAATTTGTGTTCGTCATGACAAGAACAGGCCGTTCGTCGCAACGAGCACGAGTCATTCGTTGCAACGAATGGGTTGTTCGTCGCTACGAGCGTGGCCTTCGTCGCGGCGAGCCCCTAGTTTCCAGTATAGGTGAATTTTGGTAGTTTGGGCATATCTTTTGCTGTGGATGTCCAAATGAGGTGATTTTGGATTCGTTGTGGACTAGAGCCGTAGGGCTACAAGTTTCATGAAGGAAAGAAGTTTGGAAATTGCCACTAAAGATTCAAGGATTTGGTTGGAAGTCGAATGTAGACTTTTAGTGCTTTTACTTTTGATTTCCAAGCTTTTTGAATATTTCTTTTGAATATTGTTTGAATCGAAACTTGGTTTGTTATAGGAAACCAAGCCGACCTTGACGCGCACGGTGGAAGACTTGACGTCGAGGTGATGATTTGGAACTGAACAAATACTAAAATAAAGGATACGCAAAGTTTGATTTCTACGACACCTCTCGAAAACTTGTTCCGAGCAATCCTGATGATCAAAATAAAACTAAGAAACGAACAATCAACACGCCACAATTGAGAAAAAAATAATTGATAAGTGAAAAATGGTTCGGAAAGTAACAAGAACAAGAGAATAATGTCCTCTCTAAAGCCGACGGCATTCAAAACAATCATGATCCCCTCTAACACCCTAAAATATAACTATTTATACCTAGGTCAAATAATAAAGGGTTGGGCTTAAAAATACATGGAAGCCCAAAATAAAGTGAAGTCCAAAAATTAAATAAATAGGTCTGATTCGTGGGTCTTCAAACTCCAAGTGTATTCGGTCCAAGGATTTGAGTTAAATGAACTAGTTTGGGCTCAATTCCATTAAACTCTCCTCCAATAGGTTCGGAGTTCGCCATCTTTTGAATATAAAAGCCCACATGCGTATAAAGAGCCTCTTTAAATCTCTTGGTCCTAGCTTTGGTCGTGGCCCATTCTGGTATGACTAGCTCTCTGCCTGGACTTTCTTGATTGTCCGTGGTCCCGCTTACATCAGTCCCTCCCTCCTCAAGAAGATTCGTCCTCGAATCTGAATCCATATCAAAAGGAGAAAGACCAGCAACATTAAAAGTAGCGGACACATTATACTTACCTGGGAGATCAATTTTATAGGCATTGTCATTGATCCACGCCAACACTTGAAATGGACCATCACCCCTAGGGTCCAACTTGGATTTCCTCTGGGTAGGAAACCTCTCCTTCCTCAGATGAAGCCAAACCCAATCACCAGGTTCAAAGGTCACCATTTTTCGCCCCTTGTTGGCTTGCTTTGCATATATCTTGTTTCTATGCTCAATATGTTGTCGTGCCTTCTCATGCAACTCCTTGACCATCTCGGCTTTTCTTTTGCCATCTGTACTAGACAACTCATGCAAGGGTAAAGGCACCAAATCCAAAACAGTCAAAGGATTAAATCCATAGACAAGCTCAAAAGGTGAAAAACCAGTGGTAGAATGCACACTCCGATTATATGCAAATTCAACAAATGGCAAGCATTCTCCCCAAGTTTTCAAATTCTTACCGACTATAGTGCGCAACATAGTACCCAAGGTCCTATTAACTACCTCGGTTTGTCCATCTGTCTGTGGGTGACAAGTAGTAGAATAGAGCAATTTTGTACCCAACTTGCTTCTGACAACACTCGCCAAAAATGGCTCAGAAATTTAGCATCTCTATCAGATACAATAGATCTAGGAATGCCATGCAATCTAACAACATCTTTGAAAAATAAGTCAGTAACATGCACAGCATCATCAGTCTTATGACACGCAATAAAATGCGCCATCTTACTAAAGCGATCAACTACAACGAAGATGCTATCAAAACCCCTCTTTGCCCTAGGCAAGCCCAAGATAAAGTCTATAGAAACATCAACCCACGGCTCAGTAGGCACAGGTAAAGGGGTATAAAATCCATGAAGTTTGACAGTGGATTTTGCCTGTCTACATGCAATACACTTGGCACATACACGTTAAACATCTCTACGCATTCCAGGCCAATAAAAATGTTCATGCAAAATATCCAAAGTCTTAGCAACCCCAAAATGACCCATTAATCTACCACTGTAGGCCTCATGCATAAATAAAACACGCATAGAACAATTAGGCACACATAATTGATTACCTCGAAACAAGAAGCCATCATGCCTATAGAATTTCTAAAATGCAACATGCTCACAAGCGGAATAAACAGTAGCAAAGTCAACATCTGAAGCATACAATTCCTTAAACTGCTCAAAACCCAAAAGTTTAGAACTAAGAGTAGAAAGTAAACTGTACCTCCGAGATAATGCATCAGCTACCACGTTCTCTTTTCCTTGCTTATAACGAAGTACGTATGGAAAGGTCTCCAGAAATTCCACCCAAGTAGCATGTCTCTTACTCAATTTTCCTTGTCCTTTCAAGTGCTTTAAGGACTCATGATCCGTCTAAATGACAAACTCTCTAGGTTGAAGGTAATGTCGCCACACCTCCAATGCTCTCACTACAACATACAGTTCCTTGTCATTAGTCGGATAATTGAGTTGTGCACCACTAAACTTTTCACTTAAATATGCAACTGGTTTGTTTTCCTGCAAAAGTACAGCACCTATACTGTAACATCCCGTTACTGTTAGCAAGGGCATTATGGTAATACTGATAGGTTTCATTGCATTCACTGATTGAGCATGTTACTGGCCTCTAATTATAGAGGAACAGGTTTCTTGCATATGCATTTATTCATAGGTACATGCATTCACGGTTTTTCCGGTATTTTAATGTTGAGTATGAATTGATTGGATTGTGAACTGGAAACTGACTGGATTATGATTGATTGGGAAATTAGGAATAAGTGGGCTCGAATGACTGATTTAGAATAGTTTAAGTGTAATTGATAATTGATAGTGGCTTATAGGAAATTTTCAAGAAATTCGGGAGAGAATGCCCGGACCAAAAATTTTCGAGTGATAGACCGATTGACTGTATAGTACTGAAAGAATTATCCAATGGCGATGGAAAAAAAATTAGAGTTATACTGTTAGGAAATAAAAATGTTGAGCCATTAAAATTTAGAGACTGAAAATTGAACTGATTTGGAGACCTATGTCTATAAATAGCTTAGGTTGGAAATTGAGGATTTTCTTAAGGCAAAAAGCTAGCTTCTTCTCTTCCTCCTCCCACGGTGAATGTCGATCCCTTTCGTTGGTAAGAGATCTCGACTATTTCTTGTGGTTTTCCTCTTATTGTGTATGGCTAACTTGATTCTTGTGGAGGATGAAGGTTGAGAAGATTGGAGAGTGGTTAATCATGGATTTTGAAGGATTTTAGGGTTTACGGTGATTTTGAGAGATTTTTGGATTTGAGCTTGATTGGTAAGTATTTATGGCTTTAATGTTGTTATTAATGGTTTCTGATACATTTATGGCATTTATTGTGTTTGAATGGGTAGTTGAGAGTGTTAATGGAGGTTTTAGAGTGAGAAATGGACGAAAAACGATCGGAGAAGGCGGTGGCGCGACCCAGCGTCATGACGTCTGGCTTGACCTCGCCGTGATTTGGCGCAATGAGCCATGAAAGGATCTGGCTGCTGCGGCGTCCTTCACGCCGCGACGAGCGACCTATTGCGCGCCGGGGCAAGGAAGGATAGGCCGCGGCGAGGAACAATTTTGATTGGATTGATTTTTAGTTTATTGGGCATAATTTTTGGTGTAGACCTCCGATTGAGGTGATTCCTGATTCTTTGTGAGCTAAGGAAAGAGGCCTACAATTGAGGTTATTTATGGAAGTTAGAATTTAATTTAAATGGCATTGATTTATAGAGATTAAGGTCAATTATGGTTCCTATTGTGACCTAAGTATTGAATTGTGACTATTGGAGTTTTAATTGGGATTTTTTATTGAGATTTTGACCCAATGGATAGGGAATTGCTATAGGGAATACGAATTGAGGAAATTGACTGAATTTTAGGAATGGATCAACCATTTTCGATCAATTGAGCGAAGAGTTAGAATGGGGCATAAGAGTTCAAAATTGGGTTTTAGCACTGGAAATCGTGAACATGCATTGTACATATTTCATCGAGACACATGCATCACTGAATTGTTTAATTGAGCATTTAGTAATGGGACTGTATTTTACTGCTATAGAGGCACCGTTGGATCGTCATTCCACGGACATTGCTGGAACTTCCAGGCAGTAGCTCGAAAGTAACAGGTGAGTAACCTAGTTTGTTTCTCAAATTCCTGATTGTTTAAATGTTCTTTGTAAATTACTTGCCAATGTGAATTGCATGATTACTGAAATGTATATAATTGAATGTCATGCTTTTACTGGATTGGATTGGACTACTGCATGACACTGAGAAAATGCAATACTGGGCTTTTATAGCTATACACTGAATTACTGAACACTGCATTACATGCATAAATGCATGATCAGATAATGGACATGTGACCTAAGTTGCTATTATCACTTAAAAGAGTCTCGAGCTCTAACTTTGTCTTCGCCCGACCTCAAGCCCAGGGGAGAAAATCTGACGCGTCCCCCACTGAATACTAACTGAGCACTTGGGCACAATACTGAATAACTGGAAAAGAGTCACATATGCATTGTATACACATGAATGATTGTTTTGTGACGATTACTGAATTATGTGATGACCTGATTTCTTGTAAATTGTTATTTGATACTGCAAACTATTATAGACTATTGCAAATTGTTATATACTAATTGTATCTTACTGTGTCGTGCTGTACGCAATCTGCGTAATGCATGATTTGAGTGAACCATCGATGATGGTTTCTCACTGAGTTCGCAAACTCACCCAAATTTGCATCTAATTTTTCAGGACTGATAGATTAGGCCCCTAGCTCTGGAGATAGTTTTTTCCAGCCGTGCGAGCATGCTGGCAAGAGAAGCGATGGCACATAGGTCAGTCAGCTGGGTTGGACTTTTGCGGATGACTTAGTATAGACGCTTGTATCAGTTTCCTTTTTGAGTTTTGTTAGGGGACTGATAGACTTGTCTATTCTGATATTGGATGACTATATCAAGATTAATTTTTTGGATTTTAAATTTAGTGATTTATGATATTGTGGTTTTATTTATTGCGATGCCATATAGATTTTAGCGGGATTTTCTGGTAGTGCACCTTTATCGTGGGATACGTGTCGAAGCGACCTTCGGGCGTCCCGATGTGTACCCTACGGTGAGGGGGCGCTACATTAAGTGGTATCAGAGCATGATTTGGCATCTTTTGGGCATAGTGTACCTTAGGCTGGAATCACTGTAAGAATAGCAGAACTGATCGGAATTTCTTGTCTATTTTAGGTCATCCGTCCTTGGAGATCGGGTTGAGTTGCCAGTTGACCTGGAATCGGTAGGAGCTAGTAGGGAGTCCCCAATGCCTCTTTCAGAGGAGTTACCTCCTCGAGTTCTGTGAGGCGGAGCGAGATATGATCGATCGCGTGGCGGGGGTTGACTTATATGGCAGCACCGACCCTGCGGAGGCTGAGGGATGGCTAGAGAGGACTGAGAGAGTCCTAGATCAGATGGATTGCGACCCTGAGGAGAGGTTTGATTATGCCGTCTCTTTGCTACAGGGTCCTGCATATCAGTGGCGGAAGACTGTCTCGGGCAGTACCACCAGGCCTTGTACACTGTCATGGGATGATTTTATGAGGGCCTTCAAGGATAATTTCATGCCCAAGGTCTATCTGGAAATGAAGATGTAGAAGTTCTTAGAGCTGAGATAGGGACAGTTGATTGTGGCCGACTATGAGGTGCGGTTCAACGAGCTGATGGTCTATGCTTCTACATTGGTGGCTACTGAGGCTGACAGGTGTCGGCGTTTTGAGGGCGGACTCAATCTGGAGATCTGTACCCGTTTGTCCAGGTCTGACATGGGTAATTTTATTGAGTTGAGGGCTGCAGCAGTGAGGATCGGCATTCTTGAGGAGAGTCTAATTGAGACCGGTCGGGGACGAGCATAAGAGATCTAGTGATGATCGAGGCAATGCTAGTAAAGGGTACAACAAGCGTCAGAGTAGGCCCTTCAGGTCCGCAGGAGGGCTAAACAGGTGGTCATAAGCGAGGGGCGATTTGCACAGATCTGGTGGCGGTGGTGGCGGTGTGAAATTCGAGGCGATCTGTTCCTTTATGCGAACATTGTGACAAGAGGCACAGTGGAGAGTGTCGATGGCTGTCTGGAGCCTGTTTGAGGTGTGGCTCGATGGACCACCTGGTAAGGAACTGCCCAGAGACTTTGGGAGCCCAGTTTACTATGACTGGAAGATCAGGCAGTAATACCACGGTGTAGCAGAGCCGTGGAGGTGGATCGGGATGGAGAGGCCGAGGCTGAGGCCGAGGCTGAGCAGAGGGGTCCGCAGTGAGGTCAGAGGGACCGAGCAGCAGACAGTAGTCACAGGCCAGAGTCTATGCCATAACTCGGCAGGAGGCCCAGGATTCCCCGGATGTTGTTGCGGATATGCTTATGATTTCTGATTTTGAAGCATATGCATTGTTGGATCCTGGATCCACTCATTCTTTCATTGCACCGCATTTAGCATGTAGACTGCATGGGGATAGAGAGAGGTTCTGATATGGGTTAGAAGTGAGTACTCCTCAGGTAGTCTGTTGTATTGGGAGAGGTCTCAGTATAGGGTGTCGGTTGATTAATGAGCCGTTTGAGTCTTGATTTGATTGTTTTGCCTCGAGGAGATTGACGTGATATTGGGGATGGTGGTTGTTGAACATAGGGCTATCATGGATCGTTATACCAAGGAGGTTGTCTTTGGAATCTCTGGTCAGCCCAGAGTGTGTTTCGAGGAGTTAGTCAGAGGCGGTCAAATGAGGATGATTTCCTTTTTGAGTGCCCTGAGGTTGATGCAGGGAGGTTATGAGGCCTATCTGGCTCACGTAGTGGATTCCAGAGTCTAGCCGAGATTGCAGGATGTTCCCGTAGTCAGGGAATTTCTGGATGTGTTTCCCGAGGAGTTACCGGGATTGCCGCCAGAGAGGGAGACAGAGTTTGAGATTGATCTCGTTCCCGGTACCGCTCCTATATCGATACCTCCGTATAGGATGGCACCGGTAGAACTGAGAGAGCTTAAGGCTCAGTTGCAGGAGCTGCTGGATAAGGGGTTCATTAGGCCGAGTGTTTCTCCATGGGGAGCTCTGGTACTGTTTGTGAAAAAGAAGGACGAGACTCTGAGATTGTGTATTGACTATAGGCAGTTGAATAGGGTGACAGTGAAGAACAAGTATCCACTGCCTAGGATCGATGATCTATTTGATCAGTTGCAAGGAGCTCAGGTGTTCACCAAATTGGATCTGAGATCAGGTTATTACCAGTTGAGGATTGCAGAGGCCGATGTGCCTAAGAGTGCTTTCAGGAGCAGGTACGGGCATTTCGAGTTCCTAGTCATGGCCAGAATTTTTTTTTTACTTTTTTTTTTTCTGTTGACTGTTTTTTTTTTCTGCTAACTTTTTTTTTCTTCCTCTCCCCTCCTTCTTCTTTTGGGGACGACTCTCACTCCTTTTCCAGATTTTTTTTCCATTTTTTTCTGGCCTCTTTTTTTGCCTAGCCTTTTTTTTTTCAACAAATACTGAAAGCCCTAACTAAAACAATAGTAAGAAAAATTGAAATCCTATACCAAAAGTTAATTCACACCTGAAGGAAAGATCTGACGATAGTTGGATAGCGATGGGCGACGGTTTCTTGAAATTTTGATGGAGTTGAATAAGAATCCTCCTCCAAACCTATCTCTGATACCAAAATTGACGCGCACGATAGAAGACTTGACGTCGAGGTGATGATTTAGAACTGAACAAACACGAAAATAAAGGATACGCAAGGTTTGATTTCTATGACACCTCTCGGAAACTTGTTCCGAGCAATCCCGATGATCAAAATAAAACTAAGAAACGAACAATCAACACGCCACAATTGAGAAAAAAATAATTGATAAGTGAAAGATGGTTCGGAAAGTAACAAGAACAAGAGAATAATTTCATCTCTAAAGCCGACGGTTCTCAAAACAATCATGATCCCCTCTAACACCCTAAAACATAACTATTTATACGTAGGTCAAATAATAAAGGGTTGGGCTTAAAAATACATGGAAGCCCAAAATAAAGTGAAGTCCAAAAATTAAATAAATAGGTCTGATTCGTGGGTCTTCAAACTCCAAGTGTATCCGGTCCAAGGATTTGAGTTAAATGAACTAGTTTGGGCTCAATTCCATTAAACTCTCCTCTAATAGGTTCGGAGTTCGCCATCTTCTGAATATAAAAGCCCACATGCGTACAAAGAGCCTCTTTAAATCTCTTGGTCCTAGCTTTGGTCGTGGCCCATTCTGGTATGACTAGCTCTCTGCCTGGACTTGCTTGATTGTTCGTTGTCTCGCTTACATCAGACCTGATCCAATCGCAAGAGGAAGGACGACAGTGAGTCGGATTCTTAAGCGACATTAGGTGGGTAATATATTTGTGGTTATTGTGTGTATGGGAAAAATGTGTATGCTTGCTTGCATGCGTGTGACACTGCTTGTGTTGAAATATGAGGAATATTGCAAATGCATGGTGATCATGATTATGTACCGCTTGAAGGACATTATGGCTTTTGGCAAGAATGAAAAGTATGAAAGCTTTGATAAAATGCATTGAGCATGAAACGAATGATTATGTGCTTTGTTTAGGTGAGTGAGGAACGTATCGTTAGTCACGTGCACGTCGACGTATAGCCTTCTCCCGGCTGCCCGCTTGAGTCCATGAGATCCTGAGAAATCAGACTCGGATAGTTTACTGTATAAACTTCAGTTTATCCGGATCGTTCCACGAAACTCTCGAGCCGTTTTTTGTGCATCTCATCATTTATCCATTAGGAAGAATGCATAATTAATTGCTATGTTGCGAACTCAAAATTATCAGGACATATTCTTGTGACATTTTGATGGCTATGTATAGGGTCCGTGAACTCTGGCCAATGGCTCAATGGTAAGAGGCGTGTTCTGAAAGAACAGCAAAATCTTGAGGTCTTGGGTTCGAGCAGTGGCTCACCCTTCATCAGAGAGGACAATACCTGAAGTGCTGGCGGTAGAGGCCGGGCTCTACAGTAGCGGTCGCGTGACCCAAGTTCACGGACCCTACACTATGAGAATTTAATTCAATTGATAGATTGATGACTTAGTATATGCTTGTGTATAATTATGTATATGCTTGATTGTGTGGCTCGTTGCCAATGGCTATAAATGTATATGCCACTGAGCTTCGCAGCTCACCCTATTATCTCCCACTCCTCAGGTGTAGAACGAGAAGATCGTTGACCCTTGCAAAGCATCGAAGCTCACCCAATTGGCTCAATGGTAAGAGAGGCATGCACTGGGTGTAACAAAACCCTGAGGTCTCGAGTTCGAGTACCAGAGGGGACAATATTGATTAAGGTTGTGGTCGCAGGTGGTAGTTCATTGGGCTGGGCCCAGGTTCGCAGCTCGGACCCAACATTAAAAGGCGCCTCAATGTTGAACTGGGCTTTCCCTAGATTGAACTAATCTACCTGTTCCTCAAGATCCAGATTGTTTTAATCTAGATTGAAATCGAGATGATCTGTTCTGATGTTTTCTGAAGCTTTTGTCAGAATCAGTGTAGTACCTCACTCGCACAAGAACCGAACCCGACATCCATGGGTGATATCTGAGTCCGTGCTCTGCTAAGTGGTGTGCTAAAGCACTCAATCATTTTGAAATCGGTATAAAAAAAATTTTGAACCACAATAAACACAATATGTGGAAATCGATACTCAATTTGGGTCCATTATATTACACAAACATTTTCAATAGCCATTTGGGCCCTTTAACAAATACAAAACATTTTAGTCATTTCAGAATACAAATTTATACAAAAGGTTGCAGAAAATACAATTCGATACAAAACAGAGAAATGCAATGTAGATGCGAACTGATCCCGACCTCTATCCTTCACTTGAATGTTGTAAGGATACTTCCGTTAGCCTAACGGGGTATACTTTTGATCCTGAAAAATATTTGCAAATTTTGGGTGAATTTTGCGAACTCAATGAGTGACCATCATCGATGGCTCACCCAGTCACATAACACACCAAATCACATTCACATCAGTTCACATTTCATATTCAATGGATATCGATCATATAAAGTTATATGCATGAGACTCACATTCGTTCTTAATGTTGTGACCGAGTACCTATCACATACTTATACAAATACTAGCCCATAGGGCTCAGTCAGAACATAACACTGGCCTTTAGGACTCAATCATAACAAAATCACGAAACATAGTTCTACGTGTAGAATCAGAAATCACAGAGCAAGGCCTACGTGGAAGCACTTCATTAGTAACTCAAGTCATAACGCCTTTATTTGAACATGCATTTTATGAAATGCATCAATCACATTTGGACATATCATCGGACCGTAGTCCGACATTTAACATTAAGTTGAGAATCACATTTCATTCATAGGTAAATGCTCATTCAAAAATGCACTTGTCATCGGACCGTGGTCTGGCATATAGAAATCACATTATGCATACTTATTTCATCACATTCACATATAATAAGCACTTTAATATTTCTTTCATACAACACATTCATCGGACCTCCTATCTGGAAACCAACAGAGTCAAACGCTTTCACATAATCATTCAAAAATTAATCAATATCAAAAAGTCAAACAAAGCAAATAGTGGAATGAGACCATCTAGGTCTACTCACAGTACACTCCATATTAACATTTGCTTTCAAATTTTAGGAACGCCTGAATGTAGACACTTGACCTGCACAACCCATTTATACAAGATACAAATTGTGCACTCATCAATAATTACACATGTGTAAACATTTATTTATACAAAATTGTAATAATGGACTATGTACAATGCATGTTCAATGACAATCCCAGGTATATGTTCTAGAACACATATTATGCTCATTCCTATTTCATAATTCATATGTACATAATCTTTCTAATTTCTTCTTTCAATCTTTTCCCTTTGCATGTGTCTAGCTTATTCATAAGTTTACATCTCAAGAACACTTGGTTACTTTACATCATAACTCAATTTCTTGTCATCTCTTTTCTAACCTCATAAAATCTCATAATATTCAAATTCTCATCCAATAGGAATCCAATTGAAAATCTCATAATGCAAAATCACTAAAATTGATTCTAGAATACTTAAAGTCAAACATTTTCTAAACTTCATGAACTAGAATCCTTGCAAAAATCCAAAAGATTCAAAATGATCTTACTTTGATTCTTCACCAAATGAAGAGATCTTTAGCTCAAATGGAATCTCTTTTCTTCCTCTTCCTTTCTCTCTTCTTGGACAACCTCAAAATCTCTCTTATAGGCTAGGGAAATTAAAACCCTAGATTGTTTTCTCTTCTTTCTCTTTGTATTTCTCTCTCTCTCTTTCTCTTAAATTTTCATTCTTCTCTTCTGCTTATCCTTCCATTAACGTTTTTTTTTCTTCATTTATAAACAAGACAACACTTCTTCTTCTAATTATGCCTTTAATGATTGAGAATTGTCTCATTTGCCCTTCCATTTATGCCTTATGTCTTTTATACTTAAGTGTCTTGTCAACAGTACCCTTGAATATTCTAACTTAACACTTTCTTCTAGAAAAATGTCCCCCATTGTCTTAAGTTTGTAATGACACCAAAATCATTCAATTCAGGTCAAGGATTCGAAAGACACACTTCAAACATTTTTGGACTGCTCTTGTCCAAATCAGTATACTAGGCACAAATTCTATCCGAATTTTAAATGCCATAGATACTGAATTAGATTCCAATTTCTTCATAACATTTGTAGCTCCATGTCTCTAGTTTACCAAAAATAATAATCATCTCATTTGGAGCTCTACCGATCCAGAAATCATCAAAATACTGAAGTATGTTCAGTGGAATAACACCAGTTCATAGTATTTAAACTCACACTCACTACTGAATTAGATTCCAATTTCTTCATACCATTTGTAGCTCCATGTCTCTAGTTTACCAAAAATCATAATCATCTCATTTGGAGCTCTACCGATCCAGAAATCATCAAAATACTGAAGTATGTTCAGTGGAATAATACCAGTTCATAGTATTTAAACTCACACTCACTACTGAATTAGATTCCAATTTCTTCATACCATTTGTAGCTCCATGTCTCTAGTTTACTAAAAATCATAATCATCTCATTTGGAGCTCTACCGATCCAGAAATCATCAAAATACTGAAGTATGTTCCGTAGAATAACACCAGTTCATAGGTATTTAAACTCACACTCAGTATTTTCTCACTCAATCTCTCTCTCTTCATCTCAGATGGCTACAATTTTTAGTGGAGATGTAAAGCACTGTCTTACTAGTCCAATGGTTTAAGAATCAAGACATTTGAGTGTCTAGAGAAGACGTTATGGCCAAACGAATTCAATCTGGTTTTATCCTCAACTATATTGAACCTATCATGGGACAATTGGTATAACTTTATCTAGAGATATCGGATTTAAATGTTCTTTGGATGGTTTGAAAGGAGACTTCAAGTACTACAACTCTCATGAAAACCTCAAAGACAAATTCCATCTTCTAAAGGATCAAAAATGGAACAGAAGATATAAGATGAACAGTAACTAAGAAAAAGTTTATGGCTAAGAAGAAGTTCATGAACAATCACTAAGAAGAAATTCATGACTAAGAAGAAGTTCATAAATAGTCACTAAGAAGAAGTTCACGAATAAGAAGAAGTTGATGAATAGTCACTGAGAAGAAGTTCATGATTAAGAAGAAGTTCATGAACAGTCACTAAGAAGAAGTTCATGACTAAGAAGAAGTTCTTGAACAGTCACTAAGAGGAAGTTCATGACTAAGAAGAAGTTTATGAACAGTCACTAAAAAGAAGTTCATGACTAAGAAGAAGTTCATGAACAGTCACTACGAAGGAGTTCATGACTAAGAAGAAATTCATGAATAGTCACTAAGAAGAAGTTCATTACTAAGAAGTTCATGAATAGTCATTAAGAAGAAGTTCATGAACAGTCATTAAGAAGAAGCAAAACTTAGAAGGAAAAAAACTAAGAAGAAGAAGAAGGTCAACATAAGAAGAACAAAAGTCAACCTGAAAAGAAGAAGGCGAATATCAAAATAAGAAGAAACAGACTACACTCCTAAACATCTCCACTTATAAGGGTCATAACTTTTGACTCCGATGTTCAAAAATTTCATACTATATACTATTGGAAAGATAACAGAAAGATCTACAACTCTCTCAAGAAGGAAACTTTGCCAAAATATATGTAAATCTATCCCAAATTTTCCTTAAAGTCTGAAGACGAATTTTACATTCAT
Organism: Erythroxylum novogranatense; assembly: GCA_029891385.1. NCBI lineage: Eukaryota > Viridiplantae > Streptophyta > Magnoliopsida > Malpighiales > Erythroxylaceae > Erythroxylum > Erythroxylum novogranatense. Next base: position 29,078,056 of record CM057225.1, on the reverse strand, counting down.
CTACCAAAGTACTACACTCAGTTCTCACTTCATGACAAATTTTGAGACTCTTAGAGATAAAATTGAAATTTGATATTTTCATAAGAAATGTAGCCATATGCTTTTAGTTTAATCCAAACAAAGAATATTCTCATTTGGATAACTAGAGAAAATGTTATGGCTAACAAACCGAAGCATACTCAGTGAACATTTTCCAGATCAACCACCACTTTTGTTTCCAAATCTTTCCTTATCACAACTCATACCAAGATCACTCTTTCAACTCCCTCTAATTCTCATTTTCAATAAAAATCACATTTAAAACAATCATACCTGGAAGTTGTCAATGAATGCATGGACACTTAGTTTTGTATGTGCGAAGATTCAAATTCACATACATGTATGCTAACATGCTGCCGGGCATGAAATGCAAAATTTTTCCCTAACTCTCACATTGCTATTTTTTCCATTTGGAATCTGGGTTCTAACCCTTAATATGGGGACTGCATGTTACAATCAGCCTGAGACTCATCCTGCCTGTTATCTCTAACCTCCTATTTGTTCTCTATTTGACCATCTTTCAACAATTGTTTAATTCTGATTGAGGCCGTTCGAAGTTCTGTAAAACTATTCAAGTTAGAAATGTTTATTCTCGTTCTGATCTCCATGTTCAAACCATCCTCAAATCGTCGACATTTTTCTTTTTCATTTGGGATCAATGCAATTACATATCCCATTAGCTTATTGAATTTTATCTTGTACTCTGCCACTGCGAGTCTGCCTTACTTCAGATTTAAAAATTCTTTCATTGTTCAATTCATGTAAATCTTCCGCATGTAGTTCTCTCGGAACACTTTCAGGAAATCCTCCCAGGTCAAACTACAAGGTCTGGTGGTACTGGCCGGAATGATTTTCCACCACTGATATGTGGGACCTTGCAGGAGTGAGATGGCATAGTTGAATTTCTCGTCTGCTTCATTGCCCATCTAGTCGAACACTCTTTCAGTTCGCTCAAGCCACCCTTTTGCTTTAGCCAGGTCTGTACTTCCGTAGAAGTCTAAAGCCCCTTGTTTTCTCAGCTTATCATATCTTCGTTCTCGTCTCACGGGAATTCTCAGAGGTATCTGAGCAAACTTAGGTACAAAAGACTCTAAATTGACTCTTACAGACTTCATCTCAGCTTACTCTCCAATGTGATCTCCTATGGAAGGTAACCTATAACAAAAAAAAGTTGTGATCACTATCGGAATATCTCACTAATTATCATATCTCAACTCATATTTGTCCCTAAAGATACCAAACCATGCTCTGATACCAAAAATGCAACATCTCACTACTATAAGGTAAATACTCGAATACCCGAAGGACATTCAAGTACATACCCTATGAAAATGGTATGTTGGAGTAATAACAAATCCAACTTACACATTGCATCATTTAACAAACTTGAAAGTTACTAAATTTTTAAAATCATTCACTTCATTCATTCATAAAGCTTACATTGTTTCCATCAAGAAAATATTTACAAAACCTTATACAGATTCTAACAAAACTAAAAAAATAACAAAAACTATATCACTTCTGGTATCAGCTGATAGATCTCTAGGCATTTCTCTATCCAAAAGATTTCTTAAGTCCTGAATAAGGAACTAGGTCTCCTGTCTCGTACCTGAAAAGCCACATTGCAATTTTTGATGAGTTTGACAACTCAATGAGTGAACCATCATAGATGAACTCACCGGATTACATAACACATTACATATATCAAAGATATTCATTCAAAACATATAATTAATTTTCAGATATTCACACATCATGGCATATCATATAATCACACAATCTACATAGCCAAGTATAACAAATAATTCATATCAATTTATCATTCATCTCAGCTTTGTAGATCATTTAATGAAATTCATTCTTATAATATTATATGCATGAGACTCAACATTCTTTCTTCTTGTTATGACCGAGTGCCTATCATATACTTATACAAATATTGGCCTATAGGGCTCAGTCAGAACAGAATCACGGAACAAAGCTCTACGTGTAGAACATGTATCACGAAGCAAAGCTCTACGTGGAAGCACTTCATACTGGTAACTTAAGTCACAACGCTTTTATCTGAGCATGCATTTTATGAAATGTAACAATTTCTGAATATCTCATATATCACAATCTTATACAAATCCTCAAACAAGATTTTATAGTCATCGGACCTAAGCCTGGCATTCAACTTTCATTAAGAATCAAATGTCAAAATTCATATCAAACCAAAACACTCCCAATAAATGCCCAACTATTAACTTCTCGGACCTCAGGTTCGGAATTCAGAAATAACTCACAAATAGTTCAAACATATTGGAAGTTTAACAAATCAAATTAAATTAAAATCAAATCAATCCTAGGAAAACATCTAGGTTGACTCACTGAACACTCCAATATGTTATTGCCTGGATGGTCCGACATTGTTTGTCTGGGGTTCACTTGGCTCCTCTAGAACATACACAACACATTCACAAATATAACATTGTTGCACAAATGTAAAAGTATTCCTTTATGTATATGTACTTATATAAAATATGCACAATGCATGTTCAACGACAATTCTGGGTATCTTATAGTTATTTTCATCATCAAATCAATCAGATATCAAAGCCCTCATTAATATCATTTGGTACTTATAATATCGGCCAAAATAAAATAATGTGAAATCAATTACATAACTTAATTGACCACTTCAGATTTTTTACTCACATGATTTTGGATCAACTTTGCATAATTAATCTGATAGGGTAAAAGACAAAATTAGGAAACACTTCCTTCTAGAAAGTTGTTCTACAGTGTCTTAAGTTTCTAAATACGCTAAAATCATCCAATTTAATTTAGTATACCAAAATTTATAAGCCAAATACTTTAGACTATTTTAGAGCTTCAGCATAATTTTTACCTCAAATTCCAATCAAAAATTGAAATTATTGAAGATAGAATTAAAACTCGGTTTCTTCATAAAATTTGTATCCCTATGTCTCTAGTTTACTCCAAATTAAAAATCATCTCATTTGGACAACTACAGAGAAAGATATGGCCAAAACACCAAAGTATGTTTTAAGTTGTCAAGAAACTTCGCCGTGGCGAACTTTCCAGATAGCAGAATTCTTCAACTTATTCTTAAAAGTTTGCCGCGACGAACTCCAAAGTTGGCCGCTGCGAACTTTACTGCATATAAAACTCATCTTCTTCTTTCATTCTTTTCCTAGATTTCACATTCTCACTCTACTGCAAATTTTTCCCAAGTAAATTCTCACACCAATCAACTCAAATATCATTGCAAACAATTCTTCTAACTCATTTTTAGCTCATCAACTCCCAAACAATTCTAAAAACAAAGATTCACACTTAAACATCAAACTTCATTTCTATTGATAAACAACAGCCACAATGTATGCATGTATCATTTCGGTTTTCTCAAAACCAGGATAGAGTATATGTATATATTTTCCAATCTAGAGTCCATTCTACACAGTCCATTCTACACAGTGTTAAAAAATTCTTAATTCTCAAATCAATCGTCTAATTTATTCAGTATCACAACCTCAAATCTCTAACCCATGCATGCACGTGTATATTTTTGCACCATAAAATATCATCAAGTTACTTGTTTCAACTTTTATTTCCAGCAATGAAAATAAATCCAATGTATAGAGAACATAATAGTTTGTTAATCGGTGAGGAAGAACAGTGAAGAACATAAGTTACAGAAACAAATTCCTAACACAAAACATCAGACTACGTGTATAACATGCAAGTTATTCACGTGTCTTTACATTTTCAAGCCATTTGTCACAACTAATTCGTCATTTGTTATCTACCTATTAGTGTCATGTGTCACTCTATCATTGGTCCATAATACCTCGAATTTTTTGAAAATTTTTAAAATTCTCCAAAAATTTTGAAATAATAATATGACTCTCCAAATAATTTTTTTGGTTCAAAAATAATTCACCAAAATATCCAAAAGATACAAAAATTGCTAAATCACATTTAATACACTCCAATAAATCTACAATTTTCACTTATAAATCAAATTTACCCATAAATGCCAATGAATGCACGTACAATTATATGAATGTGCAAAATAAATGTGTATGACACCATTAATTATGCATGATGTGCATTTTCCTAATTTCTCAAAAATTTCTCATAATTTACAATTATAGCCCTAACATGGGTAACGAGATGTTACACATTGTCTCCACCTTATATTCAGTTCTTTCAAACTCCATAATTAACTCAGACTTTACTGAACTAAATATTTATATATACATCCAAAATGTTTCTGTACATATAATATCTCCAAACTTTCAAAACAATCACTATTACAACAATTTCTAAATCACGTATCAAAATTTAACCCATGAGGCTTTAATTGTCTCTATGCATATGGAATTACTTTATTTTGTTGCATTATATTGCATCTTAATCTCTAGTACAAAATGTCATTGTATACTATAAAATCTCCAAGTCTAAACGATATAATTGACATATGTTGGGCCCCGATTCGCATGAAGCATGTTTAAATTATGTTGAGGTATGTTTAATTTATTTTGCGATTTTAGTTTGAGAATTTTTATTTGGTAGGAATAAATTGAGGATTTTATTGTGTAGGTTATGATTATTAAATGAAGGGATTGTTAAAGAAAAAGAAAAGAAGAAAAGTCAAGGAGAGGGTTAGGTTAGTGAGGTGTCGTATTTTAGCTTAGGTTAAGTGAGAAAGGCTTTTGGTTTTAGGTCATTTCTAGCATCATCCGAAACACACAAGAGAGAAGAGTGTCGAAAAGCTCCGAAGGAGAAAATAGAAGAGATGGGTTTCGGCTAGTGGAGAAGAAGAAGAGAAAGAAAAGCTTAGGTCTTTGTGTTTTATACAAGAAGAAAGTGTAAAGGGAGAAGCTATCCTCCATTAGAAACAAGCAGAGAAGTCGTGGGTCATCTTCAAAGGTAAGAAAATTTTCAATTTTCGTGGATTTATAGTTAGGATTTGTTGTCTTTCTTGCTTAAATGGTGGTTTGAAGAATGATTTATGAAGAAAGAAAGGAAAGAAGAAGAGTTATGAAGTTGAAGCAAAAATCTGATTCTCGTTAGTTTCTTATTAGGTAGAAGATTTTCAAATTTTGTTGGCTATTTAAGATAAGTGTTGATGTTAATGGTTTAGATAAAATATAAGTAAGATTATGTATTTTCCCATGCCTTAGAATTTTCCAGCTTTGATGTTTAGTGTTACTTAAGGCTTTTATACTTTGATTAAGAAAAAATAAGGTAATTGGAGGTATAAGAAAGATATAAGTGAGAGTAGGTCGGGTTAAAGTCAAGTTCTTGCATTCTTGCCAATTTTCCAGCATAGTGACCCTTTGGTAATTAGACTTTTTGTGCTTTGATTAAGGTCTAATAAGGCACTTGGAGATTGAAGGAGGACATGTTGACCAATCCTAGAGCTAAAGAAGTCAAGGTGGGTAATGCGTTTATACTTTGAATTAGAGGCCAATTTGTGTGATTTTGGAAAATCAAGAAACAAAGTATTTGGTTGAAAATTATGATTTTCGAATGACTAAATCAAATGTTTTTGAAATGATTTGAAGTTATCATTATCTGAAATGTTTCGACCAATTTGAGAAAATTGAAGAATATGTGATGAAATCGAAAGTGTTGCATTCTTTGTGTGATTAGATTATGCAATGTGCATGTTATGTGAAATTGTATGGCAAGTAAATGTTATGTGAAATTGTAAATGTCATTTTACGATATGACATAATATGCGAAAGTTAAGTTTCGAAATGTGCCTTCGGGCAATCCGATTTGCAAGCATAAATTACATGATTATGTGTTTTGTTTGGGCGAGAGAGTAAAGCCCTGTTAGTCACGTGCACGTCGACGTATAGCCTTCTCCCGGCTGCCCGCTTGTGGGCCTACGAGATCCTGAGAAATCGGACTCGTCCTGTTTACGAGATAACCTTCTGGTTATCCGTTCTGTTTACGGTATAACCTTCGGGTTATCCATCCTGTTCTACGGAACTCTCGAGCCAATTGATTGTGCATAGCATCTTTGCATGATTATGAATAGTGCATGCATTGATATATGTATTATGTGTCACATTCAGAAAAGGTGTTGCATTCATATGTTGAATTGTTCCAATTGCGAAGAATTTGAGATTTTGAAGAACTAAGTATTTGAGGTTTTTGCCTGGGGAATTATGAAATTGTTTATGATTATTTTGGGAAGTTGAAAATTTGAAAAAGAGACTTTGATAAATTTCTACTGCGAAATGTTTATACATGGAAAATAAGTTTAAAAGTGTTTTTGCTTATGTTCTATTATAAACTTATTACCCACGGAACCGTCGAGCTCACCCCCCATTTTTCCCCTCCACAGGTTTTGAGCAAGAATCTGGGTCATCGCATCGGGATTAAGGCAACTCCGATGCATTTTGATGGTTTTGGATTCATATGTTAGAACATTTGATTTTAGATAGCATTTTGAAACTAAAGAAGTACTTTGTGTTTTGTTCTTCTAGACTTTGATGTATTTGGGCTAAAATGCCTTTGAAGCATTGTACTTGCTCATTTATGTGAAAATGTAAGAGTTTGAAGTGAAAGTGTATTGTATATGTCTCCTTTAATATTTGAGGTGTCAAAGATAAAGTGTATTTAAGCATGTATGATTGTATGTTTGGAATTGATAAAAAGCAAAGATGAGATTGTATTTCAATTATAAGTTGGAAGTGAGTTGATGATTAGTTTGAGAAATGTTTAGAAATCTTAAGATTGTGATGTTGCTGCCCATTTGAGATAATTGAGTTGTTTTGGTAGTTGAATGATTGAAAATATGGAAGATTGAAGTGGTTTTATGCAGGTTTGTAGTTTGGATAAATGAATTTGAAGATTTTGGCTAGATGCATTTTTAGGGGAGGTGCTATCCATTTTTTTAAAAATGGGCAGCCACTTGCTTTGGAGTTTTAGACCATGTTAGGATGTGAATTTGAATGGGAAGTCTTCTGGAAGTTCGTAGAGAATGTTAAGATCTTTAAAATGGTATAAAATGGGTCATTTCAGGACTTAAAATGAAGTTATAGGGTTTGAAAGTTTTCAGATTTCTATTCGCGGATACTGTTCATTCTGCATTTTTACAAAATTTTTAGAGGCGTTTTTCACCTTCTTAGAGACAGTTTCAAGTTTTGCTTTCTTCATAGAAAATGTAGCTTATCTTTTCCTCTTATAATTTGATGTATGATTTGTGATGTTTGAATATGGGAGCAAGAAGTTATGAGCATTTGAAGATTTCTGTTACTGTTCATGCTGCAAAATTACTGTTCCATTGGTTTTTCATTTTAGCTGAAACTTCAAGTGTGTTTTTACCTCTCCTAATGATTGATTTGGCTTTTCCTTCCTCATAAGAGTTGTAAATGATCTTTTTCCCTTTCCAACGAGGTGTGATATGTCTTGTGCGGAGTTAGGAGTAAAAAGTTATGAGAGTTGGAAGTTGACTTTTTACTATTCATTTGGTCAATTCAAATTTTCCTCCTCTAACTTTTGCAATTGACTTCCGATTTTCCCGATTTTCGAACCATTGGTTTTCTCAACAAATTTTCTACCCGCTTTCACAAAAATGTAAAATTTTCGGATTAGTTGAATTTTGTCGAAAAATTGCCCGTAAGTTTGTTTGAACCATTTGTCCGATTTGTTTTCATTTTTGTTCTTTCGTTTTGTTTTCCGGTTGAAACCCGATTCATGAATAAGTATGAAGGTTTCGGATTAAGTAGTTGGATTCCGATAATGGGTTCCAACATTTATGATATCAGAGTCCAGTAATAGGATCTTAATTGGGCGCATGTAGTTGAGTTACACGCATAAGTTTTTGAGGTGATTAAACGAGTGAAGAAAAGGATGATACTCTTTCAGGACATGGAAAAAAAAACTTTGTGGATAAATAGAGAAGCCCAGTAGTAGGATTTTACTTGGGCTATATGTTTGTTAAGATTGAATTTGGGAGAATGTGCTAAGTGATTGTTTGATTTAGATGACGAGAATGATGATTTTGAAGTAAATCACACGTTAATATATTGAGTAATAATATGACCAAGATACACAAGAAGGGGGGTTGAATTGTGATAAAAAAAAATTTTAATCCCTTCAATAACAATTGCTTGTTCTTTCAGAAAACTTATCGTAAATCAATTCTTAACTAGTTTGAAAACTTTGTTAATAATGAAAACTATGATTTAAGAAAAGTAAGAGTTAGAGAGAAACACAGCAATTTTATCTGGTTCACCCCAAACCGTGGGCTACGTCCGATCCTCGATATTCTTCCGAGATTTTCACTATCTCCAAACTGATTACAAGTATTCTTTAGATCGAGCCTCTTCAGTCTCTTAACGACAAGTATTCTTTTACTCTTAGCCTCTTCAGTTATCTGTAGCACTTTTCAAAATGAAAAGCGATAAAGAGCTTTTACAAAGAGTTGCTCTTCACAATATACACTCGAAAATAGTTCGCAATTTTCTCTCGAGATGAGGCGGATATTGAATACACATAGTTTCATTCACTTTTTCCAAAAGTAGTTTCTTCTTCAATCTCGACTCTTATTTATAATCGAACTTCAACTGTTTCTTGACTATCGCTTCTTGAATCTTTAAAGCGGTTATTCAGATTTAGCTCATGAACCGTCTTAAGCGATGTTTCTTTCTTCCGTCTTATTTTTGTATAAATCGCTTTTGTCTTCGTAAAGCTTAAATGCCTTTTCTTTAAATGCGCTTTTGTCTTCATAAAGCTTAGCCCGCTTTTCTTCGTCTTCTTTTGTCTTCGTAAAGCTTGGCCTCGCTTTTCTTTAAATGCCTTTTGTCTTCGTAAAGCTTAAATGCCTTTTCTTTAAATGCCTTTTGTCTTCGTAAAGCTTAAAATGCGCTTTTGTATAAATGCCTTTTTTCCGTCATTTTTCTTTCGTCGGTTTACTTAGTAAAGCTTCAAATGCCTTTTCTTCAAATGCCTTTTGTATCGCCCGCTTTTCCTTCCGTCTTTTTTCTTTAAATGCCTTTTGTATAAATGCGCTTTTGTATCGTATATTTCTCTTTGTTTATTATCAAAATTATTTAATCGTGAAGTCATTTTGACTTAACATTCTCCCCTTTTGATAATAACAAATACTTGTGAATTTAGAGAAATATGAAAAGTATCATATACTTGTGAATTTATCTGAAGTATTGAGATAAAAGATTATCTTCATCCTTCCAAATTGATTTCTTCCTTCTCCCTCTCTCTTCCTTCTCCTTCTCCCCTATTTGTTATTGATCAAAAATTATTTTCCAATCTGCTTCACCAACTTTTTGACATCTTCTTAATCTTCTTCATATCTTTATCAAGCTTACGAACTCGCTTCTTTAGAATTGATGATTCATCTGCGGTCGAGTCTTGTCTTAACAACTTGCTTTTCAACGATAGCCCTTGTTGTTGTATAAGCTTCCTTGTTAAAGACATTTGGTTCGATGATTGCAGAGAGGAGGAGGAACAAATCTGACTTGTTCATTGATATCAAGATCATAGGAATCTCTTATTCGTTGAAAAGTGCGTCCAAACCATGGCATAGCTTCAGTAATTGAAGTGATCTCCCAGAGGTCGATTTTGCGAGAATGTTACGTATTATAGTAAAACAACATTACGAGTTGCCAATCGAATGAACAATCTTGACCCATTTCGATATTGCCTCCTGTGGATCATCTGCTGTTGCCTTAGTTAGACTTGGTCACGGATCTTGGTACACGCAGATGGACTTACCACTCCTTTTCTCCTTACATGCATCAATCAATTTTCTCGCCTCTTCAATCGATCGTAGACATGTCATCCAATCTTGGCTCAGTTGAACTTTCGACTTTAGCTTCTCATAATTGAGTTCAACAAAATTTGGTGGTTGAAGATCGGTACCACCTTGATTATTATCTTGCTTAGTATAGGATAAGAAGTGATCGCTCTCCAAATGGCTCGGTGGATATGGTTCTCTCCCAACTCTCTTGATTGATCATAGAAATTTTGTAACCCCTATCCAACGGATGTAAAATGTCATTATCATATTCAATCGATTTGAAGAAGGCTTTCACATATCTCTTTGGTTTGTCTCGGATGATGACAGACTTGGTCTTCTTCTCCTCTATTACAACCAATCTATGTTCCCATCTTTCTCTTTGAAAAGATAAATACTTGGATGGAACATTAGTCATCACACTTACAACTTTTGAAGTAGCCTTTTGTCCCAAAACATGTGTAGCAACTTGTTTATGGACAAATGTGGACTGAAAAGTAGTAGAACTATTTCTTCAAAATTGGATTATTAAAATTTTGTGAGAATCCTTAATATTACCCTTAATGACTTCCACAATCGCTTGATGAGCGGCTTCCATATTAACTTCAAAGAAGATCAATAGCACTAATAAAGACACGCAGCGTGATTTTTAGAAATGTCAACAACAGTTTCTTCTAGTCTTGTCTTCTTAGCTTTTGCCTCTGTTGTTGGATTTTCTTCTTTTCTTGCACTCATTTTCTTTAACCTTGGTGACCTCTTGGATTGAACTTTCTTCTTCTCGAGGTTCTTCTACTTTCCTTTTCCTTCATTTCCTTGAGATTGAGTTTACGAAACTTTCTCGAGGATTGATGATGATGATTTTGTAGCTTTTGATCTCATCGTTCATAATGCTTTGGTTTGCTTGAATCTCTGGAAGGATGGCTTCTTTTCGTGCATGATTTCCTTTGTGGGTGGCGTTCTTGCTTGCTTATGAATGTCACTCACCAAAGGTTCCCCTTTCCGCTTTAAGTCACCTGATTCAAAAAATCGAACAGATCTTGACTTCGACTCCTGAGAGTGTGATCTTCTCTCCTTTATAGAAGATTTCTTCGGTTTAGGCTCCCCCTCAGTTGTTGCTTTCCTTGATTCTTCTGCTCCTTGTTTGTCTGAAAATCTCGGACCTATTTTGGCAATCGATGTAGAATCTATATAACTTCTTACGGATACCTTACGTTCGACTCCCAACTCAATCGATTCATGATTCTTTAAACATCCTTGTCAACAACATCCCATACGGGAGAGTGTTTGTATCCTTTATTGATTTAACCATATATTGATAAATCAAAAATGGTAAATCTATTGGTTGGTGATTCAGGAGATGAAGGATACATTGTTCATCCAAAGTAGTGACTTGATGTCTTGAACCTATCCTAGGTAACACACCGTCACACAAAGCAAGCAAACAAAACCCTTGCCTTTGGTACAAGCCAAGAGGCTCTTCTTTCAGTTGGGTTGTTCTGACCATAAAGTTGACGAGTAACTTCATCTTCGTTCAACTTCAGCTTAGTCATCCATTTCACCATGTTAGTAGGTTGAACTCCACTACACGGACATTCAGTGACTCTTTCCAGTAACTCCTTGGTTACTATAACAGGGAGTGTTTCTACATACGATACGATTGTATTATCCACGCTTTAGTATGTTTCGAACTCATAAACTTCGTTGAGATAAACTTGCTCTCGTATTTGAAAGAAGTTTCTCCATCCTGCCGCTATTATCTCCGGCTCTATATCCATTTGTTCCCTTCTTAGATCTTCAAAGTTTACCAATCTTCCCCAGTTTGCTCCTTGATCAACTCATAAAATGGGCGACATTCATCTTGTTGATTACGAGTGAATAGGAACTCGCTTGAAAAATTTTCGAGAGATTTGGAGAACTAGCAATTTCTGAATTTGTTAGAGATCCCAAACGTCGTTTTAGGGATTTTATAGCAAATTCTAGAACGATTGTACTTCTCGATGATCTGACAACCTTTTTCCCTCTAAAATTTTCTTTGTGAAAGAAGTTTTAAGTCTGAAACCGTCAACGCCGTTTAACTCCACCGTTTCATTGTCTTTCTTTTTGGAAAAATCAGATGATCAATCTGTTAACTCTGCCGTCTATCTGTTTCTTCTTTGCGAAAAACCAGATGATTGGTCCGTTATCTCCTCTGTCTATCTGTTTCTTCTTTGCGAAAAACCAGATGATTGGTCCGTTAACTCCTCCGTCTATCTGTTTCTTCTTTGCGAAAAACCAGATGATTGGTCCGTTATCTCCTCCGTCTATCTGTTTCTTCTTTGCGAAAAACCAGATGATTGGTCCGTTATCTCCTCCGTCTATCTGTTTCTTCTTTGCGAAAAACCAAATGATTGGTCTGTTAACATCACCATATTGAGGTTGCGTCTGATTTCTTTAAAGCGATCTTCACTTAGTGGTTTTGTGAAGATATCTGCCCACTGAAATTTCGTTTCCACGAATTGTAGGTCGACAACTTTCTTACGAGCGTAATCTCTCAAGAAATGATGTCTAACTTCAATGTGCTTCACCTTGAATGTTGAATTGGATTCTTTGACAAGTGATGGGTATTTGGTGTTGTCGCATATATTGGTATCTCTTCCTCTTGTATTGAGTAGTCCTCCAATTGATACTTGATCCACGGTAATTGTGAACAACAACTTGCGGCGGACATATATTAAACCTGCGGTTGATAATGCAATCGAGCTTTGTCTCTTGCTTGACCATGACACGAGTTTGGTCCAAGGTAGTGACAACCACCACTCATGCTCTTCCCTTCAATCCTATCACGGCATAGTCCGCATCGCAATATCCATTCAACCTAAAATCTTTACCTTTCTCATACATTAAAAGATCAAGTAGTACTGCGAGATATCTCAAAATTCGTTTCTGACTATGTAATGAGATTCTCTAGGATCGGCTGAAACCTTGCACACAAGCATACACTTGAATAGAATGTCGGTCTACTTGCTGTAAGATAAAGCAAAGAACCAATCATCCTCTAAATAGGGTTTGATCCACCTTCTTACCACTTTCGTCTTTTGACAACAAGTTTGAAGGATGCATCGGTGTGAGACATACTTTTAACACTGCACATATCAAATTTAGACAACAATTCTTTGACATATTTTTGTTGATGGATAAAAATCTTATCCTTAGTTTGCTTTACTTGCAATCCAAGAAAGAATTTTAACTCACCCATCATGCTCATCTCAAATTCATTTTCATCATATTTTCAAAGCTTATGCATAACTTTTTGAGGTGGCACCAAAAATAATATCATCAACATAGATTTGCACAATAATAAAATCATTATACAAGTTCTTCCTAAAAAGAGTTTTGTCAACTTTACCTCTAGTAAATCCATTTTCAATAAGAAATGAGCTCAGACGATCATACCATGCTCTAGGAGCTGTTTGATCCATATAATGCTTTATGAAGTCTCGTAGACATGATCTGGATACTTTATATCCTCAAATCCAGGAGGTTGCTTGACATAGACTTCTTCATCTATAAAGCCATTCAGAAATGCACTTTTACATCCATCTGAAAAAGCTTTATGTCATGGCAAACAAAGATATGCAAGCGATATCCTTATTGCTTCAAGTCTTGCTCTTGAAGCATATGTCTCATTATAGTCTATTCCTTCCTGCCGATTATAGCCTTGTGCTACTAATCTTGCCTTGTTGTGACTTACTTTTCTGATTCGTCTAGCTTATTCTTGAATATCCATCTAGTACCAATAATGTATTTCTTTTCGGGTTTAGGAACTAAGGACGGACTTTATTCCTCTTGAATTGATTCAACTCCTCTTGCATAGCTAATATCCATGCTTCATCTTTTAGAGATTCATCAATCTTTTAGGTTCTACTTGAGATATAAATGCCACGTTGGCTTCTCTTACGAACTTGGACCTTGTTCTTACACCTTCCGAGGTTTCTCCGATAATTGACTCTTTAGGATGAGAGCTTTGTATCTCCAATCTTTCTTTAACTCAAAATTCTTAGAGATATCATCTTTTCATCATGAAGTGTTCTGATGAAGATACTTCCTTACAACTGCGTCAAGGGCATTGTAACAAACATCATCTTCGATTCCTCTTCCTTATTGGGTTGAGAGCTATCATCGAACTTAACGTGAATAGTTTCTTCAACAGTCTTTGAGGTGAGGTTGAAGACTCTAAATGCCTTTGAAGTGAGAGAATAACCTAGAAAATTCTGAAAGTGTCTTCGCATCAAATTTGTCCAGAGCTTCCTTTGTGTTCGAGAAAAGTGCACTTTGACCAAAAGGATGGAAATAAGAAATGTTTGGTCTCCTTCCATTCCACAACTCATGGGAGTTTTCTTGACATTGGTCGCATGACACTCTATTCAGAATGTAACATGTTGTATTGATGCTTACCTTGAAGTATTTAGGAAGATTCATCTCGCATGACATTGTTCTTGCCATCTCTTGAATTGTCCTATTCTTCCTCTCCTGACTCCATTCTCACTTGTGGAGTCCTTGGAAGCGAGAGAAGTTATGAAAATTCCTTTTCTTGTGAGAATACTCGAACTTCTCATTTTCAAATTCTCCTCCATGATCACTCCTTATGCTTGCTATAGACATTCCTCTTTCATTTTGTAATCTCATGGAAAGGTTTCTAAAACACTTGAAAGACTCATCTTTATGTGATAGAAAAAGTATCCAACAAAACTTTGTAAAATCATCAACAATCACAAGTCCATACTTCTTTCCACCAAGACTTATTGTTCTTGTTGGACCAAATAAGTCCATATGTAACAACTCAAGTTGTAGCACCCCACTCCCGACGAGACCCGAACCGGACATCAACAGTGATATCTGAGCCCGTGACCCGCGAGGGTGGCGTACTAAAACAATCACTACCTTTTTAAAACTCATTGTAACACTTTTCTTTTTCAAAACAGTTAAACAAGCGGAAATCAATAAACACTTTAGGCCCAATTTGCTACGAAAATCTTTTCAATCAAATACGATTTCAGTCACAAAAGGCACTCAATAGTGCTCAATCAGTGCATAAGTAGAAAGACATGACCCAACTAGGTTCCAATGCCATTTCTGAACACATTTCAGTAATCACTAAAACACAATACAATTTTAAATTTATCTAGTTAGGGCCCACTGAACAAATCACTATACTAATGTAGATGTGACGACACTGATCCCGACCCGATACTCTGTCTTGCTAGCAGCGATCATACTCCCGTTGGTCTAACGGGGTAATCTTCAGTTCCTGAAAAACAATTGCAATGTTGGGTGAGTTTGCGAACTCAGTGAGAAACCATCATCGATGGTTCACCCAACTCATGCATTCACAATTCATATACACACTTTCATATATTCACATGCATTCAATTTCACTTTCACACAGTTCACTTTAGATCATTTACATATCACATATGCATGTGACACTTTCGTTTCATTTCATTGTTGTGACCGAGCGCAATCGTAAATCAAGTAATCACATTTTTGGCAAGTAGGAGGCCTACGGGTATGCACTCTCGCCCACTCACATAGGGATAGGAGAGCCCGCTGGGTATACACTAATCCCTTTCACATAATAGGACCCCACACCCCACCCGTAGGTGTTTGCGGAGTTTCTTTGCGGCGTGTGTTCTGGGTTTTACCTGGCGTCCTCAAATATCTGATGGCGTCTCGGGTCAACAACTATCATTATCTGATCATTTAATTATGCATGAGTGCATATGTCATTCACATTTCACTGTCATATCTCATTTCTTCGGACCTTTAGTCCGGTATTTCGATCATATACATATCTCAATTATTTCACTAACACGTTTACAATTTGATTCACTATTGCATTTATGCACATTTATTCACATTTTGCACTTCCATATCTCAATCCAATATTTCGAACACCCATGGTTCGAAATCAATCAAAACAGTCACACATATCCATCCGTATCTTCACATGGAATATGTACACAAAATGTAACACATATAGGTTGAGAAACCAACTAGGTTACTCACCTGCACTTCCGAGCTACAGCCTGGAAGTCTTAGCACTGCCCGTGGAATTGCTCCATCGGTGCCTCTAAAACAATCAGAATAATCGAATATCACTCATTGCACAATTTCCAATATTAAAAAAAATGCAAATGTAGCAAATACACTGAGTATTGTACATGTTATGATATTCCCTAAATATTCCCAACTCAATCCTCTTTCACTCTAATTCATAATAATTCCAAATATCATAATTCAATTTACAAATTTTCATACTTTAAAGTCACATTTCAATTGAAATCACATTCACTGTTCACTTTGCCACTAAATTAGATAATCATCGATTAAATTCCAAATTCTCATCTTATCAATTCACAAAATCTTAGCCTCTAAATTCCAATTAATCAGTCTCTAAAATCCAATTAATCATCAAGGAACCAATTCAATTGAAATTAAACCTCAAACTCATTACTTGTAACAATCACCTTAAAATCACTTAATTTCATTCTCCCATATGCAATTCTTAGTCTCAAAAATCAATTGATCCAATAACCAAACTCATAAGAAAATTAATCCTCAAAATTTCCTATAAAAATAAACCATTTCTCTTCGGGTTCACATGTCCTCGCCGCGACGAATCCACACCTCTCGCCGCGGCGTAAAATCCTCCGCCGTCGTGACGTCTTGGCCTTTGCTTTCGTCGCTGACGTGCGGACTTATCTCGCTTCGTCATGGCGCACCAATTAAATTATTTCCTTATCGTCGCGACGTGCACGCTGGGTTGGCTCGCATGGCATGCGTCACGATCGCAAAATCGCGACGTAAACCCAGAAATTTCTCGATTTTTTCGATCTAACTCATCAAATTCATTCTAAACACTCTCAATCAGTTTTAAACCTTAAACCCAACTTATTTCTAACCTCATCCATCATTTAAACCATTTTCATCAAAACCCAAATCAAAACCAACGAAAACCCTATCATCGACATTTTCCAAATTTCTAAACAATTTCTTACTCAAATCTATGATCAAATCAAGCGATTTAACTTATAAACGCATAGAAACTTACTTGATTCAAGCTTGATCCTTTGAAAATCCTTCAAGAACTCCAAATCCCAAGTTTTTCTCACCCACGACCGTCGATGGTGAGAAATGAACATTAACATATATATATATATATATAAGCTTTAAAGGCTTGTTTGGCAATTTAGTTGCCACAAGTCCGAATCTTAACGTCTATCAGTCCAATTCTTATTCTATTTTTCTCCCAATTTCGCAATGATCATTAATAATAAAACCCAAAATCATATGTCACATTATCTCATATCAATTGCCAATCAATCCGGACACGGAATCCAATTTATCGGTCCTTAACTAAATTTTCCTATCCGGATCTAAAACTCTAAAATTAGGAAAAATTCTCATAAATTCACAAAATTAGGAAATGCTCATTCCTATACTCAATTTCCAATTTCCCTTTCTCTATAATCCATTTCATTCCAATTTCATATTCAAAACCCAATTATACACTTACTAAATATCCAATTTTCATAAACCAATTATAACCAATTTCCAATTTCACAATCAAGTCGGGAATTGTCATACATGTATGTACATATATATATATACTTATGCAGTCAATAATCATTTATCAACGACTATCAAAACTGTAATGCATGTGCAATGCAACACTTTGCCTGTACCAAATCCTAACCCGATCCAATTACCAATCTACCGTCACTCCGATAAGCGGGATGTTACAATTCTCCTCCTAATAAAAATTTCGTCCTCGAAATTTCATATCGATTATCAACAAGTTAGGGAGTCTTTTCGATCATTGATTCTCGATTTCCACTTATTTCGTTATCTGAATAATTTCATCAAATCTTTCTTAACCTATATTGCCCTTTTACACAATTTATCACTTCCAAAATCGATAGCATATATCGGATCCTAACAATATTTTCCAATTCAGTCTTTGTAACATTTTGAGATCCGAATCATCTTTTAGGATTTTAGGCGGACTTGCTATTTTAATCACACTACAACCGCTTACTTACCTCTTTTCCTTTCTCAAACTCTATCTTTGCTTAACGATTTCTTTTGATTACTCGTAATTCTTTATATCCAATACCAATGCTACACACCTTCAATCATATCAATATTTCCTATTTCGTCCATATAACACTTTACAAATCCATTTATCTTTTAGGTTACCTTGACTTGTCAATCCATAAATCGATTCACAACACGGTCACATCGAGGCCCCTAATAACAATTTCATTTCCCATTTACGTTATCTCAATCAATACATAGATTGGCCAAGGTGACACATTTAGAAACATTCTACAGATCGTTTAACATATTGCATCTCTCAATGCCAATTTCTAATCTCATCGAGTTTTAATAGTTTGATAATCATTAATTTAATTCATTCTCATCAACTTGAATTTCTTAAACCATATTCTCGATTCAAACACTGTCAATCTTAACTTAAATCATCCAGGGCCTCTAATTATATTAGGTCCTGATCATTTTACTATCCGAATGAACAGCTCCTTTTTAGATATAAAACCTTTCATACACTTTTTAAATGATATCTCCAATGAAACACAATCAATCTTATCTATGCATCAATCTCATAATCTTATGAACTCCAAAACTATATTAGTTTCACACTGATAACACATAGTCAACTATATAGGTCAAACATACTTATAATCTTTCAACGTCACATTTTACTTTCTGTTACACTTTTAATACACTTACAATTCCTTTCATGAGTTTTACTCATATTTCCTAATCCAGTCACATTACTCATTTTCTTTACAACTAATCTATCCACACATTTCTCGATACTATCCACTATTCAAAATTCTCGATTCGGATTTTGCCATGCTTTCAATACACCTCCGCACACTTGATGTGGAATCCCCGATTGCTAATCGTTCCTTTTTACACTTTACCAACTCGACGGTTTACATATAATCTTTCATCCAGTTTCAATAATCTTATCATCTAATTATTTGCTTCCTTATCAAAATTCGGAAACATTTGAACACATAATCCTTTTTCCCAATTTACTCATATAACTTAATCATTATTACTTTACAAACGCATATTCATCCAAAACATTTTTTTGTACAAATAGAATCTCCAAACTTTTCACAACACTTTCCAATACACTATTCGATACAATAGATTTTAAGTCATCAAATACCAATGCAGCCCATAAGCTTATCTTGATCTCCATACATAGAATCTCTTTACATTTTCCAATAGATCACATTATCATCTTTACAATTCATTTCATATTATAACACCAATTCAATTGATACGATCAATACTCGAATTGAACATTTCTCTAAGTATCTCTTCTTACAATCACTTGTCATACACTTCACATATTTTACTTTTAACACTTTCCTTATCATTTACAGTCAGAAGACCCTTACCAATTTCTGGATGTATCCAGTATACAATCAATCCCATTATAACTCCAAATTCTTTATATACTTATCCTTTACAATTTCACATTTATCACTGCCTCTATTTGCATTTAATCTCCCAATACCATGTTCGAATAATAATAATTCATCCACTAATTATTCTACCAAGATCAAATTCACTCTTATAAAACTTACATGTCAAACAATTTCCTCAACTGTGCCAATTTCTCTTATTCACTTTTCAAATGTATTCAATCGATCATCATCCACTTTGAACACAATTTAAACATTTCACTCTAAACACAAGTAAGATATGTTGCTCTTCAGTAGCATAATGACTCTTCATATCAATAATCAATTTATATCATTTCCTAATTATCGGTTGTCTCCAATGAGGAACAAATTTTCTCACGATCTTTCTCCATTTCATCAAATATATTTTGACACACATTCTTTTACACTGGATTCTCCACATATTTCAATTTATTCATTATCATTTCAAACAAAATTTTCAAAACCACTTTATACTTTCCGATATTCACACAAAATATATCTGACCCGATATTCTCCTCAAATCACAACTGATATCCTTTTACTTACACAATCAAACTCTTTACATTATCGTAACACATACTTTTTATTCTATCTTTTACATGAGTATCCGCTTAAGATCGGGACTCCCAATAACAACTTTTCATTCATTTCACATTTATCTCCAATTTGTCCTTTCATTACTAAACTTTTCAATTTTAATCATTTAATCAACTTAATTCAATTCAGGAAATTCTTCTTTCAATTCCTAATCATCAACCGTAAATCGCATTTCTTATCGATTTCAATTATTCACAATGTCTGTGACGATCAATCTATACCATAATCCACATAACCAAAGCATCTCTTTTGATACCGTTCATTGAGGGTCATACCATTTCTGATATTACATTAATTTACCACTTAGTCACTTACGCTTAAAGACACTTCAATCTCATTTGATCTTTGACCATTTTTTTCGCACCTATCCTCGATCATGAGGTTTTTCCTTACCAACATCCTAATTACAATCTCAATTCATTTCCAAATATCACTATAAACACTTTTGGTTCTTACTCTATCTCACATGAACTTTTAACTATTTGACTTGGCGGTTATCCACTAATGCACCAATTGATTTCGATATCATTTCCATTTATCGGTGTGCATTCGCATAGGTAAATCCACGACCT
Organism: Erythroxylum novogranatense; assembly: GCA_029891385.1. Taxonomy (NCBI): domain Eukaryota; kingdom Viridiplantae; phylum Streptophyta; class Magnoliopsida; order Malpighiales; family Erythroxylaceae; genus Erythroxylum; species Erythroxylum novogranatense. The sequence goes on along the minus strand of CM057225.1, from coordinate 29,057,540 downwards.
TAACAACTTTTACTTTTCTTCTCTCAATACTATTTTCTCTCATTTCGATCCGTTCATCATTTTGTTTCTGTAACCACACTCAAATCCGTATCACAAATATACATTCATTGTTGCTTTCTCACTTAACATATTCAAATTCTAGGTCATAGACCTCCAATCATAACTCCCATCACGCTTCATTGTGACTCGATCATAAAACATTTTATTTGCCATCTTTCACATATCTCTATATTTCTTCTATCACTTCACAACTACACATATACAATTCACATCTACTTCCCATTCTGATTTTTTCCACTATCACTCTAATGTCGTATTTCATGTCGCCCATCAATACCAATACACTAAATCTCCAATCATCATATCGCATAGTATACTTGTTCTCTTTCTTTGATTTTACAATTTTCATTTATCATATTTTCCCATATCGTCTTTTCCTCACTATTTCTAACCACTTAAATCACTAGTGCAGCTCATGTATGAGACTCATATGCTAGGCGGGGATCGATCGTCATTATCTGCCGAGACATAACTTATATGCATGCACTTTGACACATTTGTCTCAGAATGCCCATGTAAGATTGTACTACGGGCTCGATACCACAAATGTAGCACCCACTCCCAGCGAGACCGAACCCGACATCAGCGGTGATATCCGAGGCCGTGACCCGTGAGGGTGGCGTCTTAGAACAATCACTACCTTTTAAAACTCATTGTAACACTTTTCTTTTCAAAGCAGTTAAGCAATGAAATCAATAAACACTTTAGGCCCGATTTGCTACGAAAATCTTTTCAATCAAATCGATTTCAGTCACAAAAGGCACTCAATAGTGCTCAATCGATGCATAAGTAGAAAGACATGACCCAACTAGGTTCCAATGCCATTTCGAACACATTTGATAATCACTAAAACACAATACAATTTTAAATTTATCTAGTTAGGGCCCTTTGAACAAATCACTATACTAATGTAGATGTGGCGACACGATCCCGACCCGATACTACGCCTTGCTAGCGGCGATCATACTCCGTTGGTCTAACGGGTAATCTTCGATTCTGAAAAACAATTGCAATGTTGGGTGAGTTTGCGAACTCGGTGAGAAACCATCATCGATGGTTCACCTGACTCATGCATTCACAATTCATATACACACTTTCATATATTCACATGCATTCAATTTCACTTTCACAGTTCACTTTAGATCATTTACATATCACGTTATGCATGTGACACTTCGATTTCATTTCATTGTTGTGACCGCTTGCAATCGTAAATCGGTAATCACATTTTGGCAAGTAGGAGGGCCTCGGGTATGCACTATCGCCCACTCACATTAGGGATAGGAGAGCCCATTGGGTGTACACTAATCCCTTTCACATAATAGGACCCACACCCCACCCGTAGGTGTTTGCGAGTTTTATTGCGGCGTGTGTTCTTGGGTTTTACTGGCGTCCTCAAATATCTGATGGCGTCTCGGGTCAACAACTATCATTATCGATCATTTAATTATGCATGAGTGCATATGTCATTCACATTTCTTTGTCATATCTCATTTCTTGGACCTTTAGTCGGTATTTCGATCATATACATATCTCAATTATTTCACTAACACGTTTACAATTTGATTCACTATTGCATTTATGCACATTTATTCACATTTTGCACTTCCATATCTCGATCAATATTTGAACACCCATGGTTGAAATCAATCAAAACGATCCACATATCCATCCGTATCTTCACATGGAATATGTACACAAATGTAACACATATAGGTTGAGAAACCAACTAGGTTACTCACTTTGCACTTTCGAGCTACACACTGAAGTCTTAGCCTTGCCGTGGAATTGCTCCATCGGTGCCTCTAAAACAATCGAATAATCGAATATCACTCATAGCACAATTTCCAATATTAAAAAATGCAAATATAGCAAATACACTGAGTACTGTACATGTTATGACATTCCCTAAATATTCCCAACTCAATCCTCTTTCACTCTAATTCATAATAATTCCAAATATCATAATTCAATTTACAAATTTTCATACTCTAAAGTCACATTTCAATTGAAATCACATTCAACATTCATCGCCACTAAATTCGATAATCATCTGATTAAATTCCAAATTCTCATCTTATCAATTCACAAAATCTTAGCCTCTAAATTCCAATTAATCAGTCTCTAAAATCCAATTAATCATCAAGGAACCAATTCAATTGAAATTAAACCTCAAACTCATTACTTGTAACAATCACCTTAAAATCACTTAATTTCATTCTCCCATATGCAATTCTTAGTCTCAAAAATCAATTGATCCAATAACCAAACTCATAAGAAAATTAATCCTCAAAATTTCCTATAAAAATAAACCATTTCTCTTCGGGTTCACATGTCCTCGCCGCGACGAATCCACACCTCTCGCCGCGGCGTAAAATCCTCCGCTCGTCGTGACGTCTTGCGCTGCTGCTCGTCGTGACGTGCGGACTTATCTCGCTCGTCGCGGCGCACCAATTAAATTATTTCCTTATCGTCGCGACGTGCACGCTGGGTTGGCTTGCATGGCGTGTTCATCGTGACGTCACGGCATGCGATCACAAAATCGCGACGAAACCGAAATTTCTCGATTTTTACGATCTAACTCATCAAATTCATTCTAAACACTCTCAATCGGTTTAAACCTTAAACCCAACTTATTTCTAACCTCGATCCATCATTTAAACCATTTTCATCAAAACCCAAATCAAAACCAACGAAAACCCTATCATCGACATTTTCCAAATTTCTAAACAATTTCTTACTCAAATCTATGATCAAATCAAATGATTTAACTTATAAGCGCATAGAAACTTACTTGATTCAAGCTTGATCCTTTGAAAATCCTTGAGAACTCCAAATCCCAAGTTTTTCTCACCCACGACCGTCGATGGTGAGAAATGAACATTAACATATATATATATATATATAAGCTTTAAAGGCTTGTTTGGCAATTTAGTTGCCACAAGTCCGAATCTTAACGTCTATCGGTCAATTCTTATTCTATTTTCTCCCAATTTCGCAATGATCATTAATAATAAAACCCAAAATCATATGTCACATTATCTCATATCAATTGCCAATCAATCCTGGACACGGAATCCAATTTATCGGTCCATAGCTAAATTTTCGGTCAGGATCTAAAACTCTAAAAATTCGGAAAAATTCTCATAAATTCACAAAATTAGGAAATGCTCATTCCTATACTCAATTTCCAATTTCCTTTCTATAATCCATTTCATTCCAATTTCATATTCAAAACCCAATTATACACTTACTAAATATCCAATTTTCATAAACCAATTATAACCAATTTCCAATTTCACAATCAAGTCGGAATTGTCATACATGTATGTACATATATATATATACTTATGCAGTCAATAATCATTTATCAACGACTATCAAAGCGTAATGCATGTGCAATGCAACACTTTACTGTACCAAATCCTAACCCGATCCAAATTACCAATCTACCGTCACTCCGATAATCGGGATGTTACAAGTGGTACAGAAGAAGTTATGAAATGTTTTGAAGAAAGAGGTTTTAACTTGTTTCCCTTTCGACAACTTTCACAAAAGAAATCTTTGTCAAAAGCAATTTGTGGCAAACCTTTTACCAAATCATGTTTCAAAAGTTTTGAAATATGTTTAAAACCGACATGACCTAGTTTTTATGCAGATTAGTCTTTCATCTTGATAGATAGAAAACATGAAATATTTTGAGACCGAAAACGTCTAAATCAATTTTATAAAGATTGTTTAGTCTTTTGGCTGAAAAGAAGATGGAACCATCTTTGTTTCGACTTCACAAAATTTTGATTAAAAGAAACTTCAAAACCGAATCACATAATTGACTAATACTTATCAAGTTATGCTTTAAACCATCAACTAGTAATGCGTTATTAATGCATGCATGAGAATTCTTACCAATCTTACCAAACCCGATTATCTTTCCTTGTTGGTTGTCTCCAAAAGTTCTGATCCTCCTTTCTTGTCTTGAAGATCTAGGAACATAGACTTGTTTCCGTCGTGACGCGAGCATCCTTGTCCATATACCAATGGTGCTTCTTTGGTTCTTCCAACGAAGGATTTACGTGGGAGATATTATTTTATTTTAGGTACCAGATTCTCTTGGGTCCTTTAGGGTTAATCTGATGTAATAAATGATAATGATGTGTAGAATGATAATGTTGATGACCTTTCCGAAAATCGATTGATATCTTTTCTTATTTTTTGAGCAAGCGATTTTACTACGTAATCTTTGGGGCTTATTTTAGTAAACCCTAATCCAGCTTTTATCCTCGGATATCTCGTATTCTCCTATCATTTCATTCATCTTTTTGTACTATCGTAAATTTAGCTAGATCAATTGAGAGATTATTAATTCTCGTTTCAATTGATTAATCTCTTGAATCTATCTACAACTTTGTTGTTATTCAATTCCTCAACTTGCTTTCTCAAACTTATATTCTCACTCTATCTCATGAGTATGTTTGAGGTTTTCTACATATTTCTTCTTCAACGACTTGTCTTTGTTTGAGAATAGCATGAGAATCCTCTAACAATTACGAATATGCATCTTGTATATCATTATAGTGGAAGTTACCTCCTCATCACTTTCTTCTTCACTACGGACATATGTTAGCATGTTACGACGCTTGTGAACTTGTATCGATTACGATGAATCCAGATCTTCCACGTTGCCATCATGCTTTTCTTGTTATCTCTACTCCTTACGGGTTGTCTTTTCAACATTGGACACTCGGACTTGTAATGTCCGCTTCTTGCATTCATAACGGTAATGGATGCTTTATCGACTTTTCATCGTCTTTGCCGTTGTTCCTTCTAAATGTTGAATTTCCTTTGGACTTCTTTTCCACATTCTTCTTATCTTTCTTGAAATGAAAGATAGCTCATCGTCTTCATCACTTGATTGATTACGACTTCTTTGGAATCATCATCCTTTGCTTCTTCAATCTTTAACGCCTTTGATGTATTCCTTTTGTTTTCTTCTTCGGATTTTGTAATTCTTTTGACTTGCTTTGAGCGCTATGGACTTCTCCTTTTGGGCTTATCTTCCACATCAAGCTCTACCGTGTATCTTCAACGATCCAAGCAATTCATCAAGCTTGATGCGCTTAGGTCTTTGGCTTCTTGTCAAAGCGGTTACTTTGGGTCTCCATCTTTTGGGAGACTCCTCAAAATCTTTCGAACATGGTCTTGACTGTTGTACATTCTTCCAAGAGCTTTTAGCCCATTAACAATTGTTTGGAATCTTCCAAACATTTGATCAATGGTCTCTTCTTCTTTCATCTTGAATAACTCGTACTGATGCACCAAAATACTTATCTTGGACTCCTTCACTTGATTTGTTCCTTCATGTGCAATTGATAATGTATCCCACATTTCTTTGGCAGTATCGCATCCATGCACTTTGTCATACTCGTTTCGCGCTCGATGCACAACTCGAGAAAAATTTAACTTTGGAGTTTAGTTGAAATCTTGATTTACGCTTTCATTTATCCATCTTTCTCGTGGAATTGGATTTTTATCATCATCTTCAGGTGTGTAAGGTCCATTCTCGATGATGTCCCAAAGGTCAATGTGAGTAGACTCGATAAACAATCTCATCCGATCCTTCCAATAGTGGTAGTCTTCACCATTGAATCTTTGGAGGTCGGTGGTGAGGCTCCTTCTGCAATATACGTGTGTGATTCCACCATTTTCTTTAGTTCACACTTTATTAGAGTGATTCTTGAACACCTCGCTTTGATACCAATTGAAGTAAATCACATGTTAATATATTGAGTAATAATATGACCAAGATACACAAGAAGGGGGGGTTGAATTGTGATAAACTTTTTTAATCCCTTCAATAACAATTGCTTGTTCTTTCAGAAAACTTATCGTAAATCAATTCTTAACTAGTTTGAAAAACTTTGTTAATAATGAAAACTATGATTTAAGAAAAGTAAGAGTTAGAGAGAAAAACATGCAATTTTATCTGTTCACCCCAAACCGTGGGCTCGTCCGATCCTCGGATATTCTTCGAGATTTTCACTATCTCAAGCGATTACAAGTATTCTTTAGGTGAGCCTCTTGGTCTCTTAATGCAAGTATTCTTTTACTCTTAGCCTCTTCAGCTATCTGTAGCACTTTTTCAAAATGAAAAGCGATAAAGAGCTTTTACAAAGGTTGCTCTTCACAATATACACTCGAAAATAGTTCGCAATTTTCTCTCGGATAAAGCGGATATTGAATACGAGTTTCATTCACTTTTTCCAAAAGTAGTTTCTTCTTCAATCTCGACTCTTATTTATAGTCGAACTTCATTTGTTTCTTGACTATCGCTTCTTGAATCTTTAAAAGCGGTTATTCGGTTTAGCTCATGTAGTCTTAAGCGATGTTTCTTTCTTAGTCTTATTTTGTATCGTCATTTTTTGTCTTCGTAAAGCTTCCGCCCGCTTTTCTTTAAATCGCTTTTGTCTTCGTAAAGCTTAAATGCCTTTTCTTTAAATCGCTTTTGTCTTCGTAAAGCTTAAATGCCTTTTCTTTAAATCCTTTTGTCTTCGTAAAGCTTAAATGCCTTTTGTATCGTCTACTTTTCTTCCGTCTCTTTTTCTTTAAATCATTTTACTTAAGTAAAGCTTAAATACCTTTTCTTCAAATGCTTTTGTATAAATCCTTTTCCTTCCGTCTATTTTTTTCTTTAAATGCTTTTGTATAAATGCCTTTTGTATCGTATATTTCTCTTTGTTTATTATCAAATTTATTTAATACGTGAAGTCTGTTTTGATTTAACAGATTTTACATGGGCAATCTTCGGATAGGTGTCAGAGCGCCAATATTAGGAGCTTTCATGGGCACATGTGTATAAGTTACACACATAAGAAATTGTTAAGAGTTTCAGTTGATAGAATTAGTAGAAAGGAGAATCAGTGCATGGGTAAATATGGTAATTAGAGATTCAATGCCATTATATTGAAGGTGTCGAAAGTCTTTGGTTGAGAATTGGAGTCTCGGATTGTTAAGTTGACGTCCTTAACGGTCGGATGATTTCGATTTCGATCTCGATCAGAGTATGTATCGACATTCCTTTCGATGTTTGGAATGAACTGAGCACAGAGTTTGATAGGATTAGGCATCGACGATTTCAAATTGATTGAGGAAAAGTAGGGGACAAGTGGAACTTCATGACAATAGTAAATTTTGGGTTTCTGAAGATGAAATCGAAACCTATGTGGGTATATGTTTATAATAAATGCGAGTAAGCCATTTTGTTTTCGATACAAGAAAAGTTAATGTTTTCATTGCATCATGATTTTTGCATAAAGTGTGCCTTAAATGCATTAAGAAATTGCTACTGATTGATATGTGATATATGATTCACATAATGAATTTTCATGTACAATTGAATTAATGGCTTATAAATATATATATGCGAAGTTAAAGGAAGCTAATATGAAGAGTAATGATATTAGTATAAGTTCAAGAAGGTTAAATGGGTTGGTTATTGAGAGTATTTATGGGATGGATATTTGTGGTATCACCATATGAAAGTGAGTGTATTAAGCATTAAGGTAATTCATGTGTGGGCATGATAGATGGCGAAATTTGTGATATAAGGGATAATTTGTTAGCTATAGTTTTCCATAGTTTAAAGTTAAGATAAGAACTTCAATAATAAAGAAAAGAATAATATCTAGGATTAATGGAGTCCAAGTAGCAGGTATGTTTTAATAAGTGGACAAGAAGGGATAAATTTGATGATGTCACCCAAGTATATACGACAATAAGTAAGGTCATTTCTCCATTGAGTTTTGAATGATTTGAGCATTTTTATCTTTGTGAGGATGATAGAAATAGGTCCTCCTGAGATATTAAGAATAGTCGATACTGTGATGATGATGATAGGTGATTTGATTAGGATTGCATAAAGAGTATAGATGATAGTACAAGAAAGTCGTTTTTCAAGAAGAATTTGATTAAGTTAGAATAAGTAGAACAGAGATTTTTATATTAAAGATGATCATTGGAAGAACTGATCGGAAAGGAATAGTTAATGATTAGGAAGTGAGTGCACTCCTGAACGGAGATTTAAGTAAAAAGGCCAATGATGACGTAAAGATCGCATGAATGAAGTTCTGAAATTGAGAAGACATTGATTTCTAATACGAGGAGTAATCATGTGAATTTGCAAATAAGCTACAATATAAGGAGAAATTAGTATGAATAAGTCAGTATGAGAATAAGTCCAAGTGAGGTATGAGGGAATGCAAGAAATAGAGAAAAATTATTTGAGGAAAGAAATCATATGGGAAAAAAAAAGAAAGTGAGACAATGTATGGTATGAAGGAATCAGTTATTTAAGGAATCATGAGGGCTAATGAGGAGACACATGAAAATTGCTACAATTTGTTTATGATAACACATGTTCAATAGCACTATGGTATTGGAGACCCACATGATCCAAGATTTGATGATGTATGGAAGAATACATGAAGAAAAATGTTTAAAGCGTAGTAGGAATGTAAGTAAGACAAATTTCGAAGGATTCTATTGATGCAAACTATGCCATATGGATTTGGAGATTTTTATAGTGTGCATTGATGATGTATAAAGGATTAGGATAAAATCCAATACAGCATGATAAAGTGAGTTTGTATGCATGGAGGCAATTGCAACCGTATGAGTTGATAATTTGATACATGCTTTAGAATTGCTACATGAATAACTGTTTTGAAAGTTGGAAGCCAATATATGTACAGGAACATCTTAGAAATGAGCATGCAAGTCCAAATCGTAAGTACAAATCGTAAACGTTTGGGACAATTATTGAAGTGAGAAAATTTCATATGAGAATCAGGAGATTTACATAAATATCGAGGAATGATGATTGTACAAGTAAGAAATTCCAAGTGAAGCTAAGTGTTAGATTAGATGCATTAAGCATAAATCCGATGTTGGGATTACTAGAACTAGAGAAAAAAGAAGCATAGCATGTGGGACTTAGCATATCCCAAATTAAAGAGTCTATTACGAGATTGAAATCAGATTTGAATTTCGAGTTCCAATAGGAAAAATGATACATGGTGAATGAAATAAGAAATATATGAAATCAAGAAAGGTGATTAAGAAAGGGAAATGTTAACAAGTACAATTGGTGATATACGTTACGCAACCTAACAGGACTACATCGAAAGATCTTTCAGTGATTAAGAATGTCGTGTAAGCAGGCGAATGTTTAAATTGATGGTTTTAACCATCAAAAATATGCTTAAGGCTTATCGTTGAAGTTCATAGGACCATGAGATCTAAGGTTAGTTCTAGCTGATAGAAGAAGTCATCGCTTTCATATTATGATGATGAGTAAGGCCTACAAGTTATAGAAGGCCAGAATTGAGAATGTTATTAGTAGGTGAATATGACTGAGTGATAAAACTTCTGTGAATTATGAAAGATGCATGTGTTTAAAGGATCAATGTCAAGAGCATGAAAATTAGCAAGAAGAGGTATAAGAGTTAAGTGTGTTAACACATAGTCATTTAGCACGACCCCAATGTAAATCCTCACGTATAGGATAAGTTACCTCTGTGATACTCGAAGAGCTACATGTTTATACTCATTATGAGTACAAGCTTATGAACACATGGATATGAGTACTTGTTAATGAATACAATCATGCTAAGTTATGCTTAAGATCAATCAAGCAGGGTCAGGATGATATGCCATCTGAGCAAGTCATGAAAGGACTGATTGAATCCGTTAACTGAGTTCATTGAAAAAAAAATTGAGTGATAAAGTAAAAGGGAAAAACAGAAGAGTATAAGAGGAAGTAAACCCTTCCCCATTAGATCCGTAAGATATGAATTTCGAGGACGAAATTCTTTAAGTGGGGGAGAAATGTTGGGCCCCGATTCGCATGAAGCATGTTTAAATTATGTTGAGGTATGTTTAATTTATTTTGCGATTTTAGTTTGAGAATTTTTATTTGGTAGGAATAAATTGAGGGTTTTATTGTGTAGGTTGTGATTATTAAATGAAGGGATTTAGTGAAATTCGATTTGTTGAGAAATTTTTATTTTGTGATGCATGGTTAGTAGTAAAAAGAATTATATGAATTGAGGGTTTTACGCATTTAGGTGATTGAGATTGTGTGGATTTAGTTCAATTAGAGCTTTAATAAATTGTTGACAATGAGGAAGATGTAAATGTTTTTAAGGCTTAAGGTAATCAAGTCGGCTTTTAGCCTTTGATATAGCTTTA